>CM055609.1:20854495-21375037 GCA_029379385.1 Quillaja saponaria
AAACACTGTCAACTGCAACACGTCAAACCATATTCAGAATACTTACAAAATCAGCAAATTTCTGGATAGGAGCTTTCGACATCTGGGCAGTCTCAACCAAACTAATTATCTGGCTCAAAACGGCATCAGATCCTACTTTTGTTGCTTGAATGTGAAGGGCACCATGTAAGTTTATTGTACCTCCAATAACTGATGAACCGACCTCCTTCAAAACAGGTATGGATTCACCCGTCACCATGCTCTCGTTGACATAGCTTGAGCCCCATGCAACAACACCATCGGCAGGAAGCTTTGTCCCAGGAAGAACTTTCAACGTGTCACCTGGTTGAATTAGCAAAGAATCTATTTCCCTTTCTGCAACATGCCTACCACCTAGAACCAAATAAACTTCAACTTAATTCACAAGTATCCGATTTCACATTGGCAACTAGAAGAACTCTTCAAAATACACACACACACATATATGTGTAATTTTCGTTGAATTTCAAATCTCAAACATAAGACAAGTCAACTTCCGAAGACTATTAACAGTCAATTTCAAATATATAGCATGCCAAAAAGGAAACATTATACCTTTGTCTTTGACAAGCAATAATGCTGTTGCTGGTGTAAGTTCCACCAACTTCTTGATGGCATCCGATGTCTTTCCCTTGGCAAGACATTCTAAATACTTACCCAACAAAACAAATGTTATCAGCATGGCACTTGTTTCAAAGTATGTTGGCGACCAAAATCCAGTTAATGCACCATAGAGAAGAGCACAAACAGAATAAAAATAAGATGCAGAAGTTCCCAATGCAACCAAGACATCCATGTTAGTTGAACCATTTCTAAGGGCTTCTGCCAGCTGCTACATAGAAGCGATTCCCAACACCAAATTGGACAACAGTCACCAATGCCAGCTTCAACCAATCACTCATAATAATCGGACCACATTTCCAAAGCAGTATAGAGTATACCAGTGGTATATGAGGACAAATTACCCGTATGAAGAAGATAGGAATCTGAGGCAAATACATTAAGAAAAATCACTTCAAAAGTTGAAAAAGGAAATGTAAAATAAATTTATATGGCCTAAAAAGTTAAAAAAGAAGAACTTTTCTTTTTTCTCCCCCTTTCAGCAATATTTTCATGAAACATGTTATTTCGCTTCTTCTTAGTATATCATTATGAACAAATATGAAACTGACAGAACTCTTCCTTTACAATTAACTCATTTGCACAAATAATTTGTTTTTAATTTTCAGGGAAATGATGGGGACTACCTCACCTCTATCCATTAAGTCTATGAGGAAATGATAACTAAATGTTTTCTCCACCCAAACCCCTCACATCCTCTCTTTTCCTTAAACATGGCCCTTCATTTAAGCTTTAATATATGTATATGTGTACATAATATATCATTACACTCCATGTAGCTATTCAATCAGTATGATTATATTATCAACATGGATTTTGAAACTACCATTGCAGCATACCGAACACCAACGTAGAAAAAAATACAAATTTAAGAGATGAGAGACTGGTGGATATGTAATACATAACAAAAAAACTCTGATAAGGAGAATGATAACTCAAAAAGTAGAAGTTACTCACACTAAGAAACAGGCTGGAGAGAAAAAGTCGAAACATATTGGAGGCTTCTTTTACATCTTTAGAAGTCATTCGTGTATAAGGGCTTCTAACATGTAACTTAAACTTCCCGTTGCTTCCTTCCTCAATCCCATCAACTAGGGATCTAGAGTTCACTATTTCAGGATCAAAGACAACCTCCAATACATTTGATGTTAGGTCAAAATGAAATCGTCTTACTCCTTTTAAGCTGCTGAGTATGCCTTCTAAAAGCTGTACATCCATCAGGCTGTATACACCAACAACCCCTAAAATGATTTTATCCTGCTCACTGCTCTGCACAAGTGAACCTTCAAAACCCGCATCTTCAATTGCATTGACTATATCATTTTTACTAATTACAGAAGGATCATATTCAACCTCACCCAATGATGTAGCCAACGCCACTACAGCTCTTTTCACCCCAGGAAGATTTCTTAAAATACCTTCAACAGAGTTTACACAGGCTGCACATGTCATACCTCCAACTGTGAACTGTCCCAACAGGGTCCCATGTGGCCTTGTTCCAAATGTACTGGGTTCAGGTAAAATTTCCGCCTCAAACCCCGCATCTTCAATTGCATTTTTAATATCTTCCTCCTGATTAAGACAAAGTCACAAATATAGTTCAATATCTATAAATTCAAAGCTTCCAGCAGCAAATTCTAGAAATTCAAAATAAAGAATGAAGCTCATAATTTTCTACCATGCATTCCCTAATATAATTATCTGAAGAAAACAAAAGGAAGAGAATAAAAGGATACCAACAGTTGATCAGAGACAGCATACTAGAAGTTGGACAGCTACAGATACAAAAAGAAGAATATTAGATGAAGACTTGCAGCACTACAACTGTTATAATCTGTTTGTATTCTTTGCTTTGTTCATGTGAGAAACAAGTTGGAACAGTTAATGTATAAGACATGACTGTCATATCCCAAGCATGTGTAACTACAACTATAGGTGTATAAAATAAGTAGCACCATGTGTTTGAGACACCAACAACCAAGGGGCGCTGAAATTATTTTGTGGTATAATCTGCTGCTCTAATTTGTTAACGGAATAAGCTGCAGTTAAAATTTAACAAATGATTCAACACTGAAATGCTTTTTTTTCTCTTCTTGCTCTTTCTTTTAAGTTATCTATAATGTGTTATACTCAGTATGTTTCATTCACCCTTAGAAATGCATTTAACTAAAACAGCCTCTCATTCACTATTTGATTTATTATTGCTGATTCTAATTGCTATCTTTCAATTTATGGCATTCAGGGAACAAATGCCTACCCTGCAGCAGGTGAAAGGATGGGTGCAGGAACCTAATTATACGAGCAAAATTATGATTTCTGACAATAGTCCTATTTAAAAAAAAACTTGAAATCAATATGCAGCAATAAACACACACAAAAATAGATAACCACATTGAGAAATCAGGAAATCCTCTGCAGAAAGTTTCTGGCACTACAGGGGGGGCGGGGTAGAGGGGGGAGAAAGTTTCAGTGATATTCTCAATATGAAAGAAAGTAAAAGTAGAGGACCAATGATAATCATGATCGGGTCTCCAAAGATAAAGAAAAAAGTGTATCAGACACCACAATATCATGGACAATTATTAGCAGAAAAGAAGATGATGATTAGTGTTTGAAAAGGCAAAGGTTCTACTATATCACTTCTTCCGTTTAAAAGTGGTTGTTAACTCTAACTAAAAACATTAAATAAAGGATGAAAGTAAGTCTCAAATGAACATTCTTAAGCCAATATCTCCAATGTATCAAATAAATTTATTTTTTTTGGCCTGCACTGTATCATGATTACTTATAGCATCTGTGATTTAATGAAACAAAACTAAGACATGATTAATGCACTATATTAACTAGATAAAGGATTAAGGATCCAACTAATCTTAAGAAATCAATCCAAAACATGAGTGCATATTTCCCCATTCTAATAATCCGTGACAAACAAATGATTAATTCACCACACATGCATAACAATACTAACAGATATAAGATGACCCATCACAAGATACAGAAACTAACTAGTAAAATTCTTCTCTGAGCAAAACAAGACTAGTCTAATTATGAGTGCTTAAAACTTAACCCACGAAGCAGATTGAACAATAAATACACAAGTATACACAAATAGACTGAAAGGTGAACAAGCAAGACTAGCCTACTGTTCACATGTAATACCACACAATGGATTGAAGATCGCAACTAAAACAAAACTCAAATTAAATAACACAAGTAAAGGCAACAGCAGATGCAATTAGACCAAAATTACTGAAATTATTATAATCTTGAGAAAAAACCCAAACAAACCTTAACCAAACTGGGGTCAAAAATCACATCAGCCTTGTTCTGAAGCAAAGCCACAGACGCTTTAAGCACACCATTGACATCTTGAAGAGCTGCTTCAACGGAATTAGAACATGCAGCACAGGTCATACCAGAAACTCCAACCTGAATTCTCCTGATTCCCTCTTTACTTCCATTCAAATTAACGTTCTTCTCATACGAGTCCAACAATCGCTACATCTTCAAGATCTTCGGAAACATCATCGTCAACGATTGACAACCTTTCCCGGCCGGCGACGGCGAGAACCGGAGTGAGCTGAAGGTCTTTAGGACTCGGCGCCATTGGAAATTTAGAAAAGCAAAGAAGAAGAAAGCAAAAGGAATATATATATATGAAGAGGATAGAGAGGCAAGAAGGATCGGAAAGACAGAGAAGAAATTAAAGGGAAAGGGATAGACTTTTCCGAGGGAGATGGTGGTACAGCTTTTTTTTTTTAACTAAGTCGTTGGTGGGGGCTGTTGAGCGAGAATAATTATAGATTTCCAATTTTACCCTCCCTCATATATATTTTCTTCGAAGTATCCAATGTGGGACTTGTACTACTCGGTGGCTTTGGTACTGCACGGCGGGCGAGACCTTGTCATTGACTCCACGTGGAGCAGTTCAATGATCCTTAAACGACGTCGTTAGATTTGAATTTCTATTCAATTACATTAACGAGACGGCAACAGTTGTTATAAATTGAGAAAAATTCTGTGGGCTGGACTTTTAGAAAAGAGAAAAACACGTACAGAAAGTCAACTTATACAACACCTAACCATTATACACGTGGGGAGCACATGTTGATTTGGTGTTTTTTTTTTTTTTCTTTTTTAATAATAATAATTAAAAAATTTAATATTATTGTTCTACCTGTACCCATGTAGTATTTGAGATATTTTAATTATATAATGATAGAGTTAAAAAATAGATTAGTAGTTATTAGTAGTAGGATGTAAATAAGTAATAATGATTGAAATTAAGGCTTTTAATTTTAGTTGGTGGAGTTTCAATTATTGGATTTTTATTAGGTTTTTTTTTTTAGAATTTTATATATATTAGAATCGTGCTCACGTGTAAGATGTGTTCAAACTTGTTTTATTTTTTAGAGATTTTATAATCAAGTATAAATTTTTTGATGAGTATAATGCAAAATGCACATTGTATTGTATGTCAAAACAATTCAGAGATGGAAGAATTCGTGTCTGTTAGAGATTGTCTAAATTCTTTTGTAATTTATATATAACATCCTCGCATGCGCTCTAGTACTTGTTCAAATTTTATTTATTTTTTAAATAAATACTTAAAGTTATTTGAATCTTATAAGAAGAACTTAAATCATTTGAAAAATTAAACCAAATAAATAATCATAAAAAATTCTTATGATTATATGATTAGTTTTCTTTCAATTTCATTGATTGATTCAGTCCAACATGCAAATGAATGAAGGGTGAAAGAGAGAGATGGACAATAAGTTTGGGTTACTCATTTAGGAGAAAAATTAATGTCTAGTTTAATGATAGAATTGGGTCAATAGTGAGTAGTTTTTTTTTTTTTTTTTTTAAACTGAGTTTCATTGTGAAATGACACTTAAAGCCCTTAATATAAAAATAGGAATAATTGAATACATGGTATTATATGAAATTTTTAGTTTAAAAAATTAACTGAAATTTAGGAGGATACCATAAGAGTGTTTAGACTTTTAGTATATAGTATCTATTTAGTTAATTTGTGTGTAAAAGCGTTGCATGTAATAATACTTTTTAAGTAGAGCTATCTAAAAAGTATTGTATATAAAGTTGAAAAAAAATATTTGGAGAAGTTATCTTAAATACGAAGTGAGATATAAAAAAATTATTTGATTTTATTTTTTCAAAAAAGATATTAAGTATTAAAATTATTAAAAATACTATTTTAACAAATATTATATTTGTAATTGTCTAAATAAAATAATTATTAAAATTCATTTGAGTTTTCCTTTTTTTATTTGAAAAATGTTCTTTTTTTTTAAACTTCAATTTTTAGCAGGTTTTAGAACTCTAAAAATCCAAAAATAATTTTTGTAAAACTTAAAAAATAAAATCTTTATTACTAAACAAGTTTGTAAAAAAGCATAAATCCAAAAGTTGTTTTGAAAGATAAACCAAATAAGGACTATAGTATATAGTATGGATAGATATGTTATTTTATATTTTTGTTTATTTACTTTTTTAATGAATCAAATAAAAAGATTATCAATTTAGCTTAAAATATAATAAAGTTTTTTTTTTCTTTCTCCTCGTAGTCTTTTCTCCTTTTATTTTATGTCTCTATTCTCTAATTTCTCTATCATGTCAATACTTAAATAAAGTTGAAGAATATATACTTGATATGACGATGAACATAGATATTTATTCGATGATTAAAAAAATTTATTGTAAAGGAAATAAAAAATCATTTAATATTGTTTAATTAAGTTAGCAAATTGTTTTACTTAATTGATAAATTTAGCTATTGCTTTTGCTATTTTAGAATTTTACATTTTTTCTTTTACACCATCCATAGCTTTATTGAGAATGATAGGTGTTGAGAGCTCACCTATAAAATATATATATACTTTTTAATGGGTCTAGCTAAAATTATATTACGGAGTTGTCCCATTCATCTAAGATAAATATAAGTGCAAATTTTATTTTTTTAGTAGTTTTATTTTATTTTTTATTTTTCTTTTAATTTAGCAATCATGCAATTGAAATTATGAAATTTATAAAAAATTTACTCTCTATTACCCAATAAGCCAGTGAAAAGAACACTCACTAAACTAATTCTTTTAAATAGTTATTTATGTTATGGTTTCATTAACCTTGATAGGATAACTTGTCATTTGTTTCAATTCACCATGCATCTTGCTTTCGACAATGAGTTGATTATCACAATTTGCAAACTACATTCAATATAAAAAGGAAAAAGAAATCAAAAAATTAAAGTAGCTAGTGTGTATATATCATTAAATCATTAAAAAAATTGTACTAATAAACAATTTTATATAGTACAAGGATAATAACGTAATTACATGCTACGTTCTGATATTTGACATATATAGAAACAAAATAATGTAGGTAACTTTGTGTCTAATATTAGCTTCTTGCTAATTTTATATTATTTTTTCTTGGTATATAGCCTTGGGACAATTATGGGAAGGTGAGGTTATCTAAAACTGAAAGTATAAGCAACTACCTAATTAAGAAAATATATAATTTTTATATAACTCTGAGTTTAACAAAATTAATATAGAAAGGAGAGAGAGAAATAAGAAAACCTAACCTAACTAACCCACACAATTAAGAGAGAGAAATAAGAAAACCAAAACTAACTAACCCACACAATTAAACTAACTCAATAATTATTTGTTATTGACATATTGTTAACCTAACCACTCTTCATTTACTAAAATAGAATTTAGGGTAAGAAGAGAAATATGGTCAATGATCGGTTAGTCAGTGATAAATGCACGAATTTAAATTACTCTGTCTTTATCATTATTTAAAAATATATATTATATGTGAGTTTGATATTTTTTTGTTTTTGTTTTGTGATGTGTTTTTTTTGGCATAGTGTACGGATCACTTTCCTTTCTCTGCATAAATATTATAATGATAAAAATAAAAGTATATGTCCGATCGATAGATAGCATTAAGGAAATGAGAGCAATGCATTTTATTGTTGGAATGGAAAGATGATATTTTTTCCACTAACCATATGTGGTGACATGCAGAATTAGCAAAGTTAGGAGAAAGAATTGGCCCTCCACCTTCTCCACCCTCCACTAACCAAACCAAGACAACTAATTCAAGAGTGGGAGAAAAAGAAAATGACAAAAGAAGCAAACTCAACCACACATGCATGTACTTGTAAATGTATCTTCCACTCAAACCCAATATAAATCGTCGTTATTATGTTATATACTATAAATATGTTAATGCAGGCCTACTTTTAAAACCACCCTATCCATCTTCGATACTTTTGTCACACGTAAACAAAAATCAATTTAACAAAAGTAGAGATTGTTGGCCTAAAAGGCAAAATTAGAATGGATCAATGAATCGTTTTTGCAACTAAAAATTGTAATTTTACATTTTAAATTCACACGTACATTAAACAATTAATAAATTTGAAGTATAATTAAAAAGTAGAGTTAGAGAGATTGTAAATAGTGATTTATAGTGGTTTCCTAAATTTTTTGGCTACATGCATACACTTCTCAACTTTTACTTTTGAGTTCAAATCCACTAAAAGATGAATTCACAGGTCTCATCAACTTTTACAACCATTGAATGACAAGACTCAAAAAACTTTTACAAGTTTTTCAAAACTCAACTTGAGTAGAAAAGTTAACAAGCTTTATTCTAAACTCTATTTTCTCACTCACTCTTTAAACAAAAGGTAAGGGTTTGATTTTACCTTTTTTTCGATGCCTGCCTGAGGACCTATGTGAATGTTTTGGAATGGGGATGTTCACCTTTTGTAACAAGTAAACCCACTATACGGACTAATAGATGTTCATACTCTTACCCGAAAGTAAGATCTATTCATAGTTGGTGAATCACTAACACTCAATTAACAAGAAAAATAGAAGGAGATGAAAATAGTTCAAAGTTTTGTTCTTGAGCAAACGTAGAAGAATGAGTATGAAAGTTTGAATCTTGCTATGTTCCAGGAAATTTCAAAATTTGAAAGTGAAGGCTTGAGGATTTGAATTTTAAGTAGAGTCTTGTATATTTTTATGTATATGGGTTTTATCCTTACTGCTTCAATTTATAGTAAGACCTAATTTCTCTCCATTCTCAGAGAATTTCATACCGTTGTCATACATAGTACAAGGCATGAATAAATGATAGCCACGTATGTACTTTTCCTGAAATTTTTGGTTGTGCATTGTAATTCTCATGAGGTAGTGCTTGGAACTCTAGATCATACGTTCAAGGCATGACAATGGCACTAATATTATCCTCTTAGTTGTCGAATTTTTCTACATCTGAAATTGGTACAAAAGGTACATTTGATCAAACCAGTTGAGGTAGGCAATGAACAGTATTCAGCTGACTGGGTTGAATAACTAAGCTGATGAATTCAGTCTATCTATAAATATGAAGGTGCATTTGACTGTCTTAGTGGAATGACATCGTTTTCATCATGTTGACTTGAAGATTAGCTGATTGAGAAAAGATTTCAGCTGACTATCTTAATTGAAACAACGAGTTACATCTTCAGCATACTTGAAATGATATCCATTGAGTAGTTTCAATTGACTAACAAGAAAATAGTTGATCAGGCACAACTGCCTGTCTAATTAAAATGTGGTCAAGCATAAACAAGAAATAATAAGTTCTCAATAGAGAGAAAAATATCAAAAACATTTAAATTCAAAAAAGTATACAATACTTATACAAAGATCACAATTATCTAGAATACTTATATACTTAGTATGCAAAACATGAATACATGCATGAGGGAATGCAAGGGGAATCTCAGGTTTTTTTTTTTTTTTTTTTCCCAAGTAAGTCTGGCCCTTATCATCTCATCTTGGACAACTACATCAGTTTCTCTTCTGATAAATGTTCTTACCAGCCAGGAGAATCCTTTTTCAAAGTATGAGTTAATAGAGATTAAGAGCTTATGAATCATGAGAGTTAAGTTTTTTGAACTTGCTTCAAGTTTATTCACACTTTCCTTGATTGCGGTACTGTTTTCAATGGTTTTAGCAATGGCTTCTTGAATTTTAACGGTGTTCAACTGAAATTGATTGATATTCTGTTGAAAAGACTTCAAGTTGACTGAAAGTGGATTGGAAGTCAGCTGATGTAATTGATGATAAAGAAGTCTTATTTGAGCTTGAGCTATGATCTTAGTTGATTTGTCCACTTCCAGATTGGATAGATTATTGAGATGTTCCCTTTCTAACTTAGTGATTTGTTGGGAAAAAACTTTCAAATGATTTGAGGACTTTGGCATCAAAATCTTTGAGCTGTTGGGTCAAATTTCTAACAATATTCTTGTGAGAGTTGTTTAGGTCTTGAACTTGTTTCTCCCATCAACTAATTTGTCAAGTGTTCTAATATATGAAGGATTTCGTGTTAGGAGTATTTGATCAAATCAGTCAACTCGTCAAGTTGTGAAGCAATCTTGGCTAGGGCTAAGGATGTTTCTTCTAAACTGGCTTGCTAAGAGTCTTCAGTAATAGCTTTCCCCTTGTTATTGCCTCAGTCTTTGCCCCTTCCTCTAGGTTATATAATGTTTGAGGAAGGAAGACACTTAGAGATCTCAATAAGTTCTTGAAGGATCTCTTCCATTTGCATATTGCCTTGTAGATTGAGCTTGCAGGTTTTTGAAATTTTGAGCCAAGACTCTCCAAGTGTTGAGGTATATAACAAAGAGATTTACAAATTTCCCATCTAGCTAGTCTACTATATTCGACATTGTTGACTTTGTCAGCATTTGGCTTTTCATCTTTCTTGAATAAAGTTTAGGCACTACTTCACTTGTTGGAGAGAACCTTTGTATCCTTCAAAGGTTTCTCTGATGCGGACTTGTTTGTCAAGATCCTTGATAAGGACATGAAATATTTCTGGAAGTCCTCATCCATTTCCATAGATTCAAATTGGTAAGGAACAATAGCTCGCCTTTGGGAAATTGTTTCAGGATGAAATAGAGAAAAATTTGAACAAATTTCCTCAAAAGCATAATTATTTATGTGAAAGGAGTATAAAAAGGGTAGGTTGTGCTTATAGTAAATGATGTGGAATGGTGAAGTGAAGATGATGGTAATGAAAGTGGGAATTTGGTGAGTGAATAAGGTAGAGGTGGTGAATGAATATGAGAGATATTCAAGGATGATTTAGTACCTTAATGGGTATGAATGAATGGTTCAATGAATTAATTATTAATGGGTGTGGATCATAGACTAAAGGAGTATTTAATAGGTCAAGTACTTGATTAGCAATGGTTGGATCAATTGTTGAGAATTTGATAGTCATACATTCATTCAATGAATTAATTATCAATGGGTATGGATCAGATACTAAACGAGTAGTGGATGATCAGCTACATGATTAGCAATGGTTGGATCAGTTGCTGAGAATTCGATGGTCATAGGATCTTCATGAACAATAGCAGGGGATTGCTTAGTTGGAGCTTGATCAACTAAAGGGTACAACTGAATAATCAGCAATGGGCAGAATAACTGTTGCGGAGACTGGCTCAGCTAAGTGGTCAACTAGATGATAAGCTTTTTCAAGTGATGTGTTAGTTACTTTCTGCTTCTTCACCTATCTTGTGTCTTCTAGTTGTTTGTAGTTGTTTAAAAAAACTTTGTTCTTCAGTATGTATATTGACAGGTTGGAGGAGTCAATGTTGGTCACTGCAATACCATAATGCCAAAATAACCTTGTCAGATACCTGGCATAACTAAGACCTTAATTTATTGGTAATCCCCATGACTTGGCAATCCATCATTTTGTCTAAAATTAGTTTGGGGATGCTCAGTTGATCTTGTCAACCAAATCCTAAACTAAGTACAATTCTGCTTGTGAAATTGAAGTTGGACTACCAATCTTTTGAAATAGTATTGAAGTCACAAACAGATGAAAGATACAGTGTTCGATTTGTTGCTGTGAGGAAAAACAGTGCCCTCATATCCTAAATTCTCGTACATTGTTATGGAATGTTCATTGTTTAGCTTGAAGTTTATGATGCCACTAGTAGAGAGTTTAAATAACATACACAAAATGTATTGTTATTATAATTTCCTTCCCAAGTACCTAGCTTCTCAGTCCATTCTAGTGCTCAATTTGACTGGAGTACAACATTTGAAGTAGTTCTGTGTAAACATTGTCTATATGGGTAACAAATTAATCTATGGATTGAGTTCTGAAAAGCTCGATAGGTTTAAGTATGATTCCAAATCAATCGCATGGCTTGGAAGCAGCTTCTGGTTAAACATTTCAACATAAAGCTTGTACTGTCATGCACTCTAATTTTGCAAAATTGTTCTTCATTAAGAGGTTTTGTAAAAATACCAGCAAATTAATTTTCTAACAAAGTTTAAAACAATATCACATTTTTGAACATAATCTCTTATAAAATGCTTATGCTTAGTAAGATTAATAGCACTAGTATTATAACATAAAATAAGAATATGATCACATATTAAATTAAAATCAATCAATTGTTGTTTCATCCACAATAGTTGAGCACAAGAGCTCCCATCTCCAACATATATAACTTCAGTTGTAGATAAAAGCAATTGAATGTTGTTTCTCAGTGAACCAAGGAAAAAGAGAATGGCCTAGAAATTGACAAGTGCCACTTGTACTCTTCCTGTTAAGCTTGCAACCAGCAAAATCAGCATAAAAATATCCAATCAAATCAAGTTCTCCCATTTAGAGAGATTGCCTATAAGGGAGTTAAAAATGTTTTGCAATAAAAACTCTAACTTTACAGTTTTAAATTCAAATGCAGATTAAGCAATTAATAAACTTGCAGTAGAATTAAAGAGTAGGGTTAGAGAGATTGCAAACGGTGATTATTTATAGTGGTTCACCAAGTTTTTGGCTACATACATGCACAAGTTTCACTTGAAAGTTCAAATCCACTAGCAGCTGAATTCAAATGGCTCAACAACCTTTACAACCAATGAATTACAACGCTTAACAAACCTTTACAAGTTTTTTAGAACTCAACTTGAATAGAAAAGTTACGAAACATAATCCTAAACTCTATTTTTTTGCTCACTCCTTCAACATAAAGTAAAGGTGTGATTTTACAAATCACTAACACTCAGACTAACAAAGCAAACATATAGAGATGAAAGTTTTAAACTTTTTTCCTGAGCAAATAGAGAAGATTGAGCATGAAACTTTAAATCTACTATGTTTCAGGAAATTTCAAAATTTGAAAGTAAAAACTTGAGAGTTTGAATTTCAAAGTAAAGTATAGTATATTCCTGTGTATATGGGTCTTGTCCTTAGTTCTTCAATTTATAGTCAGAGATGGTATCTAATTGTTCTAAGAGAATTTTAGACCATTGTTTTAGTTGTTACAACGCGTGAATGAAGGCTATCAAGCCATGTATGTCATTTCCTTAAAAAATTTCGATGGTGCATTGTAATTCTCGTAAGGTAGTGCTTGGAGCTTCTTGTACGTTATGGACATGAAAATGACGTTGATATTATCTTCTTACCTATCGAATTTGCCTGCATCTAAAAATTGGGCTGGAAGATACATTTGATCAGACCAACTGAGAAATATAATGAACAATATTTAGTTGACTGAGTTGAATGCAACAAAAAAATTATTTTCAAAAATTAATTTGTTTATTATTTCAATTATATATAGTTATTTGATTATCATCAAAATCAATTAAATGTATTAATAAAATTAAATAATTCATTGATTCAATACATATAAACGACTTTTTTGTAATTAATTAAATGTGTATAATTAATATATGAGAAGATGATAAATGATCAAATAATAATCGATAAATTAAAAGTATATCTAAAATTTTAATCTTGTAAAAGTAAGCATACGTGTTTTCGATTATTTGTATATTTTTAATATTTCTCTTTCACATGGAATTAGGATCTGAATTTATGTGGGACTTCCTGCTCTAATGTTATATTAAATTAAAATCACATTTAAATGCTCAAATTTATAAAGAAAATTAGTTGTAATCATTTATACGTTCTAGCAACAAGTATTGGAGTTAATTAATTCTAGTTAAAATTTGAAACTTTTGATGATCAATGAATTAAAGACATTCTTTTTTGTAATTAAGATAGGTATTTCTTTAGGTAAAGGAGAAATTACAGCCTTTTACAGGGGTAATTTCACATAAACAAATCCAGATATATAGGTAAATCAAGACAAAAAGAAATTCAACCCTTGACTAATGGTTCCAATTTCTTTACATGTATGGCTTTCTAGATTCTACCAGACCACCAATAGGTAGGCTTGCTTGTTGTATAATGAAGGAATTATAAGTTTTTCTTTTCTATACAGGAGTAGAATAAATGCAATTTCTCAATCAAACGAGAATGGATTTGTACTACACAAACTTTGAAATCGTACAAGGGTAATGGAGTAATATTGACTATAATATTAATTAGGTATACTACTATTAATTATACAAGAATTGGATAATTTTCCTTTTTAAAATAAAATTACTAACCAGCAACTAGTTCTAAAATAGGAATATCCTTTTTATTTGTTAATATTATTATTATTTATTTATTTATTATGAAAAATGAGCTAACTAATATAAAAAACATCAAATTATAGTTCATTATCACCTCAACTTACAAGTCATTTTCAAAATTGATATTTAGTTTTTTTTATAATATTTAAGACACTATTTTTTTATTTTATTTTTGTGAGTTTAGTCACTGACAACATAACTTTTTTTACACATCATGTTTTTTTTTTCCTTATATTGTAAATATTTCCTTTTAGCCTTTTTCAAGTTATTTAATAATTTTTCAAATTGCATATTGACTACACAAAATGACAACGCAATTTTTTTTTTTCAACAATTTTAATGGATTATTCTTAAAATTTTAAAAATTCTTATTGAATGGTTTCAGTGACGTGACTCTTTTTTTCTTTTTTTGACATTACCCACCATAAGACAAAACTATTTTTTCTAAATTCTATCTCATATTGAGTAAATGATAAAAATAAAAAAAATAAAAAACAATTCTAAGGCAGGAGAAAAAATCAGTGATTATTTTTTGATGATTATATTCACTGACCAACGACACACAAAAATTGAGTGTTTATTTTAAGAATTTTAAGGTCTTCTTAACTCTGGTTAAAGTCAACTTTAATTACTGCAGTGCTTGATGATTTCTCACTAGGCTGCTCCCCAAGTTAATGATTTTCACTGGTTGACCAACTCAACTGCAGGAAGTACTCTCGTTTTCAGCTGCCTTGCAGAAATTCTAGCTGCTGCAATTTCTTGGGGATCCTGCACGCCCTCCTATCACAAAAGGGTGTCTGGCTACCAACCTGGGTTTACCAGTTTTATGAATTTTGTTTTTCCCATTAGAAGGGAAAGAAAAATCTACACATGTACCCCAACCATAGACAGACAATGCTACTCTAAATACACAAAATAGATTCAACGCATAGGATTTAAATACTCTTGAATTTTCTATTAGAAAACAACTGGGAAAATACAGAGATACACAAACTAGTTGTATCTGTTCATATCTTAAAGTACTTGTATCCATACTCGGGGTTTGTCATCCCGTCCTCCCAATCACCAATGCGACGACCACCAAAAACTATCTGTTGAATGCCAAAATATCTGAAACCAGAATACAAGAATTACTATGGTCTTTGCTCAAAATATGTAATTCCCTATACTGAATTTTCTTTTTTTCCCTTTTGGCCATTCCAACTTACTCTGAACTTAAGACTGTTAAGCAATTGAGGAGTACATCAATGGCAAAATAGTCACACGTCCCAAGATCTACCCTGTAAGACATATATCTGCACTTTCAAATCTTTCTTATGGACAAAAATCAAGACATAGTCTACACTAAATTTCTTTAAGAAAATAAAGAATCAGAGTTTAGGAACTTCTACCAGACGCGGCCCCAATTATCCTGAAACTCGATGTCACCTATATCATGGAATGATGAAGACATCACTTTGAAACCCTTATCTGCATCATAGAGAGGATTGTAGTCCATCGATGAATTCGCCAGCTGCCAATAAAACATAAACTGTCTAAGTAGCATGTCAAAATAGTCCAAGTTTCTCGCTATTTCAATTAAGTTTATCATGCACTTTCATACTCTGCAGTTTGCACACTTATGAATTGAATGTGGCAACATAAAGCAAACATCACGTTCGATGATATATTGATCGTTTTCAAACAAGCATCTCATGAAAAGCTTGGGAGAGTAGCTATGTAAAACTTACAAGGTTTAGTTATTTTGTTTTAACCACAACTAGAAACAAATGCATGCGTCAATCACAAGTGAAAGATGTTTTTGAAACATAATATCTACTTTCATTTGTTAACATGCATTGCTATCAAAAGCCCTATGACATTGATAATCATATAATTCTAGATATGTTTTGACATTAAAGCAGGTTGGATGAAGTGGCGAAGTGCCTTGAGCATATCATGTAATCTTAAAATCCTAAATAGGTTGAAAGAAATGTGATTAGTTATGTTGTATGGTTAACTGTCATGCAGTTAAAAAAAAACATAAGATGGGAGTGGCGGAGATGCGAATGTTGGGATGAATGACAGGACATATAAGAAAAGATAAAATACAAAATGAGAAAATACATATAAAGTGGAGGTTGCACCTATTGAAGAGAAAATAAGAGAGAACTGTTTGTGATGGTTTGTGCGTATCCAACGTAGGCCAATGGATGCTTGTAATTAGGAGTCCAAGTAGATGGGATGAGATAAGGTAGAGGGAGATCAAAAATTATATGTGGAGAAATGCTTGAGAATGATATGATTGCCCAAAGAAAAATGATTCATATAGCCAATCCCAACTAGTTTGGAATCTAAGGCTTACTTGAGTTGAGTATATGTGTTGACATTAATCACCAACATAAACTTTTTAAGATTTCACTATACCTTAATCAGTTAACTGACAATCAAATCACAGTCAACAGAATCCCAGTTTGGAAATATGGAGAAAAGCATAAGCTGCACTAAAAATTCAATTTCATGACAAGTTTTTAAAAGTTGCCATTTCCCTAAATATCTGATTCCACTTTGTTTAAGTGGCAAATGCATAAGAAAGGGTATGATGGTAATTAGAAGATATTTCTATTTCTTCCCTTAATTTTAGTTCTTAGAAGCAACGTAATGGAATTATTACAATGTAAATATAAATAACTTAGTTTCCCTTATTTATAGCTGGTTTCCTTATTATGTATTGTTAACATACTTGTACTCTACACACTCTCTTAGTATAATATTGTCAATGTGTGAACTCCACATTGTCCCACATTGTTAAGACTAGAGAGCTTTATAACCCTTATAAGTAAATGAGCCTCTCCTCTTGTTACCAATTGATTGGTTTTCAAGAGTGAGGCTCCAATATGGTATCAGAGCGGGTTTGAAACCCAAGCCCGATCTTGGCTCGATTTTGAAAAGAACCCTAATCTTCGCCAACACATGAAGAAAAGAAGAAGAAAAAAAAAGGGGGGCTTTGCCGCCAGCTATCATTAAACCTAGTTATTTCTTCAACTCAAGCCTCATTATTTCCTCTTTTCTATCCCTTAATTATCTCTTTCATCTAAAAGACGGCTCACTCTCCTTTTCTTTTCAAGCCTATTTAGGGTTTGACGGCTCAAAGAGTTTGACAGTTCAACAGTACCTTCATGAACTTTCCGTTGTGTCTCTTTTCAGTGGTGCTCCTTTTATTTTTCCAGGAAAATCCCGTTATGCGTTTTTTCAACGGTGCCCTTTTTATTTTTCTGGCAAATTCGGTTGTGTCTCTTTCCAGCCAACACGAGTACTATTCATGGGTACCAGTATGTTCATCAAACAGATTGAAACTTCACCTAAATTGTTGTAAGTAAAAGGGAGTGTTGAGATTGGTAATTGGGTTTTATTTGTACAAGATTGAGCATTATATGCTCCATCTTGAAGGGGAAGTATTAGGAATATAATATTATTGTATTGTGTAGTCCCACATTGTTTAAATGTGAAAGTCTATGTTTTATTATTTACTATTATTAGGAATACAATATCTCTCTCTCTACCTATTTCAATTTTCCTTCAATTTCTAATTCATCAATATGCAGATCTTCGTGAAAACTCTGACCGGAAAGACAATCACTGCTTGAGGTCGAGAGCTCAGATACCATCAACAACGTCAAGGCTAAGATCCAGTACAAGGAAGGGATTCCTCCTGATTAACAGAGGCTGATCTTTGCTGGAAAACAGCTTGAGGACGGTCGTACTTTGGCCGATTACAATATCCAGAAGGAGTCTACTCTCCATCTTGTCCTCCGTCTTCGTGGTGGTATGTAGATCTTCGTCAAAACCCTAACTGGAAAGATGATTACCCTTGAGGTCGAGAGCTTTGATACTATTGACAACGTCAAGGCTCCAATATGGTATCAGAGCTAGGCCCACGACTGATGGGTCGCCCAATTACACCCACACCCGACGATTGATAGGTTTAAGACTAATTGATGGGCTCCATCTCACGATTTCGAATCTCCACGTTCCACGTGAAAGGGGGTGTCAATATGTGAACTCTCACATTGTTCAGGCTATAGGGCTTCATAATCCTTATAAGTAAATGGGCCTCTTCTCTTGTTACCAATTGATTGGTTTTCAAGAGTGAATGGTGTGTTGAATTATCAACCAATTCACCCAAATACTTAAGGTTTCTCTCTTTCTAGCTTTTACAAGATATCAAAATTGGGTTCTAGGCCCCTCTTATGCTCCAGCACTCTGGCTTAAGTCAAGGGACTTAATATTACATGTATGACTATGGACATCTCCTCCTAACACCAACTGATTGGTTTTAAGAGCGAGGATTGTCATTTCGTTCGTGAAAAGTTTCTGTATAATACAATTAAGACCACACATGCAAAATCTAGAGATCAGTTAGTAGGCCTATTCACAAAATCTTTGGCGGGCAAACGGCTTCGATATTTATGTAACAAGCTCGAAACGTATAACCTATATGCTTTAGCCCGAGAGAGAATGTTAAAGTGTAAATATAGATTGCTTAGTTAGTGGGTCACTTTTTCTTATTTATAGCTAGTTTCCTTATTATGTATAGTTGACTTACTTGTACTCCATACAATCTCATAATATAAATATATTGCCTTGGTGTAAGGAATTTTCAACCAATTCACCCAAATACTATGAGTTTCTCTCTTTTCCAACTTTTATAATATCAATGCTTCTACTTCTCAAGGCTCGTAGTATTGATTGATGAAAACTAAATCCTCATTTCTTCTCACTTTTAGCCCTCCCAACTTTTAACATAAGGTCAAGCACACCCTGCTAAGTGTATTGTGGAGTAGGAACTAGCAAGGGGGGTTTGCTCAAAAGTTCATGCTTTGGAATATGGGGCAGAAATAAGAATAAGCTCATGATTGACATAGTAATAGGATACCCAAGATCAGCATAATACGACGAAGAAGAAAAGGAAGAAGATAAGTGACAGGGAAGAAAGCTGTAAGCATTTGTTTCACAAATTAAAATGCCAACATAGTGGACCAAACTTTATACAAAATCAAATATTGTGTTGATACCCTAGAACCAACACATTTCACTACAGATAAACAATCCCAGACATAAAAGAGTAATCTCATTTCCTTGTCTTCACAGATAAATGTGGCTATCTTGGAGACAGGCCCAGAAATGAATTGTATGGCAAGTCCGGTTCAATTACAGTCAAGCTCTCCATAGTATCCAAAAATGACACATTATCATCTAAGGACACTCTTTTAAGTACACGCGGATCCACCAAGCTTGCTAGACCAGCCGATGAACATCTAGAATCCATTTAATTTTCTACTATGTTGGTGTTTTGTCTCATGAAATACTATAGCCAGTAGTATTATTCTGGACCTTTCAAAATGTCATCCGGCTTAAGTCGGCCCGGGTGGCAGATATTAAATCAAAAACAATGCAGTAAAACTCGAGATGCTAGGCTGCTAGAGACATGATAAAGAGACTTCAAAGTCTTTGTGTGAGACTCAAGACCCGCATTGAAAATGTAGATTGCCTGACCCTATTTTATAGCACCAAGTGCCCAACTATTAGGTATCTTGGCTGGGAAGCTGGCCATCTGGAGCCATGTTGTTAGGCCCATTTCTCGAATTTTGAGGCTGGTGGGCTGCTTGGACTTGCTAGGAACTTCAGCCATCTAATAAGAGAAACACAAATCTGAATAGTCAATTGAGGCTCTTGTTCCTATCAACTATCTTTGCCACAAAATAAATATTGTCCTGACTTATTCCTTCTTGTTGGATCAGAATCATAGCCCTTAACCTTTTCAAATTGCCATCAAGCCAGAAGAATTTCACAAGTACGCCCTAATTCTAAATTCATAAGAATATTACCGTCTATGCTTAGGGGATGGGACTGGAATGGGGCATTTCCTCCTAAATCGTCCAACGGTATGGAAATGATAAAATCCTATTGAATAAAAGGAAGATGCCCGCAACTAGAAATGGGAAGTGTAAAAAATTTTAAAAAATAAAACAAGAAACATGGCCTAACCTGCAAATTAGAAGAATTGAAGGCACCCAACCGCCCCATGACATACCATGATTGAATAACCTGCGTATATTTTAGTTACAGGTAGATGTTAAGCTTTATAGAGAAAAAGAAATATGTGATACACGGGATATTTGTTTTGGAAATTTTGTTCGTTATAAAAACTATCACCTTTTTAGAAGTTTACCGCGAATTTAAAATTATTTTTAATAAGAATTAAGATAAAGCAAATAAGTGCACAGAATATTGTAAGACTTTTGGAAAGCATTACAGATGAAGACAGAACTAATCAACTTTATTATGTGAGAGGTGGCAGGGGTACAAAAGGTTTTACTTATGGTGCAGTATACTTGTGGAACGCTAGATGCATGAGTTGGTAGGTTAATGCAATACACCTAGGCCCAATCTCTGACTTCCTTATCAGAGACATAAGGCAAGAGTTTGAATAATTGAAAGAAATTCTCTTCCCAAGCAGGAAACAAGGTAGTTTAATAAAGCATCAATACTGGTTGATCCATAATTAGCTTAACATATTTATAAAACCAATAAATCAATGAAATCATTGTTATGTTATAAACTTATAACTCTCCTCAGAAGAGTTGGGGATCATATAGGCTCCAACAAGTCAGACATAGACATAAGAATAAAGATCACAACGATGACTGTTGGCAGTTAAATGAGTGTTTGCACATGTGCCAGAGTATGAGCATTTGTGTGTTCATTTGTATGCCAGTATGATTTGAAGAAACAAAAAAAGTAAACTACAGCCAAAAGAGGGAACAGCTCAAGTATGTTCATGGATTCACTCACACTGCCAATAAGATCAACATCACGGTCAGATGGCGATCCATACAATTCAAACCATATGTAGGAATCAAGAGGATTGAAGCTGCCAACCATAAAAAGATCAATAAAAAAGTGTTATAGAAGGCTACAAAAGGAAAATTACTGGAGTTAGATCAATCACATATTCCCACTTAGTATAATGAAAAAAAAAATCCCTATTCTGAATCAATGTTAAGCTGTACAAGAAACAGGTCCCTAAATTTTCACTTCATCCAATATAATATACTTTTGATAATTTAAAATACTTATGAATGAAGCAGGGGGTGGAATCCCATGCAAAACTAAGAACAAAAATGAGAATCAGCCAATAAAAGTAACATGTTGACAAAAGGAAAAGAAGCCCAGCCAAACAAAATCAAAAAAAGGAGCTTCAATCCTTCCACAAACATTTTCTAAAACTACACCTCCAACCAAATACACCACATCAAATCAATAGGAACAAATCTCCCAACAAATCAAGTTTCTCATAGATCAATGCTTACAATAACCACTAAATTTAAGCAATAGGACAATGAAGAAGGCAGTGATCAAACAAAAATGTCATTAATGTAGTAGCAATCATACTGCCAATCCTAAAGAACCATACTTCAATCACCAGAAAAAGAATGAACAGCCTCCAAAGAGCACATGTGATACATCCAAAGACCAGGAATTTCCAGCCATAACAATATGGTTCATTGCCTTTGGAAGAAAAATTTAACACATATTTTGAGATGACCAATTCTAAAATTTAATTTTTAGAAATTACAACTCTAATGCAAGTATGGACACTTATGGAGGCACGGAAGAGGGGGAACACCCCTGATAGCAATAAATACCGGTCAACTATTTAATTACTTGCCACACTCAGTTTTCAATGTCTTATTTTAGTTTTTGGACAAGTTTTGCTAGTTTTCTTAAATATGTGATGCATTTGGAATCCACAGGAGCAATTGCCTATATATTGAACTTAGGCAACAATGAAGTTGTGCAAATTCTACACAAAGAATGTACTTAGAAACCACTTGTAGTTCTTTAGTGGCTCAAGTTATAACAAACTACCCCTACAAACTAATCAGTTCATGGTCCAAGATAATTCATTAGTTATAGAAGGGCTGAGATAAGTCATGTATTCATATTCTTAGACTTCAAACCACGTCAAGATATATAATTCCTTCTCAACAATTAAGTGTGTTCCCCATTTATATTTTTTCTCACCATAGTAGGACAAAACTCCACACCCACCGCAGATCTCCAAAGGTCTTCAACATCTCATTTGGAAAGTTGTGGGTTGATCCGGGCTATATAAGCGGTCTTAGGAAACCCCAATTGTGTCTGGTCCTTTTGAGGTCAAGAGCAAATGGCAGTTTAACCCATTCCTTAGGTCATGACAAAATGGTATTAGAGCTAATCTGGTTCTTAAACCCATGTGAGCTGAAGGGCACGGCGGCCCGAGTTCTATATTGGGCATGACAAAGGACGTCGATAAGTGAGAGAGAGTTTGTGACAACCCAAGTTGTGGTGTGAGATGTGTGGGGGTTGACGTGTGCTAAATCCTACATAGAGTGTATATTGGGTTGATCCGGGCTATATAAGTTGATTTAGAGTCTCAATTGTAAATTGTCCTTTTGGGGTCATGAGCACGTTTTTTATCTCATTCCCTGAGTTGTGACACCAATATCCAACATTAAAATTTTATATTTTCAATATCCCACCGCTTAACTGTTGATGCACTAAGCCTCTGGGAGGAAAAAAAAAAAAACCAAGAAAAGTTGTAATCAACCAAGAATATATATAAATTTAGTACATTATGGACCTTTATGTTATTGGAATTTCATCAAAAAAAACTACTAAATCGTATATTTTATTCGCATTTGCATATGCATACTGAATAGGTAAAATAGGTCAGTGGATGTGCATTTGCAGAGCAAGTGAGAATGATGGACGAGATAGAGGAGAGAGATTAGGTAACGTACTCTCTAAAGCTCACTTTGAAGGCAAGGACAGAGCCAGTTTTTGATTTACGGAAGTCTCTACCCTTCGTCCGAACTCTTTCCTCAACCTATATGACAAAACACCAATGTTAGACTTTGAACTGATAGAAACAAAATGTATGCATCAATTAGCATAGTTATAGATGCAAGCAGGATTACCTTTTATATAGTGCCAAAACAAATGGAACAACTGAGTTTATTTAGTTCTCAGAGGTCGGATGGTTCCACAGAAAATACCCAGTTTTTTATTATGATGATCAATTGAGAGAAGTCACATTTATTTGTCTGTTATATCAGAGCCAAGACCCAAACCCCTATAAGATTATTCTGGTGTTTGCATTTTTATATACAATTAGCCAGTTGAAGATAGTTGCTTTTGGTCATTTCAGATAACCAGTCAATTCTGTATCTGTATACTCCATTTCACTCACATTCAATTTGTTTATTTTTTCTCCAAAATCAAGAAGACGGGCATTTGCGTTAGAAATTATAATTCTGGGATGATACAAACACACACATAGATGCACATCCCTTGAATAGAGAATAGATCAACATAAACATTATAACAAAACTTCATATATCAACTTGGTCTTCTTTCTTAGAATTTTCTCTACTTCAGTGAGGCATGTCCTTCCCAAGTGTGCCTGACTGAAGGCACCACACTTGGAGACTAAGGTGCTTCTGCTGTCCCTTGCTAAACTTATGTGCCGAGGAAAGCATTTTTTGTCCTTTCGATGACGCTGGCCTGACTCCACAAAGTAAACCAATGATATCCAAAGTAATAAAAAAAAACTGAATGCCAAGCTTCTAAAACTCAAAAGATAGAAAATTTTCTCCACAGTCTTGAGAGAAAAGAATAGGATAATCAAATAAATAAAAAAGCTTCCAGCTCGTCCATAGATTTCAGTTTATAGAACTTATGTACACTATGATATCCATCACAAACCGGTGACTGGCTAACAATCTAGGTTTAATTATGAATTCGAGTTTCTCCATTAGAGGGGAAAGGAAAAAAGAAAAGAAAAGAAAAAGAAAAATCAACACATGTACCCCCAACTGTAGACAATCAATGCTATTGTTATACACAACAATGTATATGACAAGATTCAACATGTAGGATTTTAATACTCTCGAAATTGTTTTCTTAAAAGAGATTTGCATAAATACAGATATATACAAATTAAGTTCCATCCAAATGAAGATTGGCTACATACTTGTAAGGTGTCGTGCCTTACTGTCAAACTGATTCATTAGGCACTATCAATCAATATCTAGGTACATGCAATGTGCAAATGAGTTGAAATGAAGTTAGACAAGTTAAATAATTTTAACACCAAAATGAGTATGAAATCAGTTTGAAACTGGGTAAGTCAATAGTTAAGGTACAATTACAAAGCATAATGAGGTTTATTTTATTCATTCTCAATTATTTCAATTGCGGGAACATGCTAAAAGATTACACATAACAGAGGCATATTGAAAGAGAGAGAAAAATAAATAAATAAAAAAGAATTGCGGAAACATACCCGTTTCCTCATGAGTTCAGGGTTGCCAACGCTATCACCAAGAACAGCACGAAGCTCAGCATCATCTTTGCAGGCACCTTCTAGGACTCTGCAATCAAAAAATGCAATTAATTCCTAAAAGCTAGAATCTTGCCACCTCAAATTCAACAACTTAGTAATATTTTCAATTTGAAAAAGAAAAGAAGAATGCAGACTTGGCCCAAGCTGGATAATTATGAATTCTATCGAGTTCTCGTTGCCGTTTCTCTTCGCGAATTCTAAGCAATCTCCGACCTCTAGCTGTAGTTCCTGAGCCTTTGACAACTTCTCCGCTACTGTTACTGATACTGCAACTGGTGGTGATTGAAGAGGTTGAATTGTCACCGGTTAGAGAAGAAGTGGAAGAAGAACGAGCCGTCGGAGAAATTAGAAGAGGTCCCCGAGGAAGAAGCTTTGAAAAGACAGTGGATGAGTGGTCTGCCATTGCAAACGAGGGCTTCTTCTGTAGTGATAAAGAAGATGAGGAAGAAGAACAAGAAGAATACGACTCAACATCAGTCCAGCACCAGCAGCAGCATGACCCAACGGCCGTGGCCATACCTTCTTTCTCTGCCTGTTGGTACACCTTTTCAGTTTTCAGTGTTTCACCTGAGGAGTACCAGATAATGTGAATTGATATTTGCCTTCTTCTTTTTTCTTTTTTCTTTTTTTTTTTCATTTTATATATTTATTTTTAAGATGTGTTCTTATAACTTAACTATTAACTATTAACTAATCATCTTTCCGAATTGGATTAAATCTATTCACGTCAATATTAAAAAATTTAAACTAAAATTTTTACACTCCACTTTGGATTATTCCTCAAGATTTAATTGAATTAATCTCACCCATGATCAAATAATTTTATTGAATTCAACACTTCCATCAACTCTTTCCAAATAGTTAATAGACTAATCCTTCCCATCCGTAATCCATGTGATTTTTATTCCATCCAAATCCTACTTAAAGATTTAATGGCCTATAAAAAAAAAGCTTGTGCAAAAATGTTTACACTCTAAAATTACCCAACTAAGTCAATAAGGATTAATTGTTTAAATGGAAAATCTTGGTCCAATTAAAGCAATAAAGTGACAACATGTGAACATTACAAGAATCAAGTATTTAGGTCGTTGAACTATTTAAGATACCTGGGAATGCACCGGTTGTTACGTATTTAGTTTAATAAATAATTAGATTTATTCGGTTTTTTTTTTTTAATATATTTTTTTTATTTTAAAAGTATTATATAATGTGAATGTTTAAAGAAAAATTTTATTACATACATTTTTATTTTCATTTTTACATATGTATATATCTTTTCTATTTAAGAAAAAAAATTAAAAATTTAGCATCAATACTAATTGCTGATTTGATTGAAACATAGAATTGTTTTAATTTTTTTTTTACAATTGATCAGCTTTAATAAGTAATAAGAAATCATTCTTAAAATTAGTCATTATAATAATTTGTTGATATTTTATTTCTTAAAGTTAAGTTATTTTTATTTATAAATGGAGACAACTTCAATTAGGTTTATTCATGTATATGTAAAGTGTATTATTGTTTGTAAAGTATAGAGAGTGAGAGTAAACTAATAATATTTTGTTTAGAAAATTAATTTTAAATATACCAAACAAAATTGCGAAAATGAGAAAAATTTGTGAGAAACATTAACAATTCTATGTAAGAAAATAGGAGAGAAAAGATATTAAATTACAAAAATAGAAACTTATATTTTATAGAATTAACTTAAGAAAGATGTAAGAGAATTAGTGGATAATATGACAATATAATATAATTTAAGAGAAAAGAAAAAGAATTAATGGATGGTGCGGTAAGATTATATGCCACAATATTAGATTTTTTTATTGATGATTTGTCAACATCATATTTTTCTAATTCTCAAGTATCAATTATATTATATCTTATAGATTACAAATGTTAGTATGTTGTAATTTTGATTTTCAATAATTATTAAAGAGTCATATAAAAGCCAAATTAAGGTTTTGTATTGAAACACACAAATATATTTATAGGGAATACTAGTTTGTCTTCAATTCATTTAGATTTAATTATACTTATGGTCCCTATAATTTTTCTCAGAATTCACTTTACTCCTACTAATTTAAAAAGTTAAAATGTCATCCTTATAATTACGAAGATAACACAATGTGGTCCTTGTCATCATATACTATTTATTTTAATTAAACGAAAGTTGATCTGGACTAACGGGCTCCCATATCTCATCCAGCATAGTATAATAGTCATTGTTTAAGCATGCAAGGGAAGGTTCTTAGCAGCATATGGGCTTGTCATAGGCATTAATGGATACTATTTTAAAGAAAAATATGGTGTCTGTTATGTCAATTTGGATGACATACGGGAGCCCGTTAGTCCAGGTCAGCTTTTGTCCAATAAAAATGGACAGTACATGATGGAAGGGACCACATTGTGTGATTTTCATAAATATAAGAATGATATTTTCATTTTTTAAACTAAGAGGACTAAAGTGTATTCTGAAAGACACTATAGGACTATAAATATAATTAAGCCATTTATTTATATTTTTTTCCATTTATCTTTTCTTTACAAGCGTTCTTGCATTTTTTTTTTTAAATAGTAGATTTGTCTTTCCTATTGAGATTTACTGCACTTTGTAGGAGTAGTTGATGTAGAAGACACCTAATTGCTAATGCTTTATACTAGGGCTTGAACCAGTAGCTTATACCATATTACAATCTTACGATTCTTTTTCTTGGAATAGTTTACTGGTATGCTGCTGTAAAATCTAAATTGGCATAAATAAGACATTCATTTGACATGTTTTTTTTTCTTTTCATGACTTTTTTATTTAAAAGAAAAAAGACAAAAAGAGAGAGGAAAGAATGGAAACCCATAAACATAATGCCTGAAAAAACACAAATATATCACGACAGAGAAACCGATAATCTTATTTCTCAAACAACAAATTCCCAATACATTTAACATCTAAGAAAATTTAAGACAATGAAAAATAAAAAATGAGAAATAAGATATAAGAAATTGTCTAATATGAGTATGAAAAACATAAAATCAACACAAACAAAGAAATAAGATGATGGTGGAAAGGAATAGAGATATTATCCTAGACTGAAATTGAAGATTGATTTGATAAACAGGAGTAGAAAATAGATTGAGTTTGGGTTTAACCAGAAGATTTAGATGTTATGCATATATATATAATCTATATCTATACTCTATATAAAAGTGCCTTAATGATAGAATCTTTTGATTTTTTTTCAATATCTTTATGAATTTTTATTATTGCATAGTTATTTTTAGTTATTATTTTACTTACAAATAAATTATTATTTCTTTTTATTTTTTTAATTATTCTCCGTTTTAATATCAATAGAATTGTAATTATTTTAGAACTATTGAATTTTTTTTTAATATTAACAAAATTAAGTCTAGGAATGCTGACTAGATGGGCTAGGTATAATGTGTAATAGTCATGAATCTATGACATTAATCTAAGTCCAGTTTCAGAATTTTCATTCTTCTACAAGCTTTCCCTGATGCACAGGATCAAGATAACGATGCGATAAATGATTCTACCAAATAAGTGGGGGAGAATGTTATGACCCTTCATAATATGGCCAAAGTGACATGCAGATGAAGTTGACAATAATGCATTATACGTCTTCAAAGCATTCAAGGTGGTTCTAGAATAATGTAGAACCTTCAAGAATATTTTGAAAGTGTATTCTTGAAGATTTTAGAAGTTTTAAGAACATTTTCGAAAGTTCAAGAAGTTTTTAGAATATGGTAAAAGGTTTGGTAAGGTTCTAAAAGGTGATGGAATATCCTTCCTAAATAAGATTATAGAACCATATGGAAGAAAGAAGAAATTTATGGAGTATTATGGAATATTACTATATAATATTGTACATTATTCTAAAAATCTGTATATTTTTAGAGTTGGTGTAAATATCTACATATTTTGAAAATTTTTGTTGTTGAGAACTCTAAACAATTAATATAGACTGTTGGATTTAATAAATATTTACTGTTAATTAAGGAGGTGGATGAGTATAAATGTGAAAATAGGCTGGGCAATTAATCCTATGAGAAAATCAAGCAAAATTGTACACTTTAAGTATTCAATAAAAAATTCCAATCTTTACAAATATTTCTTAAATGAAATGATGTACCTCTAGCCATCATTGTCCAAGCACTTGAATCACACCATAGAGGATATAAGAGTAAAACTTCATAAACGCATAGTCTTGTAGTATATATTTGAGGAATCATTAAATGCACTGTATTTAATGGTCAACACATGTTTTTATAAATTAGGCTAAGGATTCATGTGAAAACTTCACATAATTTCTTCTTCTATCAAGGAATTAGTGATAGATTTGATTTGTAATCTATATCTAAATAAATCAGGAAGCGGTTTCATCCACTCAAATTTTGATTTTGAATTTTATCAATCTTTTATATAATCACCTGAATTAGTTATGGCAAGTGGACCATGTTAAGTCTCCATTTAAGTCTCTTAGTGAGACATGTCTAACATTCGCCCACTTGGTCTGCATAACACACCTATAAAATTATTTAGGTGATAACATAACATTATAATGAACTTGCAAAACCTGTAGACATAGAAACTCACACTCAATCAAAGAGTTTCAATACACGTCACTATGATCACATCACATAAACTCGAATATTCCCTTCCATGTATCGCAATGCTTAAATGAGCAGTTTACGTATAAATACTTTATGAATAAATTCCCTATAAGTCATTTAGAGTCTAACTTTATCTTGAAATATTTTTATGTTCACAATAAATAATATCAAATTTTATTCTAAGAATTCATAATAATCTCCATATGATCCACATGATCTGTATACTTATAAGTTGACAATCCTTTAGTCAAACTATTTTATTGAATTCAACACTTCCATCAACTCTGTCTAAATAGTTAATGGACTAAATTACTAATCTTTCCTATCCACAGTTCATGTGGTTTTTCTTCTATCTAAATCATGCCTAATATTTAATGGCTTATAATAAAAGTTTATGCAAAAATATTGACAACCTAAATCTATAGAACTAAGTCAACAAGGATGCATTGTTTAAATCGAAAATCTTGATCCAATTAGAGCAATAAAGTGACAGCAAGTGGAGACTACAAGAAACAAGTTTTTAGGCTGTTAAACTAGTTAAGATGAGTGGGCAAGGCACATGTGGGTTACACATTTAGTCTAATAAATAATTACTAATATTAGGCGTTGTAATTTTAATTTACAATAGTTAACTATTTAGTTTAGAGAGTCCTTTAAAAGCCAAATTTAAGGCTTTGAATTGAAACACACAAATATTTTCACAAGGAATACTAATTTATTTTCAATTTATTTATATTTGTTGTCATTTATCTTTTATTTATAAGCATTCATATATTTCTCTTCTTTTTTTTTGAAGTAAATTTTTTTTCCTATCTTAAATTTACTTGATATAGAAGACACCTAACTAGTAATGCTTTACAATAAGACTTGAACAGGTAGCTCGTACTATGGTATTACAATAGTTCGATTCTTTTTCTTGAAATAGTTTATTGGCATGCCTTTGTAAAAATCCAAATTGTCACAAACAAAGAGACATTCATTTGACCTTCATTTCCTTTTCATAACTTTTTCTATTTAAAAAAAAAAGGTAAGAAAGGAAACCCACAAACACTGGAAAAAAAAAAAAAAAAAGATATTATTGACAGAGAAATCGATAATCTTATTTCTTGGACAACGAATTCCTAATGCATTTAACACCCAATAAAATTTAAGATAATTAAAAAAAAAAAGAAAAAGAAAAAGAAATAAGAGAGAGAAGAAATTGTCTATTATGAGTATGAAATATTTTAAATTGGGTTTACATCTTTTTTATAACCCAAAAAGAGTTTTAGAAACACCCTTAAATGGAACTCTATTTAAGACATACATTGCTATATTTAATGCTTCACTCCTTAATCTTTAAAGGAGATTATAACTACTTATCAAGCTTCTTGCCATAGCCATAAGTATGCAGTTCCTTCTTTCTTCCACACCATTTTGTTGTGGTGTTACTGGTATAAAGTATTGGGCAATATTGCATTCTTCTTGCACAAACTTAGCAAATGGACTAGACATTTGACATTTTCTAGTTTACATTTGAGAGTATTTGTCACCCCTTTTTGATCTTACAATTTTTATTTTATTTTTCTTCTGTTTCTCTACTTATTTTTTGAATACTTAAAAGGCATCTAGTGGCTTAGATTTCTGAAATAAGTACAGATACATGTATCTTGTATAGTCATCAATGAATGAAATAAAATACCTTTGTCCATTCTAGCTAGGAATAGAAGGGTGTTATTATATGTTTGTACGTGTGATCTCAAGTTCCTTAAAATTCCTTTTAGCACATTTAATGAATTATTTGGGTTGCTTTTCCTTTTATACAGCCAACACAAGTGTCAAAATATGTAAAATCAAGAGATTGTAAACCTCCATTTTTATTAACCTTTACACCTTATTTATGAGATGTGACTAAGTCCTATATGGCACAATTTAGAAGAATTTTTATTGATAATACATTTTTCGATTCCAAAATCTTCATGTGGCTACAAGAGTATACTCATATTTGGAATCTAAAATAAATTTTTAGAAACAATCAACTAAACTTCCAGATCCAATCATGGCTTTATTATTAAAATTTTAAAAATAGAGTTTCTAAAGTAAACATCATAACCATCCTCATTTTAACTTAAAAATAAAAATTAACTTTCTAGCAAGGAAAAAAAAAGATAGGACAAAGAAGGTGTCTTTGAGATCTAAAACAAAGCCTAATTCTAACAAAGTTTTAAAAGTTCTCATTGCTTCTACTTGTGAACGCATTTGATTTCCTGAATATATGCTTTGTTCACGTCCTTTTACTTTCCTCTTATTTAGGAAGTCCTTGTATAGTAGTAGCAACATGGATAGTAAAGCAAGAGCCAAGCTACCATGTATTAGTAGACGCATCTACTTAAAGAGATTCATAACATTAATAAGTCTTGGAAATAAACTTATTACATATATTTTTGATTAATATTATTGGCTATGTTATAGAGTTTTACTTGAATTTTGTTTAGTTTTAGTCTAATTCTAGGTTGAGTTCGTACTGTGATAGGATGTTAAATCCTAGTTGACTTTGGTTAGAATTTAAGTGTTTAATATGAGTTTTAACTTACACTAATTTATTTTGTGTGTTTTGAAGGTTTAATTCATAAAGAAGCCATTTTTTGAGTTCAAATATATGATAATTTGGATTTCTACCTGTTGTGAGCTGCAACACTGGAAAACGAGGGCAGTAGGGCCTAAAACATTGTCTGAAAAATATGTTGACAACAAGAGTAGCCCCCTAAAGTCAGTGCTGCAATGCCAGGCTTGTTGTCATGTCTCCTGTTATGTTCATTTTTAGGTCAACTTCAACGTTGCAAAATCAGTGTCTTGACCCTATTTCTAGTCCAAATTGAACTCAAATATATGTGCCTATTGAAAAGGGAATGACTTTGGGATTAAACGAAAACAATTGAAATATGAAATTCTAGAGAAAAGAAAGCCATGAAGGGTGCAAGAAGGAAAGAGAAGCTTGGATGATTGAAGATCGACAACCTTCTAGTGTTCTTTTATTCCTCCCGCTCTTTTAGTTTTTCTTGTATTTACTTTCATGGTGAATTTATTTGAGTTTATGTATACATTAGATAGCATGAACTAATTTATTCTCTAGGATTTTAATAGAATTTAACATGTAGCTATTTTAATATTTATTTATTGCATAGGGTTATGCATTTGAATTGTTTATTTCACTTTTGCTTAATGCTTTTAGTTGATTAGCTATCAATTAGATTGATGTGGTAACCTAAAGAAACTTGAAAATGAGTTTAGTGTTAACTTTAATTAAAATAACACTTGTTTGAATTCATTCACATAAGCTTGATTTGATTTGTCTATAGGATAAAAATATACCCATGTGTACCTTGTGTAGCCAATTTTAGGTATAATCTTAATGAATTTTGCCTAACTCAAATTTTATAAGAATATAGTGAATTAGTTAGGGGAAATATTATTATAAATAATTTACAAGATGCTTATAATTGAATTAGAACCCTAGATTAACAATCCGATATCATTACTAAGCATGTCAAGATAATAATAATTCAAGTAAAGTGTTGAGAAAAATTGTAATCTAAGACTTTTATCCATTGAATTCTCTAGTTTAATTTGTCATTAGTTAGGTTTAGTTTAAATTAGGTTTTTCAACTTTAATTCATTTTTGTTTGAGCAAAATTAAGGTTTTGTTAATTTTAGTATTTATCTAAATATTAGCTACAATTTTTTGTGGGATCACACTCTACTTAATCATTATATCACATGTAAACGACACGTGCACTTGCGTGATAAAATCAATAACATACATACATAAGATAGAGATATAACTCTATTTTCAAGGCATTCCTTGTACTTCGGGTAATCTATCTAGATATGTCTAGATTTCCTGTAGAAGAAGCACACAAATTTGTTGATTTGGATTTTACCATCTTTCTTTACTTAATTAACATATCTTTCTCTTGAACGCATATCACTAAGAGTTCATTAACAAACTAATATTTTTTATGTGTGTTATATGATATTTTGAATAGTCTGAACTCATTAAGAAGAGAGTTTAAAATAAAGATTACAAGACATGAATCTAAAACTCAAATTTCAATGAATTCAATTGAATATTATTACCCATCATTTTCATAATATGCTCATGTACACTTTTAGAATTATTAAACTTCTTGCTCGAAAACTTTTTCATTAGGTTCTAGCCAATGTCTTATTAGATTTAGTAAACTAATCATCAATGGTTATCATGACATCCTTAAACTTCACATATTCAAGAATAGAACCCCAAGTGATTACTATTATGGGATTCAATCAGCATCAAACTTAAGTGACTACATCTTCCCACTACTTATATGAATATTTATCAGCTAACATATTTGATTATGTGGGAATGGGTGGTTCGTCTACACAAAACAGCAAATTAAGGTCCATGTACCCAAGGGTTAAAAGAGCCTTTTTTTTTTTTTTTTTTTTTATAGTTATTATAGTTATCACTAATTAACATAGGAATATGAGAAAAATCATTAAGAAATGATACATGAACAACTATAAAATAACTAAGGATATATACAATCATGCTATGAAATAAAAAACATAATTTTGAATTAACCAATATTATATTCAAACTAGCAAATTCAACATTCATTTGGATAAAGATTGTAATATGCATGGATTTACTAAAACTTTAATAATAAGATTAGTGAATAAAAAACATAAGAAATAACTAATCTACACATGTGGGTATAAGACTAAGTATTCTTAATGTCAAAATTCACAATCTTATTTTAATAAATTTAGGAAATATAAAAACTTTTATGTGTAGCTGAGTAAATTATTTTCAAAATTAACACTAGAATAAAAATATAGTATTGTGAGGGACAGAGGTAATTAAGGGAAAACGCTCATTTGCCATATGATGAGAGAAGAGCGAAACAATGCTGATTTTCTCACCTTTTTTTTTTTTTTTTGTATGTGAATTCAATTCTTAGAAAAAAAATTGCTCCATTATTGGCATGTAAAGTTGTGAAGGAATAGCGAAGCATACTCATCCTCACAAAGTAGACATAATCTTTTTAATCCTTACTCTTTTAGCTTTCAATTGTGTGATTTATTTGTGATTTCTTATTTGCTGTTTGTGTGTGTTTGATTTAAAACCGATAAAAGCTTAAGTTTTTAATCAGTCACATTATTCACCCTTTGACTTTGTCTTCTTGAGCCAACAATTGGTATCAGAGCATGTCATAATACTGTTTTTTAACAAGACATTGTGAAAAGTTTTTAAAATAGCAAACCAAGTATTGCACTTGGTGATGATCAATCCTCTTCCAAACCTTCTTTGTTAATATGAAAATTATTTTATATTTTGTACCCAAGTTTTCTTGTATCCAGCAAAACCAACTTTAGTACCTGTTAGGGTTTTTGAGTTTTTAACAACTCAATCTATTTTTTATTTATCATTATCAGTATTGTATAATTCTAGTAAAGAAAGCATGAAAATGAGATGAACTGCAATAGTGAATAAAAAATTATCAAGAACCATACTTGTATCGGCTGAATAGGCTGTATCGAACCAGTCGAATGAGTCATAAGCTAGTAAGTTACTAGGTTAGGCCCAAATTCAAACATACCCAAACTCTGAAAATACTAATTATAAAAAATAAAAAATACAACAATTTGTTTGAGGTGGAGTGTTCAGCTTCTTCTTTGTGCACGGTTCTGTCCTAAACAAATTAAATTAAAATCACAGCTTAAAGCTTGAGATTGGTATTGCTTGTCGACTCTATTTCTCCTAAAAAGATTATGTAGGTAAGCACTAAGAACTAAAAAGCTTGTTCTTCCTCTGTACCTTTTTATGGCCACAACTGATTATTTTTCATCTTTTTGATCATTGCCTTGAAGATAAAAGCTTTCTTTCTTTTTTTGTACTCTGTGTTTGTCGTTCTTCATTATTGTGTTTCTCTGTGTCTTTATTTTTCTCTTTTTTGATTGCTTATTGATTTTGGTTGAGAGATTTACTCTTACTATTCCTTGACTGAATAGAACACTACCGGGCTTGCTTTGCACCTTGAAGTCTAAAGGCTGAAAAGAATTCTACTTGTTTATATATTCTTATTTATTTTATTAGTTATTAATATAATGTAAATATCTTCCAAACTTTGAAGGTTAAATTCCAAGCAAATTGTAATATGTACATATATTTTACTTATTATTTGTTATTTGTTAATTGTTAATTTCATAATATAAATTCTTTCTTTATATTTCTTATTGTTGATTTTGTTTCTATTTTTTCTCATCAACTAGGAACAATATTTCCATGCCAAATTTCCTTTTTCATTAGAATTTATTTTTATTTTTTTCTTAGCAAATCGATTGTTGGTGAAGTGTAATTATTATGGACTTTAAATGTAAGATGACATTAATGAAATCAAGCATCGCTTAGCAGGTGATCACATAAATTCTCAACTTTATCAGTATTATATGGATGTCGTAAGAGAAATATGCATCAAATTTTGAATGGGATTCTCGAAAATAAAGTACACAAAGAGAAAGATTGTTTTTAAGAAATAGATAAGGTAGTTCAAATCGTAGGGGAAGAATCAACAGGGATTATGAATGCATATGTTAGTAAAGGAAAATGAAAGATGTCATTAAAGCAACAAACATTGAATGCAGTGATGAAGAAAAGAGAGCCAATACTTAGTAGCATATGTAGATTTTTGTATGGGCTTGCCTTTTAATATAGTAAAAAGTCTTTTGTTTGCTTCAATGTTGAATATGGTAGCTAAATATGGAAAATGGTTAAAACTTCTGACTTACCATAAGATTAGAGTAAATTATTCAAAAAATGAAGTGGAGAGTGTAGGCTTAATGTTAGTGAAATATAAGAAAGAATGGGCAAAGACAGGTTGCACTTTGATGTCTGACAGGTGGATAGATACAAAAAAAATTATTTCTAACAAACTTTATTGTCAATATGCCTAGTGCCACAATTTTTCTTAAATTCGTTGACACTTCGGGTGTGATAAAAGATACATATAAATTGTTTGAGTTACTTGACTCTGTAGTGAGGAAATCAAAAAGGAAAATGTTATTTAAGTGGTTACTGATAGTGTTTCAGCTTATGTAACTTTTCAATGGAGAAGAGGAAGAAATTATTTTGGTATCATTATGCAACCTATTGCATTGATTTGATTTTGCATGATATTGGAGAGTTGAAAATTTTTAAAGTCACAATAAAAATACTAAGTATGCAATTTTATCTATCGACATGCTTGGGTGCATAATATGTTTAGACCTTTTTTCTAATAAAGGAGAACTAAAAAGGTCAGGTCACAAAATTTGCTACACCATTTCTTACTTTAAAAAGTTTTGATAAAAATAGGTATACTCTTCAAACTATGTTGGCATCAGAAGAGTAGGGTGTGTCATTATACTTTAAAGTGTAAACTCAAAAAGTGAAAGCAATTTTATTACATGATTCTAACTTTTGAAAATTAATCATGTATGGTTTGAAATGTGTGAAACCGCTTGTTAAAGAGAATATTGCAAAGAGCTTCAATGGTTAGCTATTCATGTGTTAAGTCTTACATATAGTGCCACGATGTGCGAAAGAAATTTGAGTACTTTTGATCATGTTCATTCAAAGAAAAGGAACCGGTTAGAGCAACAAAGATTGAATGCAGTTGTATTTGTAAAATATAACATTCAACTTGAATTAAGCCAATCAAAGTTAAGAAAGAGGTAAGACATGATCTGATTTATTTATCCGATGTGAAGTCCGATAATGAATGGATCATAGAGAAGAACTATCATTGGTTGCCCAATGACATTTCATGGATGGATATGCAAAAATGTTTTGAAAATAATGTGGGAATTGGACTTAGTAAAAAAAGAAAACGAAATAAAAAAATAGTTATGTTAACTTATTATGTTTTAAATAGTATATTTATATGTTTTAAATTATGTTACATCTTATATTTATTTGTAGGACTAAAAAATTTTAACATTGATAAGACAAAGAGAGCAAAAGAAAAATCCATCAAAAAAGATGAAAATTTTGAAGTTATTGATGAAGATAAAGAGGAGCAAGAGAATTTGAATGTACTAAAAGATCAAGAGAAAGAAGATGACAATTACATTGAATTATAGGAAGATGATGAATATTAACTAGCATTTTCATTTTATGCATATTGAACTTGAAAGTATCTGTGTCATTATTTTAATTATCTATGAGTCTTGTTAATTTTGGTTTTAGTCAACAGTGAACTTGGTTCTTATTAAAATGATGTTTAATGTTAGAGAAGGAGATTCTTTTTTGGTCATTTCAAGTACAATAATTCAATATGATAATATATGATAAAAAAACACTCCAATAAATTGTTATTTTTGCATATAGAGGCGTTATTTCATTGTTGACACCAATTATTCTTTGAAAGAAACATATATTGTCTTGAATTCAAATGCAAAATCTTCCATTTTATTGTATTTTTCCTAAAAATCAAGAGATAAACTAATTAAAATAATAACAATAGTGAAAAAATCACTATTTCTCACTAAAAATATAAATGTTAAATGTCTAGTTATCAAAATTAAAATTTATTTTAAAATTTGAAATTGTATTTTACGATTTGATATTATTGATGATTCACATTTATAAAAACTGAATTTCGATTCATGAGTCAAATCTTTAATCGACAACTATTAGACTCATGCATAAAACTAGTTAAAGTAGCAGTTAAATAATATACTTTATCTTTTTGTATGTCATATTTAAGATTATTTGAATTAAAGGAAATGTGCTAAACAATTGAAATAATAGAAACGTATTTTTTTCAACATGCAATTTGTATTTCAATATTTCATTTGAAGAAGATAATTCATTATTTAGTTCTTTGTTTTCATGAGAAGTAACTAACTATTTTTTAACTTTTCTTAGCTCTAATATTTTTTTTGTATACTTTTCAGCTAACTTATAAAAGACATGGAGAGGATCATCAAAAAGTAAAGAGAATTTGTCTCTTAGTGAGAATTTCCAGGTTTTTGGCCTCTTCCATAAAAGTTTTTTTTTAGCTTTTTAGCACTTTGGTAAATAGTCATATTCTTCATACAACTATGTCCTTTTTTTGAGTATTCATCAATGTCCTCTTTTTGAGTATTCCTCAATGTTCTCTTCTTGTCTAGAACTAGTTGGATCACGTGAATGTGTACTCTTAATGTTACATCCAAATGCCTCATCACTTGTTGTCTGATAAAGGTTATAATGATCATATAATTTACACAAAATATGCTTCACTTAGTCTCTTGAGGCTACATCCATAACATTGCCAAAGCTCTAAACAACAAATTTCAATTTGTATCTTAGGTCAAACACTACACTAATGAAGTGGATATGGTTGATTTTGTCCATATTAACCCAATATTTATCTTAGAAAGAAAGTTGTCTTGTTGTTGGTCACACCACTTATTCAATAAACTAAGGATAAAATAATAATCATGAAAGTAAGAATTTGATGTAACATATGTAGAACCTGATATTTTGTTAATTAAATCATAAAACACCTTTAAAAACTTCATAAACACATATGCAGCTTCCCAATCTTCACTTTTAGGATCTTCTTCCAAATTAGTACTAATCTTGAAGTCCAACTTATAGTTGCCATCATGTTAAGCCAACCTATCAAATGCATTTTGATTCTTTAGGGCTAATTCTAAGCATAAGATAGGTAGAGTTCTACCTAGTAGGGACATCCAAAGTAGAAAGTACCTTATTAGGTAGCTTCACAACTTCCACATATTTTTTAAATTTAAGCAGCCTACTTCACCAGACTTAACATACTTCACAACATGGTTTCTACTTATAGTTTGTTAGTTTGGTTGTTAACTAAAACCAACTTAACCCAAGTTCGAAACCACAGAGACCAAAAGAAAAGAAAGCCAATAAAAAACATAATTCACAACTTTCTTAATTTTTAAAATAGAATGATCAATATCCTTTAAGCCATCACTCATAATTAGATTTAAAATGTGAGTATAACATCTCATATGCATCATCTTACATTTCAAAAATAGCCTCATTCCAATCATGCATCTTTAAAACAACATAAGAAACTGTCATTTCATTTAGCAATTACATTGTTAACAATTACACAAAATACCTTTTTCGATTCCCTATTCTAATAAGTAACTCTCAATTAGTTTAACAATTGTCTCAACTTTATGATCAAGAATTTGATACAAATTAAGAATACTTTTATATAATTTTCAATTGTCATCGTTAAAAGTGAGCAATAAAGCATAAATAACTCTGATTTTGAACTAATGTCCAACAATCAGTGGTTAGTAAGACCATTTGTTTATTTTTTACTAACCACTTCTTTAGTTTTCCTTTTTCATCCATATACATCTGAATAATGTCCCTAGAAACTGTCCATCTTGAAGGAACAACCATTCTAGGACACAACGCTAAGAAAGAAACTAAATCATTCACCTTCAACATGCCTAAATGGTAATTCATCAATGATGATGTATTTGGCTAGTGCTTCTCTAGCAGCTTTTTCATTATAAGTATCAGAAACAACACTCACACCATGACCAAACTTAGAATCAGATTGTCCTAATTCATCTTTAATAATAAGTTGAAACCCAAAATTGTTTGAGAAGAATCACTATTAGGCAACAAATTTCTAGGGATCCTCTTACATTAAAATTTCAAATGATTACTAAATTAGTTGTTTCATGAGATGAATGACTAGTACTGTCAACACATCAATTACAAGTATATCTTTTTTCTTTACCACTAGTTCCCTCCATATATGTAAAATATTCTCAAACCCATGAAAATTTAAATCATTTTCTTTTCTTACCTAGTTTAGGTGGCTTTACTACTTGAAACTTTCTCTTTTTGAGTTCTCATCACTATCAATAGCTTTCAATGCATTAAACCATCACAGACGAATTATTTATATCATTTGGAGGAATAACATTATTCTCTGTATCACTTACCATCTAACACAAGACACACAAATATATATATAAATTAGTATACCATAATGTAATTACCATATTCCATATAAGAGTTTAAGGTATAAGAAGAAAAGAAACAAATAAAAATATAGCATAGATACATATTGAGAATATTACAATATAATTTGCAGGAAAAATAATAAAGACTAAGTTAATGTCCTAATTCCTAATCGTTTAAGCTTATTCCTTTGAATTGTCTATTTTGGTGCATTTTGTTATCATTGTATCTTGATAACTGAGCTGTATTTCTAATCTTCATTATGATTTTGACTGTTTTGGTGCGTTCCGAAGTCGAAAACAATGACTGCATATTTGAGTTTAGTTTCTTTTTATTATATGGAGGGGTGAGGTGTTAGTGAATTTAATAAAGTGTTGAAAAACAATGGCCATGCAAAAAAAGTAAAAATAATCCCTAGTTCAAAAAATTGTTTGGTGTAAAACTATAATATTAGAACATGTTGATCTAGAACCATTAGAGTTTGGGGAGAAGAAATTTTTAACTAATGAAAGTATAGTTATGGTGATAACAAAAAATGACAATAAAAGAATGGCACTTCTTTTCTTTATTTTTTTCCTAATAAAGAGATTTATAGTGAGAAATCCAATTGTGAAAACTTAGATGTAGAAATCAAACAAGAAAAATAATAAGGTGAGAATGTAAGCTTAAAGTACAAACCTCTAATTTCTTGAAAAATTAGATATAGTAATAGATGGTTAATCCTTGCAACAAGTCAGCAAGCTTGAGTTTTGAATCGGTCATAAAACAAGAAAGAAGAGACCAAAAAGAGATAAAGCTTGAAGAAGAATGTAGCAAGTAAGCTGAGTTGTGCATGACTACATGTGAATTGTGAAAAGTAAAGGTTAAAGAGAATAAGGCTAGCTAGGTTAGATTAAGATATTTTAAATATAGAGATATATTTATATAATAATATTATTTTAAAAATATAAGATACTATATCCGAGTGGGTCGAGTACGCGACATTTAAATTTTTTTTAACTTGGGCATTGACATGGCTTAAAAATACAAATAAAATGTCACCCGATTGAAAACTTGTTTATTAACGGGTTGTTCAAGTTCGGGTAAGTCAATTTCGGGTTACCGAGCATGACTGATTTTATGCATAGACCTATATTTCTGGGTTGTGATACGGTGTGCAGGGACTATGATGCATAGTCTTTGTGCATAGCAGGTAGAGAAAGAAATGTATACATGTATCACAAATTTTTTATTTCTTCATGAATGAAGCAATGTGATGTATTTTAATGAAATTAAGTTAGTGAGTTTTTTCATTAACCTAATACTAGTGGTTTCATTTCTCAAATTTTGAATTATATAGATCTATTTAAAAAAAATTTCTAACTGTAAAATTGCAAAATATCCGCAACAAAACTAATTCACAAAAACTTCATGTAAAGTTGGAGCACATAAAAACCGTGGAATTATACATTCATTGAAATTTAAAATGAAAATTCAAACTATATGACATTTAGAAATGTTTTTCTTTCAAGTTTTTAAAATTAGAAAACAATGTAATTTATTAAAAGTAAAAATTATAACATCCAAATAAACATATTTTTATAGTTTTTGAATCATATACACTGTCAAAAATAGTCAAATAAGATATATTCAAATAGAAAACAAAAATATTTTATTGGCAAAAGAAAATTATATGATTTAAACTCACTTTCCAAATGTTAAAAATTAATGAGAAAAATTGTAATAGTTGATATGACCCAGTGATAATACGTTCATGAAATAAATTGATTATTATCATCTTAAATAAAAAATTTAGCCATTCACTACAAGAGAACAACGCATCAGACACGGACTAAATCGTCTCCGATAATACAAAATTCAGTCTCTAGGCATTGTCGCTGAAACTTATTGTAGATAGAAAATCTCTGTCTCTGATCATATATATATCCAAAGACACCAATAGAGACCGAAAACCTCTGTCTCTAATAAGTGTCAATTATTTTAGAATTTATCATTCTCTAATAACTAATACCACGTGATAATTACTGAGACAAAATTGTCGATTCTGTGTGAAAAGGTAGTCGTCTCCGTAGATAATTTTTTAAGACAGAGCTTCATCTCTAATACTATAAAAAATGCTCTCTGATGTTATTTTGGTACTATTAGAGACAAAATTATTTTGTCTCTAATAATACTATTTTGTCTCTATTATATTTATTTCAATATTTTGAGCAAATAATATATTATTCCTTGTTTAACATGTAAAAATCATACATTTTACAGACTAAAATTCTACAAACATCTAACATTGGTCCAAAACTCAAAATTGACAATATTATCTAAAACACTTCATTAGCATTGGTCCAAAATACAAATATCATAACAATATTCAAAACATCACCTGACATAAAGTTAAGTTTTGGAACATAATCAAAGTTCACAATATCAAAATTAAAGTACAAAACAAAAAGTTAATTTTTAAACTTTCAACAATCACACTTACTGAAATTGGTGTCATTTTGACATAGATTAAAGTTTTTGGCTAACTAGCTGATGTAGATACATGTTTCTGAAATTAAAAAAAAAAACTAACATTATACATAGCCATTATAAATTTAAAAAAAATATAAAAATGAACATACCCAATCATTATTATCCTAATTCAATTATACAAAAAATAATATCAGTAACAAGAGATTTCAACTTTTCATCTATATATGTTAATGCCTTGTAGTACTTCATCAATATATACAAAGCCATAAAAACATAGTATGATGAAAGTTGGAGTTAAAACAGCTTAATTAGAAGTCCATTAAAGTAAACTTACACATTATAATAACTAAATATATGAAACAAAACATAGATTTTTAAGGTAATTAAGTCAAAAACTAAGTTCAATATATAAATCCATCATTCCATATCTTAATCCAAAATAATCATCACCGAAAGTTTTCAACCATATTTCTTTGTCCAAGGCTTTCGACACCTGTAATGAACTGTTCTCGTTGAAGTACTTCTCTTGGACCTCTTAATCATATTTTTCCTGCAATCAATTATATAAAAATGCAATTATGTTATAATTAATAGAAGTATATAACTCATCACAATTAAATAAAAACTCCTATATGCTTCCTAAGTACCCTCGTAGTTTTGGATTGATTATCTAGAAACTAACCACCTTGTCCTTATGTAGTTTATCAAACACCTCAGTCACTGAAACTGGCCTTTCTAACTAAGCTTCCCGCATGATTATATTTTTTTAAGATTTAATAAGATATAAAAACATAAATATTAGCAGAAGAAAAACTAGAATTTATTATTTTCCACTTGTGGCACTAGCACTAATAGATCCTCCACGACTGCGTACTAGACCCATCTCATCACTGACATGCCTTTTTTTTGAACCTATATTTGAGTAGTCTTGATGCATTCAATGTCCATTCCATCATTTTGATCCTAATGAAGTTTCTCTATTTGTTTGTAACACGGCCTTGTCATGCGATATGTGGTCCTCTTTGTAGCTATGGTGTTGAAAACAGAACATGTTGTGTGTGTCTCTTTAACTGTCTCAAACTTATAATGAGTCTACAAAACATTGTACATTAGTCTTGTTGCTAAATTAATAAAAAAATAATAACCAAAGAAAAATTGTAAATGAAACTTACCAAAAACTAGTCCCAACATGCATCCTTGTAGGACAGTGATGTTTCACTCTAAGTAATATACAGGCCTGACCAAAAATTCTTTGTGATCGCACTGATAGTTCGTGACACACTAGAACCTAAACTAAATAGCATAAAATAACGTATATAATAGTCAAACATAGCAAAATTATTTCAATTATACAAAAACAATTTAAAAAAAAAAAAACACAATGCATGCATACTTAGAACTTTGTATTTATAGAAATACACAATTCGATGGGAGTAGACAAAATTTTATTAGGTTCTATCCCTTTTCGAATAATCGACTCATTATTTGTCTCCACATCATCTGTGCATGTAACATTGACAAATTTGTTATTCCCACATGAAAAGCATGTAACACTGGCGAGTTCGTTTACACCTGGATTGCTAGTGTCATTATTGGATTCGTTATTCTCACCTGAATTACAAGTAATTAGAAAATATTTTAAATGGACACATAAAAACAAATATAATATTTTTATTACTAGATGATAAACTAATATCAGTTGATAGTATTCGTCTCCCTTTATGACACAATCCAAATTATAGCTCTATCGACAATAGTGGTCATACTAATAATAAGAATTAAACTCATAAATTATATAGAACCAACTTACTAATCAACGTCCATTTCAGAATCATAATTTTCTGTTTTATTGTCTTTAATATAGTTCTCAAGTTCTTCATCTTCGTCAGTTTCAAATTGATTTTCTTGTTTTTCTTCTTCCACATCTTCAACTTCTTCCACTTGTACTATTTCAATATCATTTTTGTTGTTTGCACGAGTATTAATCTCGGCCACATTAACTTCTTCTAAAACACTAGATGAATGTCTAAACTCATATATACCTATTTCATTATCATCATTAACACCAAATATTGGGGTCAATTCATCTTCTTGAAAGTAATTTGAAAATTTAGGTGCATTATTGTCATTCCGAGATTCATTATAACTCGCATTAATGTTTCCTTTTACCTTAGTTTTGTAAACAATCCACCAATCAAGTCACTTTTTATTTATTTATTTATTTTTGGATATGGTGTAAAGTATTCTTGTGTCGCTTATGCCACCAACATAAATGATTCATTTGAGTTCATTGTCGATTTGTGTTTAATTTATACTATCTCATGTTTTAGATCAACTCTTAAACTATTTTTTATAGAGTCATACAATGACATTTAAATAAGATCACAACATTGTTTATTCCCATATGCCTTAACTTTGTGATTTCTGTTAATATGCCATCAAAATCAAGTTCACATTCTCTATAAACACTCCATTTGACATAAATCCAGCTATTTTGGTTTTCTTATGTTCATTATATTTATGCATGTGAAACCTAAATTTTAATATTGTACGCATTATAACAATTGACATGCGAATTTGGACTAGAGGACAAATCTCTTATACGTTGATCAATGTTGCGCTCGCATGAGACCTATTTAAGAAATTTATTGTATAAGAATATATTAATATAAATCATCAATATTTGATGTTACAATATTTCATACATATGTTTACTTACAAGATTTTTAAGCCATTTGGCAAACATAGTTATGCGCCTATTCTTTTGTTCTTCGTCCGTAACTGTAGGATTATCTTGTGTCATCATTTTATCAAATTGTCTACAACCATGAATTAATAATAAGTTCCTAATATGAATTCTACAATTGCATAATTTCATTCTTAGAATTTGTCAAAAGACTTACTCAATATATGGCTTAATCTCTGGACAGTTTAAAAGAATGTTCATCAACTGTCAATCAAATCATTACTAAACCCACGAGATAGATAACAAAAGATTGAAAGTTGACTATTTGGATCATCACCCCTTCCATCATCGTTCCAGGATAGCTTATTCTATAATATATGCCTTAACAATTGAACCTTCGACATGAGCTTTGTTCCTACCCTTTCTCTTTAGCCGTTGTATTCATTTAATTTAAACAAACAAAGCATGCAATGTTATACATCAATTTTTTGAATTTTGACAAAGGAAAAATATAACAATGTACTTTTCAAATGGATACATCCATGGGAAATGCACTGGGCTACCAACCATGGGAAACGCACTAAGCTACCAACCATGGCTTCGTTTAGTAAATAAATTGTCAAATACTTCATTTAGTAGAAAAACCCTAGAACTAAGCTCTTTTCCATCTTGCATAAAGTGACAATTATGCTATCTTGAAATATATTCATATGCTCAGCATTCATCTCTGTCACACATGTATCCGGAAAGAAAGTATTAAGCTTTATTGTTAGATCCCTCACAAACTTAAGTATTGTGTCACGAAAGGTCAAATGAATTAATCATTCCATGAATATGCAACAATCATGACTTTTAATGCATGAAACTTGCACTGATTAACTTTCACGCATCTAGATATGTTTGACACACACTCATCTAGAAATCTCAGTTGCGTCACCCACATTCATACCTCTTTAATATGAGATTTAGTAAGTATATATGCAGCTTTAGGCTTGAATATCGTCCTATTTATCTCTTGCAACTCCAACTTCGGGCACTTACACAACTTTGCCATATCAAGTCGAGCATTTAGGTTATCATTTGTCTTTCCCTTCATATCCATAATAGTATTGAAAACGTTATCAAACACATTTTCCTTAGTATGCATCACATCCAAATTAGGACAAATTAAATTTATCAACCAATATGGTAACTCCCAGAAAATAATCATTTTCAGCCAATTATGCACTTGTCCAAATCTATGTATGTCTTGTTTCACGCAATCTCTCCAAAAAGTAATTTTTGGTAATTGTGACACTCTTGCTAATATGTCCTCCCTAGACAACTTGGGCGGTATCAACTCCTTTTTCTATTTTACCTTGATAAAAGCTAAAGCTATCTTATAGCTTTCTAAAAGGATGGTCAATAGTAAAGAATTGTCGATAACAATTAAAGCAACATGGCTTTCTCCCATGTTTGAGTTAGAATGTCTTAATTCTTTCCATACAATAAGGATACACCAATTTTTCATGCGTACTCCATCCACATAACATACCATAGGCCAGAAAATCACTAATAGTCCACATTAGTGTGCCTTCATGATGAAGTTTTGTTTCCGAAATGCATCATAAGTGATAACTCCATTCTTCCACAAAAACTTAAGCTCATCTATCAAAGGCCGCAAATATATATCAATGTTCTTTGTGGGGAATTCTGAACCCATAATGATTAGAAAAAAAAAAAATTATCATCTTTCATGCACATCTAGGGAAGAAGATTGTATGATGTTACAAATACTGGCCAATATGAGTATGAAGTTACAAAATGACCAAAAGGAGTAAAGCCATCAATGGATAATGCAAGCCTAACATATCATGCTTCGTGAGAGAAATTTGAGTGCTTGGCCTCAAAGTGCCTCCATGCCACTTTGTTAGATGGGTGTATCACTATACTAGGCTTTTGGCATAGACCATCTTTATGCCAAGTCATATGACTAGCTGTATTTTCAAACATGTAAAACCTTTGAAATCTAGGGATATGTGGAATATTATGGAGCACTTTAAAAGGCACATCTTTTACCTTTTTTTTTTTTTTTTTTTCTTGTATGGTTTTATACCGAGGATGACCACAAGTAACACAACTCTTCGAAATTATCATAGTATAATATGCAGTCATTCGGGCATGTATGTATAGATCTGTACCCAAGTCCTAATTTTGTCACTATTTTCTTTGCCTTATAAAATTCTTTAGCCAACTTCTCACTTTCCTATAACATACTCTTAATTATTGACATCACTTGGTCAAACAATTTCACGGGCATGTTAAATCTAATTTGTAATGTAAGAATTCTTGACCGCTGATAGTTTCGTATGTTATGTACAACCATCCTAAAAAGGTTTATTTTCATTTTTCAATAGGTTGTAGTAATTGGAAGCATTAGTAGTTAGGATCTTATTTGCATCCCAATCAAATTCAAGTCCTGTTGCATCCATTATCATTTTTGCCATCCGATTTGTTTCACCAAAACTCTTTGTTGTTGTACTACATTCACAAAAAACTCTTGTTTTTCCATAGAAAGTTTACCTCGTGTAATGAGGAACTAATACTTTCTTGTATAGGTGTACTGTGACTTTTCTCTAATTAGTAACTTAGAGTTGTTACAATCACAACAAGGACACTGAATAGTTCCTTTGTAACATATGTGTCGTTTGAATATGCAAATTCAAGAAACATTTCAACCGTGTTCCTGAATTCATATGACAAGTTATGGTTCACAACTCGATGTTTTATCCAACTATGATCCTCATTCATTATTGAAATTCACCTAATAATCATAATATCTTGAGAGTTATGCTACTGAAGTACAACTCAAATCAAAACAGTTACAAATAAATGCAAATAAAAAGATGTTCTAACAATGATCATATATCATATTATTTTGTCCAATACCAATAGAGACATATAAACAACAATTAATTAATAACAAGAAAAACAAACTAAATAGAAGGAAGTACTAACATTGATTATGCTTGGGCACTTGATAGTTAAACTAATAGCATTAGAAAATTGAAATACAAAGGTGCAAAGCATAATTCATATATGAACTATCAAAAACTTTTGCCATTGTGGTCATTTTGCATTGATGATGCAAAAACATAAACATAACTAGAATTAGGGGAGCTGGATTCAATAGGAGAAAAAAAGAAGCCTTTATCCCTTACTACCTCTCACTCTCTCTCTCTCTCACTATAACCTAATTCACTTTTGAACTAAGCAATCACAGGCCACCCCTGAAATTTTTGCCCTTGAATTCAGCTTACTATAATTTAGCTTTAACTGACCTGATAAGGTTTATTAACAATTTCCTTTTAACTTTTGTAGTAATTTAACTTTAATCAAAGATCTAACATATTTCTAGTTCAAAACTGAGGCTAAAAAAGAGTTTATGGATAGTTAAATACAATGAAGGTTCTTTTCAATCTATAACTTACTAAAATATCATTTAGTCCATTTCAGTTCTTAAAATTATCAAGCTCTACGAAAAAATGTAAGGAAGGATAAGGACGGGGAGACACACAAAATGTAGTGATGTTATTTTTCATCATTTTGTAATTTAATTCGTAACTACTAAGTGAAAATGCAGCTAATTCACATCATTTTATAAATTAATTGACACTTATCCAAGAATAAATAATTTTCCTTTTAGTTCTCCAAAATTGATTAATGGCATTACTCTTTAAGAATTTTTTAATATTTTAATTTTTTCTTTCTCAAAGAGTTAATGAATGCTATAACAGAAACATTCTCTAACACAATCCTAAGTAGGAAGGAATAACTTTCTAATTTCTAGAACCTTAACAGATTAAGGCAAGAAAAAACATCATTATTTCCTTCATAGTACATGCTATATACATTGGCCCTTTTTATAAACATCCCTAGGCATTAGAACATGCTAAACTCTTTAGATGTCACTTACTTGACTCTTAGGACTAACAATATTGATAACTAGACTATTGGCTATTTTCTTTATCAATTGATTAGAATTGGCACTAGAATATCTAAATTCTAAAAAAACAGGTTACAATATAATCGGAGAACAATATATATCCATGCTACTATTACACTATTACCTAACTGTTGGTAACATGAGATCTTACAAATACGTGCCATGTATCTAAAAAATCATCATCAATTTTGATTTGGGACTGTAGGTAAATATCAAAGCTATAGATGGCCATTAAAAAAAACTGAAAATATACACCAAACATACAGTCCAAATCTACATACCAACCGACATTCTATCTACCTTCCAAACACTTACAACCCGCCAGAAATATAATCAAATACTACCTATAAAATCCCTAAAACATTGGGGTAATTGAAAAATATATGACTACCACAACCAAAACATTATCTAACACAAAGACAAGCTCAATAAGGTTTTCCAAACACACAGTCGTACAAAATTGTTTTATTGAACCTGTGACCTAGTTGCAAGTTGTTACATGGCAGATATTGCTGACCACAGATTCAAGTTGTTATATATGAAAGTTGACATTCATAAATAGAAATAAAAATATAGAGCCACAGTGGAAGAGAAAAGAAGAAACCAAAGGACCAACTTGTGTAAAGCTCTAAATTGAGACAATGTACCAAAGAAAGAGCTAATTCCACCTGAAGATGAGTTAAAAGCAGCCTGAAGCCCTCACATACAATGACTGATAGAGACAAAGGGAGATAAGGAGTCTCTTAGCTTGTAGTCTTGTTTAAATTAAACGTTATAAGAGAGACAAAGGGAGATAAGGAGTCTCTTAGCTTGTAGTCTTGTTTAAATTAAACGCTATAAGAGAGACAAAGGTAAAAAGGTTAATTTAGAGTATAAATATTAGAGACACAATCAACCATCTCTACAACTTTCAATTTCGTCTCTACTAATTATATATTTTTATGAAAAAAATAATTTAATTATTTAGTAACCTTAGAGATAGAGAAACTATCAAAGACGCCAATGGATTATAAAATATGAAAAAAAATTATTATCAGAAATGAAATATTTGTCTCTGATACAAATTTAAAATTTTATTATATATTAAGAGAAGAAGGTATTTTTCGTCTCTCTTTCCATCTCTAATACTAACTTTCAGGGACAAAAAATGTGTCGTCTCTGATATCGTGTTTTCTTGTAGTGATTTGAACCCTTTTAGATGGAATTCATCATTACAAATCACACATTGTACTATAACTATCAATATATAAATAAGTATGCATGAGGTTCACCGTATTTAATTAAGATAACCCATATTTTCATTTATGCCTAATTAGTGCATTGGAAGTTTTGCGTAAATGTTTTGAACCAACTAAAATAACTTAGTGAGTTCCAAAAACTATTTTGAATATTTTAGAGTTGATAAAATTATTTTATTAAATAACACAAGCTTTCATTTTACATAATAACTAAATTATTTTTTACATGATAAAATTATTTTAGTAAATTACACAAGCTTTCATTTCTTTTTTTCCTTTTTCTCTCAAATCCTTTTTTCTTTTCCCCTCCTCACCCGTACATCACGTCTCCTTTTCTTCCTTTTCTTCTTATTCTCCATGGTAGCTGCAAGCCACCCCACTTCTAGCTGAAGACTAACTCTCCTTCCCCTTCCAAAACCTTCCGAACCTCCTTCAATTTACATTCCAAAACAGCTCCCAAAACAACAATTTTGGCTTAATTTCAATCCATTTTTGGGATGAATTTCATGATTGTTCAAGCTCACTTTCCTCTCCATTACAACACTATTTTCCCCCTCCAACACCCTCCTAAACCATCTTATAGTTTTCCTTTCTCCCCCGTCAAAACAGCCACCATAAACCACCTACAAAACAACTTCTACAATAATTGTATTTGCCCATAAATTTTAGTCTATTTTTGCCACAATTTCAGTCCTTTTTTGGATTGATTTCAATGGCTGTTTTAGCCCCCTTTCCCCTCTATTTTAGGCCTATTTCTAGCTCCAAATTGCAACCCTAACCAGCTCCCAAAAGTCAGCCAAATCAGTTCCCAAAAGCCACCCAAAACATCTCAAATTTCAATCCATTTTTTAGGCTAATCTCTAGTTACAATTCCAGCTCCTATTTGGAATCTTGATTTTCCATGATTTGTAGTAAGCTATTTCTTATACTTGTGAACTTGAATTATGCAATTGAAATTATGTTGTCTTGATTCCAATTGTTGGTTGTTTGAATTGCCTTTTGATTCCTCCAAATTTAAGACTTTTAGCCTAGTCTTACTTATTGGAATTCCTGTGTGGGTGTTTAATTATGAAAATTTAATTACAAGAATGTTATTTTTGGTGTTGGAATGTTGGATGGGAATGTAATGTGAAAATTGTGTAATTCAAGTTTTAGGAGTTTTGTATTGTATGTTGTTTTAAGTGTGAGAAATGGAATTGTTGGGTTGATTTGGGAAAATGGGTATTTCAAAAACTTACTTTGAAATTTTCGGATTTGGAAAAATCTTGCAAACATCTATTTTCATTAGTTTGCAAAAACTTTATGAATCTTGGCATTTAGTATATGTTTTCACTGTAATATATCAATATACTTTTCGTTTTGAGTTTGCTAAGCTTAATTTATCACGTTCTAGCCACTTTTAGAATTTGTTGGATTTGGATGTTTGTTTATGGGTTAGGATGTGTTATTTGAGATTAACTTCGCATTTCAGCTTTGTGCGAGAACTCATTGCTTCTAATCCTTGATTATTTAATTTATTTTCGAGATGCTTATTGTATCAATGTTTGAAATTATTCTAGGCTTGTTAGAGACTCTTACATTTTTGGTTTGGTGACTTTTGGTTCCCAGCATTCTTGGAAGCTTTGCTTGTACTATGAGTGGATAGTTCCTAGTATAATATTTTCATTATACTCACCACATGCATCACTACTTTTTAATTCGAAAATTACTTCTTGGATAAATATATTTAAACTTGACTTATGATCTTTCAAGCTTTTCAAACAAGTTTTTAAGTAAATGATTTTGAAAGCGCATTTGAACCATCAAACATTTTAAACATCTATTTTGAGTCACTTATACGTATATGGATATCGTTATTAGTTATTTTGTATTCTTGAACATAGTCATTGGGATAAGCACTTTAACATTTCATCCCCTCTTATTTGATAAGTGTCATTGGACATATACTTTGAATATATTTGTAATCATTATTGCCACTTGAATGAAAAATGATTTATTTTATTTTCACTATTAGTGCACAATAGTATTTGAGTTTGGATTTGATGGATTTATTTGATTTGGAAAGTAAATATTAGAATGTTTGTTATTCAGATAATGATGTTGGAGATGTTTCTATTGAATAGTTTCCATCTTGGTATTACTTTTTTATTCAAATAATATGTTTTCCTTTCGGATTGTTTTTATGGAATTTTATTTGTTAGAACATCTTAGCTAATGAGGTATAGTTAGCTTAGGTGCAAAAAGTATTTCAGATTTGGTACCTAGTTAGGGAGAGATACCCTAACCCCATATGTGGCCAACATACGTGGTAATGAGTTTGATACCCTAGTTAGTGGAGGTTTGACACTAACTTGTTGTAACCTATGGGTTCAACAATTTGTATTAGAATTAACAAATTTGATATCCTAGTTAGCAAAGGTTTGGCACTAGCTCATTGTACTTGATAGGTATAATGGTTTGATAGTTTTGACAATGTACAATGCCTATAAGTGCTTTTTGTAAAATGATTTTGACAAATGATTCATTTACATTATTTTAAGATTACCGTTATAACTCTTTCACCAAATAATTGTTGACAACAGTTTATTACTTACGTTTTCAAATGTGTCATTATAACTTATGTAAATTGATTATTGACAAAATATTTGTGCTTTGGCTTGTTACCTTGCCAGCTATATTACGTATTGTCTACTCACAGAATCTTTATGACTTACCCTCGTTAATGTTTTTGTTTTTAGGTAGCTAATCTTGAATTCTGAGTTTGAAGATGTTCGTGTGAAGTTTCTTTTGGTATGCCAATTTGGCTGGGCCTAGTTGTACTTGTACCTTTTTGTATCTAGATGTTTGTATTTATATATTTATAAATTAGACTCTACTGCAACCTTATTCTGGGATTTATTTTTGTTTTGATATGTGTCTTTCGGTCATGGATGACCATCTATGTTTTATGATCTTATTCTATCAGTTTTACAACCTTTTGATTGTCTAAGTTTTGGACGAACTATACAATTTTGTTTTGCTTTCGAGAACCTTTGTAGGCTTGTTCATATCATGGTGGCTTATGTTCACCTTGATCCATTCATCGGTTATAGGCCCGGTTTTAGTCATGACATTAGTAAATAAAAAATAATAAAAAGACTAATATTACATCTGAATTTGTCAACCATTATGTTTGTTTTTGTTTGATTTTAATGATAAACTAATGTTTGGTCATATTGCATCTATCTCAATTGATCCACCTTTTTGATCCAATTAAAAGTAGGACATTCATGTTGAGGCTAAAGAATTTATGAGATTTTTTATTACTAATACCTTCAAATCAATGAAGAAAGCACCAAACCAAACCTTTGGGTTTAAAATTTTCTTTTAAAAGTTATGCTATTATTATTCTAGCTTGCAACATATTGGCAAATATAATTTTGGCTCTTAAAAGTTATAATTTTATCATTTTAAGCAATACAAAATTTGATTTTTTTTTTATAACGTGACCCTTATAAAAATATTTTTATTGATTTTATCGGATTATACTTTCTTGAAAAACAAAAGAAAGAGAATAAAAAAAATGAGTAAAGTTAAAAATATATAGATGACCTCATATTGCTTTATAATAAATATAGTACATATTTAATATCAAATTTTAATAAGTTTGAATGGGGGTAATCTAACTCATCCACCTTATGCCTTTGTAAGTAATTTTTCCTATGGTATTGTCAAACTCTTAAATTTGTTATATTTTGTACTATAGTTAATTTGCGATCATTTCTAATGAGGCATTTGTTCATTTTATATTGTATAACAACTTGTCTATTTTGGTTTCTCAAGCAAAAAATAATTTATGATTGCTCCTCTCCAAAATTAAATATTTAAGTATGTCATTGTGTATAGCCTTATGCTATCAAAATTTATAAGATAAGAAAACAATAAAATCCCAAAAGTTTGTAGGGATCATTTTATAATCTTATAATTTCTTATACAAACCTATATAATTCAAGTATATTGTTGCAGCTATGAAGGTTAATTACTTCACTTCACTTCAATGGCGAACCTAGACAATTTATCTTGACGCCAGACTAATATAACTTAAAAAATTATATAAAAATATAGTAAAAGAAACAAAAAGGAAATCAAAATGAATTAACTTTTTATCTTTTTAAATATATTCAAGTCATTGTAACATGTACTTAAAATTGTGTGCAACGCAAACAAATTCATCAAGTATGGAGTCTGAACTAAAAGTCTCCACAGTCTCTCTCTCAATATTGATTATCAAGTTATGTGTAATCTTATAGATTGTGATACAATATTATTTTATTTGAAAATAGGTTTATTCATACTTATATTTCTCGAAATTTGAATTCTAAATTCACTAATTCCAAAATTTTATGTCAACACTCCGAACAAATTATCAATTTTACTAATCCCAAAAGTTAATTAGTTAAATAAACAACAACATATAGAATTTTAAGAAGTGATAATACTTTTTACTCATTAATTAGCACAAATCCAAGAATTGTTACCTAAAAAAAAAATGTTCACCCACTTTTACTCTTTCGTCATACTCCATAGGACCACACTTCGAAGGAGAAGAGTAAAGATAAAGTTGTTGCGCATGGAAATAAGAAAAAGAAGAAAAGAGAAAAAGGGAAAGTGAAAAAGAGAGAAGACGCAGGACCAAAAGATAAAAAGTAAAAGAAGAGAGAGAAACAAAGTAGTGCCATTAGTTGGATTGAATAAGTAAAAATTAAAATTAAAAATTAAAGAGGGATTTTAAGAAAAATCCCGAATATTTTTATAAATTATCCTTGAAAAAATGCCTAGAAATAATTTAAAATTCTTTAGGGACAGGTTCGTGATTGGTTCCACCACTGCCTCACTTCATTTCACATGCACTTAGTACATAATGAAGATTTTAATTAATTAGAACAATGATAGCATGAATATTCCAAAACATAAATACAAACGATGGCATAAACTTCCCAAAACGAAAATACGACGATAACATAAACTTTCCAAAACGAAAATACAACGATAGCATGAACTTTCCAAAACGAAACAATACGGGTGCCGTTGTACTTAAGCAACTGGCTTCAACACGTACATTTTACATGCATGTGATTCTACAGTAGTAGTCAAGTTTCCCACAAACTTTGTCTTCAATGTCTCATGCTGCATAAATTACACCAACGTATGTATTAAATAAACAGGAAACTTAATTATAAATTAATAGGAAGCAGAAGGATTCATGGAAGGAAATTATTCAAATTCTTATATAATTGATAAAGACAAGGTTATCTACTAGAATTAAGAATACCTCCCAAAGGTCTCTTGCTTCAACAATACTATTTTGGGGAATTCCAATGTCATCCCAATAAGCTGTAATAGTGGCTTGTGAAGATTCTCGATTGAGAAGGAGAATGACAACTCTATATTTCGAAAGAGGCGCTGCCCAAACCTGTTGAATTAATATTACATTTATAGTCAGTGTAAAGAATTTTTATACAATCAATAAATATATATGTAAGCGTTACGTGTCTTTCATATCAACTATCACCCATTATTCTAGTTAGTGTCATAATATGAACCATATTAAAAGAGAATTCATAGCTTACCTCATTCCTAACCATTTTTGCTTGAACTCCTAGTAGATCTATTACATTAAAAACATCAAAAAAGAAACAAAAATGTGGTCAGAGATAGTGCAAATTTTGATGCATGGTATAGCTTACTAACAATAGGATATAAATACCTTGATTAACGGCAATGACCTCTTCATTGGCAATAATGTCCATGATATCTTTTGAAACATTTCTAACATCACAACCCAGAAGAAGAGGAGCCTACATTGATCTCTTTATGTGAGAAAACAGAAGAGATTCTTCGATACGCATTCGTACATGGCAATTTTTCAAGAAATCTTTAACATAATACCTTGGAGATAGCCCACAAACTGAAATGAACTATGTATTCATCTTTCGTCATACCACCATTTCCCACCTCAAGCATGTCAGGATCTTTTCAAATTCATTTCGAAAACAATCACAATTAGACAGTCAATTATCAGTATCATGCTGGACATGCATTAAAGTTTAGAGTTGGGTACTGTATACACTGACCATTCCAACCACCAGGCCTTGCAAGGTCAGCATACCTTTCATTCATGTCTGCCCTGGTAAGCATACTGAAAAAGAAAAATACTTTTACTTTAATGTTTGTAAACTTGGGTTTACAATATTGATGTGAAAAGAAATAAAAAACATAGTCACCTGTCCCATGTATCAGTAATGTCACTAGTGGTTCTCCAGCTATTTCCTATCCTGGCACCCCATAGAGCAGGGTGCATGTCTCCCCTAAAGAACTCAAATACAAGTAAGATATATATCAACAACAATTAAGGGATATGTAGTTAACAAGTAAATTTAATAGGTATATAGGAACAAACCATTCACACAGTGAGAAGAAGATAGGGCGGCCAGCCTTCATTAGAGCTTGGGTCATTATAGGATATCTACGATCAAGTAATATAATCTTCATGTTGCGTATCACGAAATCGAATAATTCATTAAACAATCAGAAAAACAAAGTATAGTACAAAAATAATAATTCTGCAATTACCTAGTGGTTGGTTTTGATCCATCATTATCACAATTGTCATACTTCAAATAATCAATACCCTACAAATAAAGGAAAGTAACTATTGTTCAAGATCTTTTATTATAAGAATCAAAAAGTAAAAAAGAAAAATGTGGATATCCTTAGAGCAGTAATTTATACCCATGATGCAAAGGTCATAGCATCTTGTTCCTCGTGACCAAGTGAACCAGGCATTTTCTTACTACAAGTGAAATACCTGCAAAACAAAAATTTTCCACTTATATCTTGGTGTGTGAACATAAAATCAACATATTTTTTGTAGGAGTGTTGTAGTATTATACCCTGCATCTGAATAAATACCAAGCTTGAGACCCTTGCTGTGAACATAGTCTGCTAGTGCTTTGATGCCAGATGGAAAAGTTGATTTCTTAGGGACCAGATTGCCCTGCAATTATGTTTTTTTTAGTATGTAATACTCTATAGTTCAGTAAATAGTTCTCAATTCTCACTGTCAAAACAATTTTCTTTGTATAAATTAATCATACGATACCTTCTCATCACGATTTAACTCAGCCCAGCAATCGTCTACAAAAAGAGCAGCTTGTCAGCACTTTTGAAACTGATCATAAGAGACAATTAATAAAGAAAAAGTAAAAGAATAGATACCTATATTGACATAGTTGTATCCAAGCTTGGAAAGACCAGTAGAAACTAGAGCATCAGCTGTCAAAACCAAAAAGCCAAACCTTAATTAGACTGAATTTTTTGCCTTGATCATCTTTTGGTGAAATATATTGATATGTTCATTTAAGGAAAGGCATGTAAACAAAATTGTCAAGAAAATAATGCTTGTGATTGACAGATCCATATATAGAAAGTTTCATGAATGCTGGTGCCTAAGTTACACAATCACATGAAAAAAGAAAACCCATCAACAGAAAATCCAACTGTTACTCAATCACATCCTTTTCCTTTCAATTTTCATGCTTTCAGTTAAACTTGATTACAAAGTTTTCTGTCATATGGATCTAATTTTTTGATGCAAAACCAAAAAAAAAACTGTTAGATTTTATAGAAGAAAGCAAACTAATAAACTACTCAGATATACTAACAAAATCAGGAATATGTGAAATGAGGTTAGATTTTTGTTATTAAAAAAAAAATAAAAAAATACACATCTCGTATGCAATAGATTAATATGAAGATTCAATAATAGAAAGGCTCACCAGTTTCTCTAACAATTTTCTCATCAATATCGCACCAAAAATGATTCCAACTATTCCACCTGGTAAGTGAGATAGAAAACTAATGTCAAAAGTCTATACATAGAACTCATGCAGGCCAAGAAAAAACACAGTAGTGATTAGAAATTCATTATAATTTAAGATGGGAATTGTAAATTACATTATTTATGTACATACCCCATGGGAGGAGTGGTGGCAAGCCCATTGGCAAGCAAATTTCTTCTCATGTGCTCCTCATAGTAACTGTAATCTTTCAGTCTTGAGGAAGCAGAGACATTCATTATCAATGGTGATAGTGAGCTGAGGATATTGAAGAATAAGAAAGCCACAAACAAAAGTCTGCTCTCCATTGTGTATTTTGCTTTCCTGATGAAGAAGATAAGGAGTCACCCTACCCTATACTATTTATATAGAGCTCTAAGTCATGAGGATAGTCTCAAGTAAAAGAAAAAAAGAAAGGAAAAGTAAAACTTTCATTGTAACAGTAGTATCTTTTACAACAGAATAAAATCCTTAACTTTATCTAAACATTTTTTTTTATTTCTAAAAATAATCATGCTTGCTGGTTTATTGTTGATTTCACAATCAAAATTATTAGAATCACATTATCTTCAATAAAAAAAAATTTAATGGAATATAATGAAAAAAATCTTAAAGTAAAATCACAAAATCCTAAAATAAGTGTTCTTAATTAGTTTATTTTTATTAAGTGTTAAATAGATGATAATATTGTCAATTTAAATTCTTTCATATTTTTAGATTTTGATACTAGATCCACCTTAATTAATACTTAATGGATTTCAATCTATGACTAGATGATTAATAATTTTTGCTAACTATGAATCATAAAAATTATATCCTATTTGTAACCTGAGTATGAGAAAAAAACCTCTTTTATATAGCATGACTTGTAAATAAAAATAAAGAAATATTAATAATAAAGTGCAATTAAAAAGGAGGTGCGTTTGGGCCAAAAAAGAAAGAGTCCATAACAATGTAAGGGTGTGACTTGTATTTAATTATTGGATGCATCTAATTAATAAAAATAAACACTAAATTAAATTAAATAGCGGGTATTACTACCCAGTAAAAGAGTTAATTATCATAAACTCAAACTAGCTGAGTCTAAGTTTCACTCGTGAGCAAAATTGAGAATCTTAACTCTCATAATAGTTCATATATAAATGTGACTTGGTTGATATTATAAACACCCATAATTCTTTTAATTTTTTGTTTTCTTAATTATAATTGTGTTCATGGTAATGTTAATTATTTTATAATTTTTTTAGTATTTAGTTTTATTAATTGAACACAAGTCACCTCACAAATTAGTACTGGCAATTTCAAGATTTTACTATAACTAACAAAATCTTAAATTGAAAATGCAATCACAACTATGTTTAGCCACTTAACTAATTTCAAATCACTATTTTACCTATCAATAAAATAAAAATAACATCGAACTAAATTTAAAATTATTTTTTCATATTTGTAGTTAAAGAATATTAGTAGTATAACAATATATCAGGTATTCAAATATTTCAATTATAATTCCCACCAATTTTAAACTAATTTTTCATCTTTTGCGAATTAATAGTTAACATTAACTGTAATGGATTATAATGACCAAATTACCCTTCTAAACATTACATACATATTTATATATTATTAGTTTTTTCATTCTAACCATTTTTTTTAAAATAAATAAATAAAAATTGTAACTGTGTTATCTAAGCTATATGTAATTAACTTCAATCCATTTATGTGATCCCAAAATTATAAAAAAATTAGGAAAAAAAAAGACGAAGCAAAGACACCTATAAATTGTTAACCAACTCAAATCAATTTAATATCAATAGAATTGAAATTCAATGTGACAATTACCCAAATTTAGAAATAGAGTAATTATCAATAATAATCCATTTATGTAATCACAAATTCGCAACCGAGATTTTTTGGGTAATGGAAGACGTAGTCAAATCCTGCAAGAAAAAAGAAAAAAAAAACCATATATTGTTGACAAACTCGATTAAATAATTATTAATATTCAATGTGACATTTTATATGTTATAAGGTGTGATCTGTGTATCTATAGAACAGATAGCTGTAAATGAAGTGCTTTCGGTTTATGAATTACAGTAACTTGGTTATGTTCTGGTATTCCTAAAAAAACTGAAGTTTACTATACTTTGTGATTGGGGATCTGCCTTACAATTTAGGCTGTGACATGTACAAATGGGATGAAGTTACAAACCATGTCCGGCAATGGTGAGCTTAGACATAGAAATATTATTTGAACACCTGCTTACGGCAACAGGTAACAAGAAGTGACAGTTAAAACCAAAATAAAATTTCTCAAGAACCTGTGAATCTCTGAAGAGTCTGATCCAATTTTAATAATTTTAGTACAGCCTCTCTCAATCAAGGTGTTCTGCATAACATTTTCATTTTGTCAAAACCACGTGTGGAAGAAATTAATACTTCTAATCAAGATGACCCAAAGTTGATAGACAACGATTCAAACCAAAAGTTATATTGCTCAGGTTTCAACATGCTATACAAATCTTTACCTTCACATGTGTTAGTATAGTAACTTACCAACGAACAGGAGGGTGACACGTAACAGTCATAAGGTGACCTGGTGGCATGAACACTTCAAGTATCATGTATTTTCCATATATATATATATATATGCCTAAACCTCGTGATTTGACAAGACATTTTTTAGACTATTAAGCAGAAAGTAGAACTCTCACAGTGTTTACTGCTCGCCCAAACTAAATTGTTCGCCGCTGAGCTTGGGAAGCTCACATTGAACCTTGCTCCTGTCCCACTTTTGCAGGAAAAGATCCAAATCTCAACAGCTCGACAGATGGCCATTAGTCAACGAGGACCAAAGGCAATCAAGACAAAACGAGCTCTAACATTGGCGTCATCTGTGAAAAAGTTATCTGATTTAGTTGACCTACCTTCTGCCACTATGGTAAATAGAGAGACAGAAACACAAGAACAGCACAAGGAGAGGACAAGAAAGGGCATGGAAGGCACGTCAGTCCTTCCTTCTGTGGGCCCAGACACACCGTTCACCCATAAGCAATATGAAAATCTCACGGCCTTGCTAGGAGAATTCTCAAAGGCGAGAGCAACTAGGTCGTCCCCTGCTACACAACGGAAGATTCCTTTTGAAGACTTGGGCAATAGCCCGGAAAGCGAGTATAAGACAAACCCGATGACAATACCTGAACCGAATCACCTAACTGAACACATGGTGACTCACCATCCTTTCATCAAGAGTATGATGGATTGTCCCATATCCCTGGGGATGAAAATCCAACCTCTATAGCAATACACAGGGCTTCCAACCCAAATGATTTTGTGGTAGGATTTGAATCATTGATGCTATTAAAAGAAGTTCCTGATCAGGTAATGTGTTGGGCATTTCGATCCATGCTCAGAGGGAATCCGAGGTGGTGGTTCGCCTAATTAAAACAAGACACGATTCATTCATTTGGCTAGCTAGTCGCCTAATTCAAATGGAATTTTATGACTAATAAGCAGCAAAAAAAAGGATGTCATTTATCTGTTATCTATACTCCAAGATTAAGAAGAGTCCCTTAAAGAATTCATGGCATATTTTAATTTGGCAACATTGAAGATGGACGATGTGAACCTTCAGGTTGAGATTACTACTTTGAAAGCAAGGTTGAAGAAATCTGAATTTAGGTACAGTCTAAATAGAAAAACACTGAAGATCTTAGAAGAGCTTATGAAATGGGCAGAAAAGTATATAAACACTGAAGAGGCTGAGAAGGATCTTTTAGCGCCCTTTTATCATGATTTTAAAAGACAACGCTCTCTTAACCTATGGGATTTAAAGGTAAGCCATCATAGCAAGAGAAGGTAGAAAGGGATAGGAGAGAGTGCACACCTTCACTTTAAAGATTCGAAAATTACAAGACACTAAACAGAATCCAAACTGCGATGCTCCTAGTCGTTTAATCTAAGGGCATTCTAAAATGGCCCACACCCTAAAAATGGCTAGCGAAAATACAAATCGCTCCAAAGTTTGTCTATTCCATTAGAGCCTGGGTCATGATACTAAGGAATGTTGGACTTTGAAGGATGAAATAGAAAAGTTAATCAAAAGGGGTTGTTTGATGTAATTTATGTAGAAGGAGGGAGTGAAAAGATTACCAATAATCATGATGAACAGGTAATAGGTCAGTATAAGCATCATCCATATGGCAAAGATAGACAGCTGAGCAAAAAAGTTCTCTTAAGGAAAAAGATAAGGTTATGAGAGTAATACACATTATTGTAGGTATGTTGTCGCCTATAAGAAAATCATTGGTGGAGAGAAAACAATAAATAATAAAACAGCTATTAATCCCAAAACAACCTAAGAGGTCCCGAAGAAAGGACTCCCCAGGTGTTATAACATTTTCATATGAAGATCTGGAGGGAGTGGAGATCCCACATGATGATGCCTAGGTAATATCTACCAAGATCGACAGTTACCAGGTACAAAAGGTTTTAACAGACAATGGAAGCTCAGCTGATATAATGTACTCCATATGTTTCGAATAAATGAACATACCAAGAGAAAGGTTGAAGCCTTTTGACGGTTTTCGGTTGGTTTTATTGGAGAACCAATAGTAGTACAGCTTTGTTTAGTGAGGGTTCCTTCAGCATACAATATTATTCTTGGCCAGTCGTTCCTAAATACCGCTAGGGCAATACCCTCTTCTAGGCATGTCTATTTGAAATTCATGATGCCTTAAGGCGTAGGAATGTTAAGAGAAAATTAAAGAGTGGAAAGGCAATGTTATTTTGCCAACCTACATACCCAAATAGAAGAAGTTTTGCAAACATATGACATAAAATATGCTCGCCTTGGGAAAATAATGAAAATTCAGAACAAGATAGATTTAGTGAGGAAGTTTGAGCTTATTAATATGATCGAATGTGACCTAGAGAGGACGGAGATGGAAAATGAAGTCAAAGAGGAGTTGATAGCAGTTCTGAGGGAGAATGCACTGGCCTTCACCTGGTCAGTCAATGACATGCCGGGGATAGATCCCAATATCACGCATCACAGGTTGAATGTGAGCTCAGACACCATACCAATAAGATAAAAGAAGAGGAATTTTGACAAAGATAGACAAAAGATCATATAGGAAAAGGTCGCCAAGCTATTGAAGCTGGATTTATCACAAAAATGTACTATTCAGATTGGCTAGCCAATGTGGTCATGGTCAAGAAGCAGAGTGGGAAGTGTAGAATGTGTGTTAACTTCATTAACCTGAATAAGGCTTGCCTAAAGTATAGTTTTTCCATATCCTAAATAGACTGGCTGGTCAACATCTTGTCAGGAAATGAATTGCTTAGTTTCATAGATGTGTATGTAAGTTACAATTAGATTAAGTATGAGAAAAACTTGTTAATCATTGAAATAGACATTTACTGCTTCAAGTTGTGCCTTTTGGCCTTAAGAATGCCTGGACAACCTACCAACGCTTGGTGAATAAAATTTTTAAAGCTCATATAGCTGGAATGTGGAGGTATACGTGGACGATATGTTAGAAAAAGCTCCACTTCAACAGGACATATCTAGGATCTCCGTGAGACATTTGAGACAAAAAATAAAAATAAGTTGAAGCTTAATTTGACAAAGTGTAGGCTTTGCTTTTCGACCAAAGGGCACAAAGGCCAACCTCTCAAAAAGCAAAGCAATTCTAGACATGCAAAGTACAAAATCTGTTAAGGAAGTTTCACGGCTTACAGGTTGGGTTATAGCACTGGCAAGGTTTAAGTCTAAGTTGGCGAACATGTGTTTTTCCTTCGTCTAGACTTTGAAAATGGTGTTTCTCATGGACAGAGGAGTGTGAAAGAGTATTCCAGCAATTGAGGGAGTATCTTAGTTCGGTCCAGATACTGGGAAGCCCTAAGAAGGTGATATATTAATTTTATATCTAGGAACCTCCTTAGTGGCAGATAGCTCGATTTTGTTGAGGGAGAACAGTCAACAACATTAGCCTATGTGTTATGCTAGCAGAGTACTCCAACGTGCAAAAATTAGATACCCTTACATAGAGAAGGTCGTCTTGGCCTTAATTAGCTCGGCTTTTAAGCTTTAGTCATACTTTCAAGCTCATGCTATAGATGCGAGAATAGATCAACTGCTAAAGAAGGTCCTACATAAACTGAACACCTTGAGAAGAATGATGCAGTGGTTCATGAAGTTGAAGAAATTCAACATAAGGTATAGTCTTCAATCTGCCATTAAGGCCCAAGCTTTGGTAGACTTTACTGTTGAATGCACCTTCCCCTTGGATGTTATTAACCAGCAGGAGCCAGATGTGAACTTGTTCGAGGAGGAAGGTTGGCTCATTTTTGTCGATAGGTCGTTCGATAAGTACTATATTGAAGCAGGGGTAACCTTACGAAGTTGTGATGAGCAGGTGACGAAGTGCACCATTAAGTTCTAATTTGCAGCCTAATAATACAATAGAATATGAAGCATTGATTATGGGGTTAAAGTGGGCCTGCAACTAGGATACAAGAATTGAAGGTCTTCTGTGATTCTCAATTGGTTGGCAAGCAGGTAGCAGACAAGTTCTTAGCTAGTGAAATTACCCCAGTTCAGTATTTAGATAAAGTCAAGCAGCTCTTGGGTGGTTTTGATAAGGTTTTAGTACATCACATACCGTAGGGGATGAACGGGCAAGCTAATAAGCTGTCCAGTCTTTGTGGCTCCAATAGTATTGGGAAAAACAAAGATGTCAGGACCTACACTTTAAAGAGGCCGAGTCATAAAGTGTTTGAAATGATGGCCCCAATAATGGACTATCTACTAACGGGTCTTTTCCTAAACGATGTCGCCAAGCCATTGACTGTGAAAAGAAGCCGGTAAGGTATTGCATGTTAGATGATCAGATGTGCAGGCGATCTTATAATAGGCCGTATTTGAAGTGTTTACTGCCAGATGAGTCAACCTATGCATTGGATAAAGTTCACTGTAGGGTCTGTGAAGCTAAAATAGGCTATAGGACTATGGCACAAAAAAATTTAAGAGTAGGGTACTATTAGCCGACCATTCAGTAGGATGCCGAGTCTTGGGTACAAAGATTTGATAGTTGACAGAGATCGGCCAAGGTGCCGAGGAAGTCCTTAAGCCCGCTCACACCTATCAAGAGACTCTAGCCATTCACCATATGGAGCTTGGATATCCTCGACCCTTTCTCCAGTAGGTAGAAGTGGGAAGGTGAACAAGTTCATATTTGTGACCTGCGACCACTTTACTAAATGGGCAGAGACCGAACTGATGACCTCCATTATGGCAAAAGCCGTTGAGAAGTTCTTATAGAAACACATCATTTGTCAATTTGGGATACCGAGAGCCATTGTCACTAATCATGAAAAGCAGTTCAATTGCCGACCTACAAAGTTTTAGTGTTCAGAACTAAGCATCGACCTGCATTTTTTCTCAATGGTGTACACTTAAACGAACGGTCAAATTGAGGCAATCAACAAGGTGTTGTTAGAGGGGTTGAAGAAGAAGGTGGACAGACACAAGCTAGATTGGGAAGAACATTTGTAGCAAGAATTGTGGTCTTACTAAACTACCATGAAAATGGTAACTAAGGAGACACTATTCAAACTAACATACGATGCAAAGGCAGTCATACCACTAGAAATAAGACTACTGTCACCCCGAGTTGAACCTTTTTCTAAAGAAGATAATGAAACAAAAATAAGAACGAACTTAGGCCTGTTGGAAGAAGTCAGAGATAGAGCTCATCTTCGCCATGTTGTTCATCAGTAAAGCACAGCCAGGTACTTTAATGATAAGGTAAAGTTAAGACTTTTGAGACTATGCGATATGGTGTTAAGACTTGATCAATTCAAGAGTACCAACTTAGAGGGGAAACTTAAAGAGAAGTGGGAAGGCCCATAACAAATTGATAAAGTAGTTGGAACATGTGCCTACAAATGCAGAACTGAGACTAGAAGAGTGTTGCCAAATAGATCTTAAAAAATATTTCCTTTCAGTTAATGATCGACGACATTAAAGATTGCCCTCTTTTGTATCAGGTTATATAAATGTATGCAATGGACTTTTTCTTTGAAAATTAATTATGCCTTAGTTACTTCAAGTATAAGGTTTCGTCCAAAAACCCATAAAAAAAATAATCGAGGTTTACCTAGTCAAGCTACTGTCCTGAGAGGGACCCCGACCTCCCGTGATGCTCGTGGTGCTAGCAAGCAAGGGCGACAAGTTATAATCCTGCAGTCCGAGCCATCCCCAAGTTCGTCTGGAGGGAGTGTAAGGCATAAGGAAGTGTCTTCTCTTACAAACGTTAAAGGCAAAACCCCATGCTAGCTGAATGGAGCTCTGAGAAGTTAACAAGATTGGCTACGATAACCAAGTCTTTTTATCCACGCTCAAATATACTAATCACCAAAGGTATTTAACTCACAACGAGTTTGACTTAGTCAAACCCAAATGCCTTATGTAGGACGGGACAAAGAAAAGACCACTAGGCCAGCTCACCATGAGCTCGCCACAACCAAAGAAAATTATATTGCATACTTGTATAAAAGAGAGGCAGGTCAACGAAAACATAATGCACTAAAAAACTTAGAATAATATTGCTGGTTCAAATTAAATTACAATTCTGTTCAAGAGGGATTCATAAAATAAAGTACAAATTACAAGGGTTTTTCATCTATTAGCGGCTAACCTCCTGGTCACTAGCGTCTTAGTCGCCGAGCTCTTGATTACTCAACTCTTGATCACCGTTATCCTCCTTGCCCTCACCCTAGCTCCTTTCCTCAATCTCTTTTGATAATTTGGCTATCTTCTCAACCTCTTCCTCGCCTAGCCACTTTGCCTCAGATACTTCGAGTGATTTTTGTCTTTCAACCATTCTTTACAGCCGACCGATTTGTTGGAGTAAAGTTCGTTGCCACGGTCAATAATCATCCTTCGACACTCTTCAGAGTTCTTGAATGTCTCCATGACCGTTTTAGCGTCCTCTTTAGCCCTTTGCAAGTCTTGTCGAAGGACAACGATCTTTTCATCTTGAGACTTCATTATTCCCTAGGCTTGGGCAAGCTCATTTTTTAGGAGAGTCACCTCGATATCTTGAGCTCTACATTGTCCGAGCCAGCTCTCCACCTCTGATCCCAGGCTCTTAACCTCTGTTTTCAGCCCATCGAACTACTCCAGAGCAAGCCGCCCCTCCTCCTTGGCCTTCTTTGCATTAATGAATTTGGCTTTAAGTACCTTATTTTCTTACATGGTGCCCAACAACTTGTTGGATGTATACTCGGCATTTTCCAATGCCTTCTTAAGCTTGGCGTACAAAGATGCCTAAAATTGTATGGACTGCAGATCACCAAAAAAAAAAAAAGTGACCACATAAGAAATAACAAAGCACCAGAAATAACAAAGTGTAAACAGATCATGGTACGTGGACACCGATAGAAAGACCCGTGTTGAAGGCGTTCTTTAGCCAGAGTGTTGGAATATTGATTATACTGGGCACAGCAAAATTTAAAAAAAAAATTCGACATAACCAAATCCCTAAGATAATCTCTATTGTTAATGAACCAATGTTTTTTCTATTAATCTTATAAATAGAATATTACCTCTTGAAGCGATTAGGACGGTATTAACTTTTGATCCATAAGTTATACAAGGTGTACAACCTCCAAGTGTATCCACACCGAATGACTTGATCAAGAACTCTGTGTTAGCTGCCAAAAATCTCCTTGTGTGCTAGCACAAGTGATAAGATTTTCTCACGTCTCACAAACACTCAGTTTGTTAAAAATTCTCTGCTAAGAACTTTGGCTCTCTCTTTGTGTTCTCTGAATAAAAGTTACGTACGTTACTTATAAGGTCTAACCTTATTTAAGTATGATATAACTGAACTCTAAATAATAAGATCAGATCTTATATGTTAGAGATTTTTATATAAAATAGGAAAGTCTCATCAAAGTTAATCCTATTTTAAATTTCAAATATCATTTGTTTAAATTTCAAGTATCATTTGTTTGTAATTACATGAAAGCCCAAAATTTCTCTTAATCAAATTGCATCCATTTGTGTGTGACCCCTTAGGTTCATATTAAACTGGCAGTAGGCCATATTAACTTAATATATTTTTCAATTAGATCCACGTCTAATTAATTTAAATTAAAACTAATTTTTGATTTACCCATTAATGAGAATTAATTATTAAATTAATTCTCCGGTTACCTACAAGTCAAGATTGATGCCTAGCAGCATGTGATGACTACCTAGATAATATAAATATATTTGTGAACCTTTCCGTTGTTATCTACCATGCAATTCAATCTTTCCATCATTCCATGTTCCTGATTAAACTTAGAGTATGGATTAATATTAAATCTTAAATTGTTTAATCTGATGTATCTATTTATAAGTCACAACTCATGTGGTGAAACTAAATTCTCTAATCTAGTTTCACACCATCCTAGCCAGGGACTTTCTGAGTTATGTCTTAGTTAGATAACATAGAACATTCTCTCTCTTTACTGAGAGTGATAGATCCCTTATTGTACACTCATATAACTTCATACATAGATAGTCATACCCAACATCTATCTCTGTATAACCCATGGTGAATTATACTTAGATAGTATCAAAGCATGATAACCTATGTACAAGGTACCTATGATGCATCAAGTCTGAAGATTATTTGCACCACTACAACGAAGAACACTCATTGACAACTATGTAAAAGTCCATATGAGTATTCTATGATCGAGTCAATTCAGTGAACTTGTTCTCTAATAAGCACCTACATGTTTATTATAGTGTCAACTACACAAGTGATCATGAGATCGATCACCCTCAACATTTGAGCTAATATAACATGTACTAATCTAACCTGATCATTAATTTCTACTATTAATGATCCTATGATTAGGAATATTTAAGAACAAAGCCTAAGAAAATATATCTCATAAGCATAATCACATCATGATTCTTATTTTCATTGCTTATATTCTATGGAATATATCATGTTCACACTAAAAAATTAACTAGCAATTAAAGTACATGATAAATAATAATACCATATAATAATGAAACATATTGATTTTATTAATAACTGAATAAGACTTTATTTATAAGTAATATACCATAGACATCTAATATCATTGGCTTGTAGGGCATACTACTAACACGGAAATCGTCCATGAATGCCACATCAATGGGTAAGGTAGATCTACGGCATATGTGATGTTGGGAATGTCGTTGAAGCTCGCGTCCTCCCTTGCTCCCAAGAATACTTACGCAAGCACTCCAAAAAAAGAGAAACCAGTCTGGACCAGTTAGCTCCTTGACAAATTGATCTATTATGGCCCTTTTCTAAGGGTGAATAGACTTGGGAACTAGTGGAGGTGTTCTGTCGATGTCTGAGATATTGATCGTGCTGATGGTAGGGATGTCCTTGACAAAGGCTTGCTTAGAAGGGGATAGAGGGGCGTCTTGAGCTACTTCCTTCGGCAGTAAAGATCCTTTAAACCGTGAGAAGCACTAGCAAATACAGCAACCCTTTTGTGAGAACGGCTGCTCTTGGCAACCTTCTTGCTTTTCAAACTGGAAGCTTTCTCTCACAAGGCTTCCAATTTGGGGGCAGTTGCAGCTCGCACCTCGACAGCTTTGTGTTCTCCAGTAAGACCATATCTGCAAATCAAAGGAAAAAACACTCAGCAACAATAAACAGATAATAAGTGTAAAAGATTGTACAACTATTTAAGAACATACCAATGGCCAGTCCAAATAAACCAACTGCAATTAATTTAGGACTTGAAGTATACTACACAGTGTTAAATAGCTTGCCTCGTTGATATCTCTGGTACACAATGATCTTAGAATATCTTTTGTGCTCCTCCCGAGACAGTTTGGGCAACCTCTTAGGCATCCAGGTCCTTAGAACCCCCCAGCAGTGCAGCATGGCGGTATGGCAAGGTGCTTCCATGAAAAAAATATTGTGGCTTCCAATCTTTATTATTATCTAGCTAACCATGATACATATCAGTACGACCTAGACGAGTTCTTAATGTAGTGCAAGTATTGAAAGACTGTAAAGGAAGGCCAGATCGCCAGCTCGTGGCAGTTGCTGGTGAAGGATATCAAGAATTGTCAAGTGTTGGGAACTATTTGTGCTAGGCAGACCCTGAGAGCATTCAAAACTTTGATGACAAAAGGGTGGAAAGGGTACCACATGCCTACTCGGATGTACTCCTCATAGAAACAAAACATGTTGGGTCGAGAATGGTGTGGACTATCTCCGTAGAGCCAGACCTTATAAACTTTAGCCAGAACGGGCTCAAAGTATGACCTCACCAAGGTATCCAGCTTCTCATCACTAATGACATTCCTAATCCCACTCACGGTAGTGATGTTAGTCTAGGGCCAGAAGGTGGCCATGTCGTCCTCTGAATCCTCATTCTACTCTGGTGAGAAGCGAGATATGGCACTTTCTTCATCTTCAGAAACATTGTCACTTTCAGATTCCATCTCTTTTGAACTAGATGGCTCAGAAGGATGAAGGGTCAATGCTCTGACATATTTACCCTTATTAGGGCAGTAGGTACGTTTAGCACCTAATGGCACTATAGTACCATCTGCAGGATAAAGATTGCCAGATATTTCTAGTGGTAGGGCAAAAGGGGACCCTCCATCACCAGAATATTAGGCAAACTAAGAAAACTTAAACGAATTTACGAAGTAAAGAAGGTCATACCTAGGTGAATGATATTTGAGTATAAGAGGGAGGTCTCCCAATTATCTGAGTTGGTAGAACTCAAAAAGGCAGAGCTTTGCTAGAAATCTCAAAAGTAAAAATAGCATAATGAGGAAAAAAAAAAAAAAAACCTTTTATATAAGCTTCCCAGGCCTCCTTCACTTAGCGTGCCTAATATGTTGCAAACATATGGGGAAAAACTGTTGGTAACCTCATGATTCGACCAATGAACAAGGGGTCCAACCCAAAAGATGAAAGGTCTCAAGTTGATCAATGTCAAAGAAGGATTCAACCCAGGAGGACCCAACTTAGGAGCATTAAACCCAGGCAATCATGCAAAGTCCAGAGGTGAAACGAGCAATCATGCCCGACCAAGTGAGCAGTTGGTCCTTCCAACTCAGGCCGGAGAATTATTGGAAAAGATAAGTCTCAATTTGTGGCAACCTAAGAAGCCTCTCCCGAGCTCTCGAGGCTTCTGGTTTTAGGGGACTAGTGTTATATAGTAACTTACCAATGAATAGGAGGGCAACACCTGGCAGTCATAAGGTGACCTGGTGGCATGAACAATTCAACTATCTCATTACAGGTATTCTCCTCTATATATATATATATGTCTAAACCTCATGTGATTAGGCAAGACATTTTTTAGACTATTAAGTAGAAAGTAGAACTCTCATAGTGTTTGCCCATGTCGGAGAGCCTCACCCTGGATCTTGTTCCCGTTCCACTTTTGTAGGAAAAGGACCAGAGCGCAACGGCTTGACATATCGCCATTAGTCAACGATGACCGAGGGCAATCAAGACAAAACGAACTCTAATAACATGCATATAAACTTTCAACGTTTTTCTGGAGCATCATTTGTGCATATTTTTCCAAGAAGTTTATAGTAGGAATCCCCTTCAAAAGTCCAACCTGCAGCCATCCCCCACAGTAAGGAAAAGAAAGAAAAATGAAAAGAGAAGAAAAAAAATGTCTACGTCATTGGAAGAGAAAACGGGAATATGTTTTCTATCACTTTACAAGGAACTAAGAAAAACTGGAAACCTAAAAAACTTAATGCAGTAATGTTCCAATTAAAGCTGAAGTTGAATGCTCGCTGAATTTTTGTCTCTCGTCAAATACAGTTCGCCTTGAGCAATTAAAACTAGCGGAAACCTGAAAGTGTTTTCTGTTTTAGAAGTTTTCAACAAATAATAAGATATAACCATACATCAGGGCATTAACCACCAACAGAGCAACCAGACATACTGTCATATGGAAATATGGAAACATGGTATTTGGATGTAAGTGACAATTATCCGTGTTCCAGACAATCTGTGTGAACAATTATAAAATTCTTATCACGATCCACATTACACTTTCCCTGTTCATCAAATTGAACAATAATATTTACTGTATCTCCAGGTGCAATGACACTGTATAACCTGATAAGGTGTAGAATAGAATTAATTAGAAACACTAGAAACGTAATATCCTAATGGGAACTAATAAAAGGTGATTGATATGATGGTATCCAAGACAAAACTACAGAAACGAAACTCTGATATATAAAAAAATAAGATGAATCAGCAGGCTTACGCTTCTAAGAAACCTAAATAAGAATATGTTACAATGTGCATACATGAATTCAATGTTGTCTACCAAAGAGCCAGTAGGTAAGAGCACAATACCAACACCACAGCATACCTCCAATACTAAGAAATGACAGTTGGAGGATGCAGCAATGAACTTTTGAGACATAGTAGTTTGTGTCTTTCCAACTGCATTGGCAACTTTTACAGGCAACTGATCAGTACTACCATCTTGAACATTGGAAGAATGTGCTCCATTGTCACTATCTATAGAGTCTTCAATAGAAACAGCATCCTCAACTTGATCTAACAGTTCAAGGCTCTAAGAAATGCCTATAAAAACATAGGAAGTAATTGAATAGAGAAAAATGCAGCTTTCTATAGTAAAAAATTGAGGTTAAATCTTTATAAGCAGTCAACTTCAAAGAGAGGCAGTAGAGGGGGAAAAATTCTGAGAAGTCGTCTTCAACAACTAGATGACACAGGTCTTGCATCAAGGTGACTTTCTTTGGATGAATTTAGCAACAATATTTATTGAAATGAAACTTATGGTTATATTTAAGTTAATTCTTTTCTGCTACTTGTGACAGAATAATTGGGACTCAGTACACAATCTCGTTGTTTATTGTACTGATCCTCACCTATGGTATTTCCTTTTTCTTTTTTGGGACACGAGTTGCTACATGGATATTCCTAAGAAATAATTATATCCAGAAACTTGTACGGCTCAAATGTGTTCTCTATAGTAAATCTTAGTTTATTGTTAATAATAAATCTATTTTGAAGAAGTTAATGAAGTTCTAGAACAGATATGCTTTCTTGGTGTTAAATGTTGCTTTACAAGAAACAAGTTTGAATAAATCCTATAAATTTCTACGCGTTACTTTATATGTATACATGTTAATCAACTTATCCTGGCATACATTTATCCTTGATATTTCAACAACTGTCAAATCCCAATATCTGGAATTTGTCATACGTGATACTCATACCAATATAAATGCTTTTTTAGATTGTATGCCAAAATTTGCTTCCCTAAGTGAAGTGCAGTGCATTTGGCTGGTGTGAAATACAATCAAAAGTGTTGACATTTCAATTGGCTCATTCTATGTTTTTACAGCTTTTCTTCACGCAGATCTCGATTTGCCCACTTCACTCAAATGAATCTTTTCTGAAGATCATTGGCTTCTTAAATGAGACTAATAATCTTTTCTTTTATTTGTTTGTTTCATCTTCTCTCTCTGCTTTTCTACCTGATAATTTCTTAATTATGAAACGAAATACAAAACAATAAAAGTAGTACATGTTGACATCTGTGACTTTTGCAGTTTGCATAAAAATTAGGCAAACTATGCATACTGCAACCTGGGAACTATGAGTAATAACTGAACCAACTGACTTTACTACTACTACATGATCTGAAGGAATTGATATTAGGGAATTCGCAATTTAGCAACCAAAACTTTTTGTGCTGCCTTAGACAAAGCTGGTCAGATGCTCCCTTGCAAGTAACATCGGAATGAATCATGCACCTTTAAATACAATGAGAAGAAAAAAAAGAAAAAAGACAAGTCCTCCAATCAGTAGCCTAAATATGCAGAGAAAATAAAATTCTATATCATATATGAATACATAGAAAACCTTTAGTTCAACAAGAACTTCAGAAAAATGGTGATTATCAAAAAATTTGGCAGGGTTGTATTTGCTTCATCTCCACATGGTATTCCAAGAGAGCTGAGTGAATCAAACATTTACTAGGGAATTAAAGAAACTGAATCCTTCATATCTATAAGAAAATATCATGGTTATTGTCCAATAGACAACACCAAAACAAGCTAACGAAGCCACTACCTATAGAAAGACGAAGAAATGTGCAATATACACATCCGCATCAGACAAGGTTATCAAAAGCAATTTATAACTATAGCAAAAACTCTGAAATTCTCAAATCATCCTCTAGTAAAGCTACAATTACATAATTAAGTGATCTTTGCTTATCAACAACTAGGAGCATGATTATATTTCCTTTTTGCACCCCTTATTGCACCCCTTATTGCACCAGTCATCCCTAATTGAGAATCTGTTTTCAATGGTAAACCTGTAAAAAATGATTCTGACAGATTCACTCATAATCAGTAAAAATTTAAAATTGAAAGGAGCCATGTTTTTTCAAGCTAGTTCAGCAATGATTTGCATCCATGATATTGTGAGAACTGAGAACTATCATTGCACTACAGGAGACATTTTGCTTGCAGAATATATATAACTTGATATTATCTTGCACTGAGAATTGGTTCTGCATTGGGAGTTGGTTGTGTTCTTCGTGTGTATTTGAGGAGCAAACCTTCTGAAGAAAGACCTGGTACCTTTAGATCCCTAGAAAGAACCCGAAAATGAAAATTCTTATAAAATTCAAATGAAAAAGATGTTACTATAATTGGGAAGAATAAGCTACAGTAAGGATATCTAAACCTGATGAAGGGCTGTAGATCTTTCCACTCCCACTTTGGCCGTTCCCTGAAAAGAATGGAGAAACGGTCGGCAGGAGAGGCAGGCAGAGAAGAGACACTGAAGGAACGAATCCATTTCTCAATGCCAATCCTCTCTGTTAAAACTTCTCCTTCCAAAAAGTCAAAACTTGCCTGCATGCCTTCTGGAATCTTCTGCATCCACTCCTTCATGAAATCCTCCATCTTCCTCTTTCCTTCTCTCAAGATTTCTCTTGCAAAATGAATGCATACCCGCCTCTCATCCAGTTTCCACACACAACTTTTCCCATTCTCATCCACCTTGCTACCATATACATGCAAACAATGGTAAGTAAGTGCACGAGGAAACCCATCCAATTCCAACACAGTCACAACTTCGTCTTCATTAAGAGAACTCAGAGACCAGTCATTCAACACTGAATTGTGCAAAAGCATCCTCAGAATAGTGTTCATGTACTTCTCATCGACAATCCTCCAATACCCATTAATCTCCACAGCTGAAAGAGCTTGTAATCCAGACATCAGTTCATCATCACTAGCTTGAATCTTGTTTATGATATCATCCCAGTTATAGAGTCCTGTTCTTGGTATCTCTTTCTCCTCTAAACAATCCATTCCTACCTCCTCTTCATAACTGTAAGGATTCTCTGAGAGAAGCAACTTGAGCTTATCAAGTCTGGGAGCAACCTCGGCAAGCTCCATATTACCAGGTGCAACTTTTATAACAGATGCAACAACGTTTTGGCTGTAATCTTTCCCATCACAATCTTGTCGGTTATGATAAAATTTTGATTGATCTGATGGTGGTATAAGGAATACAGAATTCGAATTTCCAACAAACTTGATGGCGTAAGTTCTGGACTGAGTGCAAAAAACAGCATCTTCATCAGGCTGTCCTCGTAAAGTTACCCTAGAAGAAGGCACAATTTAAAACTAAACCAAAGGCAAAAAGTTGGAATTCCAGTAAACGAAATACTCTATAAAATAAACTAGTTTACCTCTGGTGTATGACATCTGGGATAAGTTTCTCATCAAGCTCTAGAAGGATGAGATCATCATGAGAGCCAAAAAGAGGGTGGTATGCAACGGAAATTGAAGACCCGGGGCAGAGATCTAGAACTTCTTCTGCTCCTCTGTAGCATGACTGTGGTACTTCCATCACTCTATCTCTCCCAGACTCATGGACTGGAATAGTGATTCTTGCAGGTGAATCCAACCTCTGGTATAAAAGATGGATTTTGAAAATCCAAAATGATCAAAAGGCTCAACTTGACAAACTTGCTCATAGTTTTACTATCATAGGAACTCATGCATCTAACTTCTATCTGAATCCCCATCAGATGGAAGATGAATTACAATATTTTAAGGCACCAAAGCCACCAGATATCACCTAGTATTCTGAGGAAAGTGAGTAAGCAAGAAAATAAACAATCAAGGGCAGAAAAAAAGGTATTAATATTTGTGCAAAGCAATTACTCTCCCAACAAGATTTCCATGCTAAAGAAGAAAGTACATCCATCTATTAGATATTTAGAAGATTAAGCTCCTTCAACAAGCATTAAACACTAAGCGCTTAGATAACAAATGGGCATTCAGAGTTGTTTTCAACTTCATTGAATGGAGAAAAACCCAAACCATGTAACCCAACTGGGTAGTCAGGGGATTCAATTGCTTGCTACATATTAACAGTCGAGGAATATAGTATTACAATCTAAATTTTAATCACTTAAAGAATAGAGGGAAAAACTCAGAAATCATAAATATTAACAGGAAATTACACTTGGGTCGCTTGAAATTTCTTCTTCCAGCTGTTGCATCAGCAGATCCAACACCTGAACTTGACGACGCCGACTTCGAGTTTATCACAAACTGTATTTTCTGTTCTAAACTAAATTAATAAGGAAATAGAATCACCTTTATGCAAACGGAGATAGGATGAAGGTGTAACTGGAATGGAACCCTTGCTTAAAATACGAAGAGGAAGAAAGAGGCGATGGTTTTTGCTTTAAATATGGGTGAATTTTGTGCTTTATTTTTATTTTTTGCCTAAACTATATTTTTGTAATTTTTAAATTATACAATTGGTAAATATTAGACGGGATAAAAAAATTAAAATTCATACAGAATAGTCGTTGAGAAGAATATGAATATTTTAAATAATATTGAAAATAATACACTTGATCAATGTGGATGGCAAAAAATAATTTAAATAATCAATTATAACTTATTTGGAATTTAAAACTGAATTGAAGTGGGTTTGAGTATTTTTTTATTTTTTTTTAACTATACTTTTGATTCTACGGTCTAAGTTTGGGTTCACTTTGTTGTTCTTATCTAAATTGCTACAATCAGATCTCTTCTTATTTTAATTTGACACAATTGGGTACCCTACATGAAGTGCCCATTTGGTTTGTGGTTTTAAATCGCAAATCAACGATTTGTATTGCTATTTTAAAAATTATTATTATTATTAAAAAGTAATGATGTGGCAACAACAACAACTTTGCCTGCCTTTATTTATTTTTAATAAATATACTTTTAATAATTATTTTTATTTTTAAATGGATAAAAATTGTAATTTTTTTAGTAAATTGAATACAAAAGTAGCATAAGTTTTGTTAATTTGACCGAATGAACAAAAATGCTCTTGATGGCTTTTTTTTAGTTGAATTATTTTTTTTTTCACTATTTCAATTATTTTATAATATTACTCACCCTCTTTTATAATTTATATACCAAAAAAAAAAAAAAAAGCATATCAAATCATAGTTTGTAATTATAATGTGGCCATTCAAACAACATCAAAAATAGAAATTGCAACCAAACAACATCTCAAACACAAAAAATTAAACCAAACTCTCCCCAAGTGCCATTCAAATTAAAACTGACATGTCTGGCATGGATAGACATGTAGGTGAATTTTGTGCTTATATCTGCACCCCCAACATTTAAACTTGCCTTTTGTTCCTATTTCATTACTATTTATTAATTATTTTGTATTTTTTTCCTAAACTACACTTTTGATTCTATAGTTTAAATTGAGTTCACTTTCATCTTTCGTATTTCAATTGTTGCAATTAGATCTCTTCAAGTTTTGATTTGATACAATTGGATTCCTACATCAAGTGCCATCCAAAATAATGTTAACGTGTCTGATATGGATAGACAGTTTCCTACCTGTTAGTGTCAGCAGTGAAGTGAGTGAGTCTTCTAGTCCTAGGTTCTATCACTGTGTAAAGCATGCAAGACTATATACTATATGTGCCACTACTTATTAGGGTTCACCTTGGATACAATATTGTGCATTGAAGTTGGAATTAGCATAAAAGAATTACTTCCCCCTTATGATGACCCATTTGGAAACCTTTACATCAATAGTATGGGATGAATTACTTTCTAGGTTTAGGTGTGGGAAAGAAGCAATAAAGAATACCTTATTTTATAGAAGTGCCTAGTGCAAATGCATTCTTTAGATTAGTAGCCCCATCGAGACCAATGAAATTGCTAGTATGGAATTGTTGTGGGCTTGGGAACCCACGTGCAATTAGTGCAAGTTAGTGCCTTGCACAAATTGTGCAATCTTGAAACTCCCATGCTAATCTTCTTATATGAGACTAGACTAAAATCATATGTACTGGAACATGTGAAGCACGTATGAGGAATTCAAAATAGGGTGTGGAAGGATTGTTGACACGAATTTTGTAACATAAACGCACGTGTCATTTGTAAGTAATACAGTTATAAGAAGAGATCGTTTCCACAATAAATTATACTATGATAATGCTAAGTACTAATATTGATGCACTTTAAATCTATTCAAACAAGTGGATTTGTGTTTGGTTTTTCAAGTTAACTAACAATTTTATAAACTTAGTAAACAAAACCTAGGTTTACAATATCTCTCACACTTCACCTGAATTTCCCTTATTTCTACTCAGTCATGCAATAGCTTTAATTATTATCCTAGAGTTCTTAACCAATTACAAGCATATTCTTATATCTTATAATATTATATTTCCTTTAATTAACTCATTATATTCCTATGTGAACTAGACTAAGCCAAATTTATTAAGAACCAACTCTAATTTGGGTACTTATGCCTAAAAAGTATATTCTTATCTCTTTAACATATTAGATTATCCAATTAAATAAATAATCCATTCACATGCTAGTTTGTCTGAGGCTAACCACAAATTCACTTTTCCAAGCTAAATTAGGGATTCCTAATCAGTCTAATGGTGATCAAGCAATTAAAAGCATTAAGATCAAGACAAACATAAATAATTGAAAATTTAATCATAAATTAATTTAAAGCAAAGACGACGTAAGGGAAAAAAACATAACTAAGGCCATATAAACAATTGTAACCCTAGAACATAACTAATCCATACTAACTAAAGTGAACAAAAATATAAAAGAAATAGCCATTACTGGTAAAATAAAAAATAAGTAGCAGAGAATAGAAGACTAGAAGTTATCACAACTCTAGATTTTCACAATCTCCTTGATTTCTCTGAACTCAATTACTATGTTGTCTTTTCAACCTTATCATTCACCTATTTTTATAAGTCTTTTTCTCCTATTTTAAAACAAGTAGGAGTCTTAATTGAACATGTTACAGAACCACGGCTCCATCACACTTGGTGCTGCGGCGCCAAGTCCTCTATTTGCCCAAAAAGCCATCAATGGCACCGCGACATCCTTTTTCCTGCAATACGGCGCCATCTTCTCTTACTTAGTTCTATAAAACTTGGAAATCTTATGTCGCGGCTCCCTCTTACACACTACTATAGCGCCGATCTCTCTGTCTTCATGGTAGAATTCTTGGGACTTTACCATCGTAGTGTTATACGATATACCATCCAGCTCTTAGGTCCTCTATACTGCGATTTTGCCTTTAACTCTCCTTCATTGATTCTGACTATACCACTGCTTAAGACACTTAGAAACAAAATAAATAGCCATTTTAAGCAAAACTACTCATAATTGAAATAAAAACTCCTAACTTCTAAACAACCATAACTTGACTAAAAATATAAATTCTAATTGAAATCTAGCTATAAACTCAGGGTTTTGACACAATTAAGGACTCATAAGTGCAGTGAAATAACTCTATTTTATAGAGTTATCAATTGTAATGGTGAAAGGAAAGCGAGTGGCCTTGGAATGATGTGGAGTTCAAGCATAAATGTGTCTCTCATTTCTCTATCAAATCACCATTTAGATATGGAAATACAAGATGACACCATGTCGTGTGGATGAGTATTGGTATGTGTAGATGGCTGGAGGAGATCAAAAAGGAGAAAACCAGCACTCTGATGAGAAGTTTGCACCAAGCATCAACACTACCATGGATCTGTTTTGGAGATTTTAATGACATCCTTTGTAATAGTGAGAAGCAAGGGGATGAGTTAAGGAGGTTTGTAGATCTACAAAGATTTAGAGATACAAAACAAGAGTTAGTACTAGTAGACTTGGGATTTAAAGGACACCAATTCACATGGTCGAACGGTAGAGCCGATGAAGTAAACATCCAAGCCCAGTAAAACAAATTTATGGCCAGCAAAACCTGGTTATAGGTTTTTTCCTAATTCACAGGTAAATCATTTGTTATGTTTTCACAGTGATCATGAACCGATTACTCTGGGAATTGAATAGTTAAGCATTATTAATGGGAATTAGCATAAACTTTTGCGTTTTAAAGCCATATGGTTACACTACAAGGATTGTAACAATGTGGTTGATCATTCCTATGGTCAACCAGTTAGGGGTGCAATTGAACAAATTCATGCTAGTGCAATTGAATTGAAAGAATAGAACATAAACACATTTGGTAATTTAAGGCCAAGAATCTGTGGCCTTGAGAAGAAGTTAGAACACCATCAAAGACAACATCAATCCACGAAAGTTATCCATGTACACAAAATAATAGAAAGGGAACTTGAAGAGAGAGCAAATCATGTTGAGGCAATGACCTATGGCTATATAGCTGAAAGACAGTGACCAAAACATTGAGTTTTTTCATGGTAAGGCGTCACAAAGAAAATGAAGAAATACCATTAAAAGACTTAGGGGTGAAGCATGAGAAGTTTATAGCAATAAAGAGGCTATTGCTAGCATCCTTAATGCATACTTTAAGACATATTTACCTCATAACAGATAAGTGATATGGATTGGCCACCAGTGCTATACAAGGAAGAGTTACACAAGAAATGAATGATCATCTTATTAGCACTTTCACCCAAAATGAAGTCATTGCGGCTCTTAATTAGATGCACCTATATAAGGCTCCCAGTCCAGATGGAATGCCAAAATCAAGAATCTTGAGCACCCAAAGTATTTTCATCTTATTGGCCTCTTTAATGTAATCCTTAAAATCATCACAAAAACTTTGCCTTATAGGCTTAAATCTATTCTCCATCATATCATATCTGACACATAAAATGCTTTTGTATTGAATAGAGTCATCATGGATAATGCATTAATCACCTTTGAAATCTCTCATTTTTATGAAAACCAAGACAAATGGATCAGAAGGGTACGTGGCTCTTAAACTTGATATGGCAAAAGTATACAATAGAATAGAATGAGATTTCTTTAAATCAAAGATGCTTCGAATGGGTTTTGACAATAAATGGGTAGATATTGTCATGTGTTGTGTTACCATAGTTTCTTATGCATTACTTATTAATGGAGAGCCTAGCTGTACTTTCTATTCAATAAGGGGTTTGAGACAGGATGATCCTTTGACTCTATATCTATTTTTAATTGTGGGTGAAGTGTAACATCCTAAAAAATAATACTTAATTTAATTATAGTAAGTTGCTAATTGATATTTATAAATTTAAATAGTAAGTTATATGTATTTCCTACGTATAGGAAATATAAGAGTATGTATATGTTGGTATAAAATACGTATGTATATATAAAAGAAATTCATAAAATACAAATATGGACAAGTATTAGAAGAAGAGCCAAAATCGTGCGCTACAAGAAGGAAAACAATAAAATATAAAGTGCTTGTTCAAGAAGGAGGCATTGGGAAAGAAAGAAAATAATAAAATAAGTTTACTTGCAAAGAAAGGAAATGTGGGGGGAAAGGTGTAAGAAGGAGAATGAAGGGTGGCAAATTACAATAACTGCAAGGTTTATGTGTAAGAAGGAGAAAATGAGGTGTAAAGGTTGTAATTAATGAAGGGGACATGAGGAAGAATAGGAAAGCATAAGGTGGCCATATAATAATTATAGGATTATATGACAAAGAATAGGTGTAAAGGAAGTGGGTGTATGGAAGAATAGGAAGGCATAAGGTGGCCATGAAATGAGTATGGGATTATGTAGAGGATTTTAAGGATACAAGGTGGCTTCCAAATGATTAGAAAATCTAAGCTAGGAAATGAAAGTTAGACAAGTGGAAAAAGAAAAACTCACATGTGAAATATAAAAGTGACATGTGGTGTATGGAATTGACAAGTTGAGAGAAAAATTGGAAATATTAGAAAAATAGAGGGGTAAAATGGAAAACCATCTCACATTTTCTCTTAACCTCCCTAAATGAGCCGTGGACTATAAATAAGGGAGGGGGTGACCGAAAATGAACCGAGTGAGTTCAAGAGAGCACTTAAAGAGATACTTAGTGGAAATTCAAGAACGAGTTTTTGTTTCAAGAAAGAAGTAAAAAGCAAAGGCATATATCCATGTGTTTTCTTACTTTATTATTTTTATTACATTCGTAGATGTTCATTTCGCTCTTCAAAGCTCTACTTATGAAAAGCATGTTTTATGAGAAAATGAGCTTGTGTGAAAATGAAAGTATGTGTGGCTTTTTGCATGGTTTTTACACTTGTAGCATTATCTTTACAATATGATGGCCAAGGTTCACCAAGCACCAAAGGAAGTGCTCAATTTATAGTATGGATCCTAATATTGAGAAGTGGTACAAAGAGAGTATACACAAAGTCCTTGTAAGGCATGTTTCAGGTTTACATATTGAAATAGAAATAAATGGCTACATGAGAAAAGTGCTTGCATGAGAAAAACTATTGCATTTCCTTATTTTCAAACTACACATCAATTTTCCATTTTCTTGATGTATATTGTATGATACATGTTGAGATTTAATAGCTAATTGAGTAAGCCATGTTTTTCGTTATCCTTGAATAGTATTACTTGTACTTAGCAAAGATGGACAAGGGAGAAATTTACATAGAAGAATTGTTGAAAACATGAGAATATGAATATGAAATTGTGGAAGAAAATAGAGTGCACCCATTGACCATGGTGTACAATAGACCACCTATAGCATAATTAGATAGTTAGTAGTTAACTATTTGAAGGGTAAAACTCTTAGAACACGGTTTATCTTTGTCTACAATTGTAAGAAGTGTTCCTAGGGGTTTGCTTATTAGTGGTAAATTTTTTTGAAAGAAAGCCTAGTATGGATAGAACGGGTTCCTCTTGATGCTATGTATATAAATTAGCATAATGAATAGTAGTTTGAAACTGAGCCTCCAAGTTTCTTAATTCATTGCCAAAAGATTTAATTTCTTGATTAGTAGATCTTAGTAAATAAAAGCTACATAAATAAGAGCAGTTCTTAAACTTAGATTAATTAAGGAATTCAAAAAGGAGAAATATGGATTCAATAATCATGGCCATATAGTATAATAAGTTGATAACTAGAGTAATACATGTATACTAGCAAGAAATATTTAAAGGAAAAGGTATAACGGTACTAACAGACCAAGGAAGGAAAGATGTTAGTTAAATATAAGAAAGATGTTAGTCAGATATAAGTAACAAGGAATTAAGTATAAAGCTAACGTATAAGAAATTTTTAAATTTAGACAAGGAAATTGGCTAATATTACCTTAAGAGTTTATTAACACATTGAATTAGTTTAAAAAGGGGAGTAAGGTGTCACAGGAAATGCTTTCAAATCTTCTTAGAAAAGTTCAGCTGAATAAGCAAATTCATGGCATAAAGGTAATTCCAAGGGCACCGTCTACTTCCCATATTTTTCTTTGTTGATGACAGCTTGTTTTTACACAGGCTAATCAACAAGAAGCCAAAGTCATTTTTGAAATTATCTAGCTATATGAACAATCTTCGGGTCAGAAGGTAAGCTTTGACAAGTTAGAACTCTCATTTTGCCAAGCAAGAATTTGAAATTAAATGCCTTGGTGTGGATGGGTATGAAGGCTATGGAAAGTCATGAAAGATATCTCGGTTTACCAATGATTATTGGATGTTTAAAGAAGTAAGTTTTTGAAGGAATTACCAATCTTGTGTGGAAGAAAATAAAAGGTTGGAAAGAAAAAGTGTTGACAAAAGCAAGGAAGGAAGTTCTTGTTAAATCAATTGTCGAAGCCACTCCAACTTACATTATGTCATGCTTTAGCTTTCCTATGAGTGTATGTATCACCTAACATCACCTGTTACCTGTGAAGCACCGATACTGCATATTAGGGGTCGTATCCGTGTCTAGTTCGTATCTGACACGGATATGGCCCCGATACGCTAGGATACGTATCGAAAACGTATCTATAATTAATTTTTTTAATTTTTTTTTTTTGAAAAAAAATGATACGGCTCAGATACGGCTTAGAACGGCTTGATACGGCTGGATACGGCTTTAAAATGGTTGAATATGGCTCCAATATGCAGCTTATATAAAACGTTTCGTTTTGACTGAAATATTGCTTTTTTAATCCTTGAAAAGGTGCCTTTTGTTTGCTTCTATCTTGACTTTGTGATTTCTTTTCTATTCTTTTGAGTCTACGCTTTTTCTTTGAGCTTTTTCTTTGTACTTCTAGGGATTTGATGGAAATCCTTTCTCTCATGTTTGCTGTCATTGAAGCTGAACCAGTGAAGCTCAAAATCTTGTCTCCTTAAAGCTGTCTGGGTCTAAGTTTGCATTTATCTCCTAAAACCTTGGATTTGTGAAGCAGCCTCTAATTTGTGGAGCAGCCAAGTGAAGTCCTTCATCATCAACTCATCTGTCAAGGTTTACTGGTTTAGGTAAGCTCTTGTTTTGTCTCTCACGTCCCTAACTTCCTTTTTTCCAATATGACTCCACTTTTTTTTTTCTTCTTCTTCTTTTTTTTGTCTCTGCAACAAGCCAACAACTATCTTGAGTTTTTTTTTATGTTCTCTACAAAATATCTCCAGGTTTTTTTTTTTTTTTTTTTTTTTTTTTTTTTTTTTTTTTTTTTTTTTTTTTTCTGGATATATGTTTGAGTTTGTCTTCTTGTGTACTATGAAAACAGTGAGTTTACTACCTCTTTTTTTTTTTCCTCTGCCAAATATCTTCAGGTTTTTTTTTTTTTTTTTTTTCTAGCTATATCTTATTGTTTACTATGAAAACAGTGAATCTACCTCTCTTTTTTTTTTTTTTTGCCTCTGGAACGATTTTTTTTTTTTTTTTTTTTTTTCTGGCTATATGTTTGTTACAACTGAGAGTCATTTTGCATTAGATTTTGTTTTATGTTCTGCCTCCGCAGGTATCTTCAGTTTTTTTTTTGCTGCTTGATATATGTTTGTGTTTGTGTTTGTGGTTTTTTTTCTTGACGGCAGATGACTTGTTCCTTGTTATGTATCTAGATATATGTCTGTGTTTGAATAAACTGAGATAGTCATCTTGGTTTGTGAGAATGTTACGTAGCTGTGTTTTTTTTTTTTTTTTTTTTTTTTTCATTTTTATTTCTATGCTATGCAGTTATGGTTTCTGGTTCTGCTTCTACAACCGATTATTCTAGTGTACCCACACCTACCAGCAAATTTGAGAACACTGAGACTCAAAGTACTGATTTGAAATATCCTTTATGGGCTTTTGTTACAATTACTAAAAGGGTTGAAGAAGGAGGAAATAAATGTTGGGCTTGCAACTTTTGTAATGAGACCTTTACAGGTTCATATACTAGGGTTAAGGCACACCTTTTACAAACTAGTTCCTATGGAATTAAGTCATGCTCTAAGGTGACATTAGACTATAGGGCTGAAATGCAAAAAAGGGTAAAAGAGGCAGAGAATAGAAATAAGCCTAAGTGTGTCCCTTTACCTAATTCTAGTTCTTCTTTCACCCATCCACCTTCAGCGCCTATATTTGAGCAAAGAAAAAGAAAATCAGCTGGTGGGAGTGCTTTGGAACAATCATTTGGAATTCAATCTAGGAATTACCTTAATGCTCTCATTGCTAGGATGTTTTATTCAGCTGGCTTGCCATTTCATTTTGCTAGAAATCCTTATTATGTTGAAGCCTTTTCATATGCTGCCAATAACTCAATTTCTGGTTATGTACCTCCTGGTAACAATTCTTTGAGATGTAACTTGTTAGTGCAAGAAAAAGTTCACATTGAGAGATTGTTAAAACCACTTAAGGGCTTATGGAAGGAGAAGGGGCTTAGCATAGTTACAGATGGGTGGACAGATGCACAAAGAAGGCCTTTGATCAATTTCATGGCTGCCTCTGAAGGAGGCCCTATTTTTTTGAGTGCTATTGATGGCTCTAAGGAGTATAAGGATAAGCATTACATTGCTAGTTTGATCACAAATGTAATTAAGGAGGTTGGACCTCAAAAAGTAGTCCAAGTGATAACTGATAATGCCCCGGTTTGTAAGGCAGCTGGTATGCTTGTTCAAGCTGAATATCCTCACATATTTTGGACTCCTTGTGTTGTGCACACACTAAACCTTGCATTGAAGAATATATGTGTAGTCAAGAATACTGAGAGAAATGAGATTGTCTATAATGAATGTTGGTGGATTACTATGGTTAGTGATGAAGCCAAAATTATCAAAGACTTCATAATGAATCATGCTATGAGATTGGCTATCTTTAATGAAATTGTTCCTTTAAAATTACTTGTTGTTGCTGAAACAAGGTTTGCATAAACTATTGTGATGTTAAAGAGGTTCAAACTCATAAAGCATGGTCTTCAAAGTATGGTTATTAGTGATAAATGGAATGCTTACAGGGAGGATAGTGTAGGCATAGCTCAAACTGTGAAAGAGATTATTTTGAATGATTTATGGTGGGATAAGGTGGATTACATCCTTTCTTTTACTAGTCCTATCTATGATATGCTTCGGTTGTGTGATACCGATAAACCTACCCTTCATTTAGTGTATGACATGTGGGATTCTATGATAGAGCAAGTGAGGACAGTGATATTTAGGCAAGAAAAGAAGGAAGAAGATGAGGTATCAGATTTTTACAATGTGGTGTATGCTATACTTATTGATAGGTGGACAAAGAGTTGCACACCACTTCATTGTTTGGCGCATTCTTTGAATCTGAGGTAAATTTAAGATTATGTTTCATTTGTCTTTTTTTTTTTCTTTTTTTTTTCTTTTATTGTTAACTTTGTTGTCTACTTGTCTTACAATATAGGTACTATAGCAAACAATGGCTTGAGGGGCTTCCAAATAGGGTCCCCCCACATAAGGATGTGGAAATTTCTGCTGAAAGGAACAAGTGTTTTCTTAAATACTTTCCAATTGCTGAGGAGAGAAGGTTTGTCAATATTGAGTTTGCTAGATTCTCAGGTTGCATGGATGTTTTTGCTAGCTTTGACTCTTTGCAAGATAGATGGGATTTGGATCCTAAAATGTGGTGACTAGTACATGGATCTTCGGCATCTTTACTTCAAAATATAGCTTTGAAGCTTCTTGGACAACCTTGTTCTTCATCTTGTTGTGAGAGGAATTGGAGTACTTACTCCTTTATTCATTCGATGAGGAGAAACAAAATAACTCCTCAAAGAGCGGAAGATTTAGTTTATGTGCATACAAATCTTCGGCTCTTATCAAGGAAGAATGAAAGCTACAACAAAGGAGAGACAAAGATGTAGGATATTGGTGGTGATCATTTTGATCCACTTGAAGGTGCGGAGGTCCTTGAGATTGCAAGCTTATCCCTTGATGAACCGGATATGGAGGCAATGCTTTTTAGTGATGCAAATGATGGCATTGCTTCCCCTAGTATTGGATAAATGTCTAAGACTTGGATCTCTTTTTTTGGGACTTTCTTTTAATTCCAATTAGAGAGAAAGTCAATGTAATGAAATGTGCTTTGTATAGCAACTTTTATATAATGAATTTGCTTATTAGGCAATTTTTTGATATGAATTGTGGATAACTTTATGTTATAAATTATAAATATATATATATAATATAATTTAAAATTATTTAATTAAACGTATCCTTAACTGTATCGTATTCTTGTTTTTTAGAAATTAGTGAATTCCCGTGTCAGATACGTATCGTATTGGATATTCATATCCGTATCGGTGCTTCACAACTTGTTACCAATTTTTGGTAGGGTAGGAAAGGAAATGAAAGAAAACTACCTTGCCTGAAGTGAAATGAACTTTGCCTGCCTAAGAGACAGGGTGGACTTGGTTTCCGAGACTTTCATCTCTTCAACCAAGCTTTATTAGCAAAGCAAGCATGGAGACTACATACTAACACTAACTCCCTGGTCTACAAGATATTCAAGGCAAAGTATTTCCCACGTTGTCATTTCCTTGATTCACCAATTGGCTATAGGCCTAGCTACACATGAAGGAGTATACATTCATCAATACATATCATTCAAAATGGTGGTATATGGATGATTGGGAATGTTCAATCCACACGCATATGGGGGAGATCCATGGTTCCTGGAACATAATGGTTTTCGGTTATGGTCAGCTCCAAAAGCCCTTCCATCAAATGCTCTAGTTTGCAAACTGATTAATCATGATTTGCAGAGCTGAAAACATAAGTTAATAGACCAAATTTTTCTTCCTTTCGAAGCTTCACAAATCAAGCAGCTTTCTTTATGTCGACATAGCCAACTAGATAATCTGATCTGGTGATGGACAAAGGATGGGCAATACATTGTCAAGAGCACATATCATTAATTAATCATGGCCAAGACTACGCAACATCTTTCAGGTCATGCTTTCACCTAAGCTTGGTGGCATTAACTCTGGCACCTTAAAATACCCCAAAGGTTCGGCACTTTATTTGCAGTTAGTGTAAAGTACCCTCCTAATTATACAAACTTGAAGCACTAAGGTATGAAGGTTGCACGTGTATTCGATGTGGTTTAACAGATGAAAAAAAACAACATGCATTTTTTTATTGCCAAGGACCAACTATGGTGTGGCGTGAGCTCTAACTATTTGGCTTACCATCCAACGGGAAAGCTTCACGCCACTGGTTCATGGACCTAATTAACAAAACATCACGATTGCAGCTAGAAACAATACGTATGATCTTATGAACCCTTTGGAAGCGTAGGCGTGAAGCTATATTCCAACGTAACCCATAACATGCACACCCATCTCTATCATTCACAAAGCCATAGCCCTCATAGATGATTATCAAAAGGAAAATGGAGGAACACAAAAGAAGTCTCATCAACAAACAGACACAAAATGGGTACAACCTCATGAAGATGTTTATGGATAAAATGTGGATGCAACTTTACTTTCAACAAGGCATGGCTATTGTGCTATCATTTAAAACACAGAAGGCCTTCTAATTTGGAAAGCCTCCAAAAATGGAGACAGTCAGTATGGAGGTAAAGGTTGTAGAGGCCAGGGCCTTTCGTTTTGGGTTGGAGATTGCTTTGGATATGAGATTAACAAACATAATAGCTAAAGTGGATTGTCTTCAAGTGTATAATGAACTAATACAGCCCCACCATGAGTCCAGTTATTTTGGAGGGATCATCCAAGATTGTCATGATATTGCATGATCCTTCCACCGTATCGCTTTCTCACATACGCATCGTGAAGGAAATATTGTTGCACAGTGTTCGTTGAAGTATAATGACTGTGTTTGGCTAGAATTACCTTACCATATGTGGAAAATATTGTATTCTCTGATTTAAATCAATGAATTTCATTTTTATCTCCAAAAAAAAAAATGTTAAACTAAGAAAAAATATTACAAACATTTTGAAAGTTATGAAAAAAAATTGATCTTAAAAATAATTCTAAAACAAAATTAATAAAAATATAAAATATTGAAGATGATAGTCATAGATGTCATTTTTCTTTAAAAAAAAAATAATCCAAATAAAATTACAATGTCTTTAGTTTTTAGAGTAGTATATATATTATTCTATCATCTCTAATATATATTATTTCACTTAGTTTGAATTAATTATTTATAAAGTTAAAAAATATCTTATTGAAAAAAATCCCTTTAATAGAATAGTATTGATAGAATAAAAGGGAAAAACTCATTATATGGACCACTTTCTCAAACATTTATTTAAAATGTACCAATTTTAGAAGTAAAATTGGAAATGGACCAAAAGTACTATTTCGTGGGTTGAACCCACAAAAGTGTGCCAAATCACCTCGCTAGCTCCTCAAGCCCAGGCTTTACCTTTGTCCAGCAGAAGAAAAAAATAAAATAAAATATAAGAACAAAAACTTTACCTCTGCCCACTAGAAATATATATATATATATATATATATGTCATTGTGTTACATGCTTGCATGTGAACCATATTTATATTACTATGTGATGCTTACATGGATAAAACCATACATATAAAAACATTTATATTTATATACTAATCATATATTGATTAAAAAAATCATTCATGTAGCCCTCTTATATATTAAGTGATACATAAATAATATTTTCTTTTTTTTGGAAAAAAAAATTTCAATCATATACCACAAAAAAAATAGAAAGACTCAAAACTGTTTGAATACAATTAGCCTTCTTTTTCACATTAGCTTAAAATAAATGTTAACTATTAGAATAGTGTTTGGAAGAATTAAGAAAACAAGGAAAAACATAAAAGTAGAACAAATTTGCAACTCAATTATTTTTATTTTTTTTATTTAGAAAAGATTACTTCACTCTAAATGTAAACAAAAAGAAAATAGAGGCACACTTTCTCATCCAAAAATACATTTAAAATTAAAAGGAAACTTATTTTATCATAAAATAAGCTAAGTTCAAAGTGTCAAACTCAAAAAGTCATTCACAACAAAATTCCAATACACTAAACCAATATAATCAAAACTTAGAAGTCTTAAAAAAAAAAACAAAAAATTTAGAGCACAAAAACAAGAAAGAAATAAAACTTTTTAATTGTTTTGTAATTTTTCTTTTAGATAATTAAGATGATTGCTGACGTGTTTCGAGTCTTTAACATATAATTCAAGTAACACTCAAATTACGCTATAATTAGATTTTCCCATTTAAACTAAGTTAATTTTAAAAAATAATAATTCTAAACTAAAAATGGAGTTTCACAACTGTTCAAGAAATTTGTAGAGTAGTACACTACTCGAACACTAAAAAGAAAAAAAAAATTAATTTTCAAAAGACTATGGAAAGAGGATAGATGAAATAATGAAAAAAATTTAAAGATTAGTTTATGTGTTAAAATTTTAGAACAGACATATAATCATTCATTGTAACCACAACATCATGATGTACCTACTAAATCAAAACTACAAAATATTTGGTGTAGAGATAGTCTACATAGTAAAAAATGCATAATTATGAAAGACAACACTCACAATCTCTTATCCTCTATCTATTTTTGATATTAGTAGCTGCAGGCGTGACAAAAACAGATTGAAAGTTTAATCAAATTCTAAAAATCTCAATCAAGATTTACAATGCACTAAAGCACAATATTAGATTCAATAACTATTTGAACCAACCAATAAAAACTATGGTGAAGTTTTTGCCTGAGGCATCAGAAGCAATTTCTCAAAATCATCTTGTGATTCGGAGCTTCACATGGTTATGGTTGCTATTTTTAATGGATGTATTACAAAACCCAACTTATCTACAATGAAAAAGTGTCGATGCAAGAAACTTTTTAGGCAATTGTATGTTTTCAGTAGTAGGTTATGTACAGGATATATAAATAAGTAAAATAATTAAATTACAAGGGTAATAACCAAAATTAAAAGACTATGTTGTGATTAGAAATATATTATAGTTTCAATTAAATTTATTAAGTCTTAAAATTTTAATTTCATTCAAACTCTAAAATTATAGAGTAGCTCAACAATTCATATCAAAGCAAAAGTCTAACCATTTAATTAGAAATATATTTATTATGTAAAATAAAATAAAATTAATCATATTATAATAATCAATTAGGATAATGGCTCTATTAGATAAACATCAAGAGGGTATGAAAATATTAAAAATTTATAAGTATAAAGTATAAAATTAAAAATCAAAATTTTTTTTTCTTTAAGGGATCTTTTATATATTTTATAGATATATATATATATATCTATATATATAAACAGTATTTTTGTGAGCCTAAGCTATAAAGTTACTATGATGGGCACCAGCCGATCATTCGACCATATCCCATTAAAAACCATACGTGCGGGTCTCCCCGCATTCGGCTCACACCATTCCTTGCGAAAGAAAGCCAACGGAGTCTTTAACTCAACCTTCTCAACCAAGTGACCTAAGTTACTTTTTCCCAAGCCAACAGCAGCCCATATTAAATACTAGTCCAAGGTACCTCTTTAGAAGTTCTACTTATTATTATTATTTCTTGTAAATGCATACTTTTATTTAAATTTAAAAAAAAATATATATTCTCTCTTGTATTTCCTTCTTCTTTTTTCCTTGTAAATCCATGCTTTTATTTAATTTTTTTTTTTAAAATTTCTCCCTTGTATTTTGTGTCCCATACATGTTGGTCACATGAAATTAACAGTGCTTGCAGTGTTTTCATACATACAATTACTATATTGTTTACAATTTTTGAATGGCTGAATGTTGAAATTTTAAGCCTTTCAACTGTATTCCCATGAACAACTGTATTCCCATGAACAATAATAATAGGCATTTAATAATTTTAAGTGCTAGATTTTTTATAATATTTCTTTATTATTTATTATTTTAAGTGTTAACTTTTTTTTTTAAGTTATAATTTGTAGTTTATTTATTTTGTAGTTAGAAAGATTTTTTTTTTTTTTGTTTAATATAGTGAAGACAATAAATAATAATTTGATTAAATTTTAAATTGATTAATTGTAAAAAAATTTAACCTAATTAATTATTCTCTTAAATAATAAAATGTTGTATTAAAAAAGTATGCATTTATAAGAAAAAGAAGAAACTATAACCCGTGGCTAGGGCATATATATATATATATATAATTTTTTTTTTTTTTTCTCTTCTGCTGGACAAAGGTATGGCCTGGGCGTGAGGACTAGCGAGCTGAGTTGGCACACTTCGTGAGTTTAACCCACAAAGTGACACCTTTGGTCCATTTCCAATTTTACTTCTAAAAGTGGTCTATTTTAAATATATGTTTGAGAAAGTAGTCAATTTAATAGATTTTTTTAATAAAAATTTACAAGAAAATAACAGTAACTCCAATAATAATAAATATTCATAAATTAAAAATGTATCGCAATATCTTTAATCACTTCGGAAACTGATGATCAAGTAAGCCATAAGGATTACAAGATATTGTGAAGTAGAAGGTGACAATCAACTTGACCTTTCAAACTAGTGACTAATTTTATTTTATTTTATTTTTTGATTGATAAACCAATGACTAATTGATATAACTTTAAAAGTTTCAAACAAAATGTGATGATATATATATTTTTTTAACGGCATAATTTGGCATGAGCATATTGTTCAAATATGAAAATATTATAGTTTTACCCACAAAGCGTGCTTCAAGTGGTAAGACACGTTTGAGCTTAGTGGTCAAGGAGTCTTTGTAATGTAAAGTTTTTTAACTTATAAGAAAATAGGCAAGGGACAACCACAAACTCTGAACGAGATTAGATTAACTCTCAAAGTACATGTGGATCTTAATGAATAAAAAAAAAAATACTACATTTTGTTTTATAAAGTTTTATTGTTAATTAAGAGAATTTAGTGGTTAAGATTCGTATGAGTTTTTAAAGGCTTCCAAAGCATTTATTAAGCACATTTAACCACAAATATTCATAAACTTTGATTTTCTGTTGGTTCTTAAATTTTATTTATTGTGACCCATTTAAAATTATGATATTAATCATAAAACTAAAAAATTATTTTAAGAGGTTGGGTTTAGTTGTTAAAAAACCCGTAAAAAAATATTTGTGGGGAGAGACAACTACGATCTCCGAATGAGATCGTAATGCTTTATATTGATTCTCACAACACAAGTGTAGGGATACTCGTGAAAAACCCAAAAAAAAAAAAAAACTTATATTGATTCTCTAGTTCTACATTGAACGTTTTATTTTAATTGAATCAAGTACAAACTAACGTGAATATTATTCGAGTTATAAACTAAAACGAAAATACAAGACACTAAGAGTGAGTTTGGTAATGCTTTTCAAGAGGATACTTTGACTTTTTAAAAACTATAGCACCTAAAGTATTGTTTGGTTAAATTTTTTATAAGGGTGCTTCTTCTAATGATTTAAAAAAGTCTTGGGTGCTTTTAAAATAATCAAAAGTGATGTTTTTACAAATTAGTTGTGTCTTTTCAAAATTAAAAATACAAAAACCACCTTATTAATTTTAGAAAATTACCAAATATATCTTCAATTATTTTATGAACCATTAAATTTCTCTCCTTAAAAATATCTTTAATTAATTATATCTATTTTTATCATTTTATACATTCACAAAAATTTATAATTTGTTTTACTAAATATCTTGTTAATTATATTTACTATCCACAACCACTCTCTTCTAGATAGCTACGAAGCCATAAATGTTGGTATGGAGACTTTGTTTGCTTCTAGTTCGCTGTACAACTCGCCTCTTGCAACACTTAATTATGTTTTAAAGGGAGAACTCTACCTGTTTTTGAGCTATTGAATTAGCCAATCCGAAAATCAATCTCTTTCTCACTCCCCTCTATTAGAAAAGAAGGCTTAGCTCTGAAATGGTGGTTGGTTAACCGAATTAGTCATTGGTTGTTGGCTTCGGGGCCGAGAGCAACACCGGTCAAGTATTGCCCAGCAAGAAAGACAATTGGAGAAGCATCCTTCCTTTAATAGTTAGTCACGGAATTCCCTTCTTGGAGATTAATAGAACCCCCTAACTCCACTCGGAGGAAAGAACTTTGAAACTCTAATCCCAACTCCCCTGCTAAGGGCTCTAAGGCCTAAGGATCTTCCATCCTCCTTACTGGAGCAAGAGGCACTCTCAATGCAACTCCTGCTAAGGGCTCTAAGGCCTAAGGATCTTCCATCCTCCTTACTGGAGCAAGAGGCACTCTCAATGCAACTCCTGCTAAGGGCTCTAAGGATCTTCCATCCTCCTTACTGGAGCAAGAGGCACTCTCAATGCAACTCCCGAAGGCAAGTGGCTTCTGCAAATCGCTTGTGTGAGGCAAAGGCAAATGGCTACTTCTCCACTTTTGGTAGGGAACTGCTCGAAGAAGAGTTGGGAATTATCCTTATAAGAATGTTGGAGATAATAACTACTCCTAGACTGGCACTATTGATATGAATCTATGAAGATATGCATTAAGGAAATTTTTTTAAACAATTTACTAATACGGTTGCTATAACTTATTGACAATTATTTTTTTACCACATAAAATTCACAACAATTTTTTAATACTCACGTCTGTACCGAACTAAGCCTAAATAAGCTAATTGAAATTATATAAATGAGTACTAATAATGAGTTTCACATGCTTGTTGTCGGTCATACAGACTAAGGCCACTTCATTTTCACATTAATGTCGACATTCGTAGCAACCGGTCATGACCCATACCCTGATCGTTCACATAAAGACCCGGATGAGTCTGACCTTGCCGGAACCGTGAATGCCGGCGTGCCACTCGATCCCCTTGTGGAATCTGGTTCCTTCATAGACGCCACTTTCAGTAATGGCGAAACCCCAAACAAATTCCTTGACCGCAACAGAAATCCAGGAAAATATGGGGAAGCAGCTGAACCGAAACATGTGCAGCGTTCATCTGACTACCCACCAGCTGAGAATACCAATGGTTGGTTCCCTATCACAGAGGCGGCTGTTGGAGGCGGCACGGAAAGTCCGGAGAAGTTGAAGCTGCCTCGGGGGCGGAGAAAAGGCTCGGAGTCAACGGCAGGGTCCGCATCGTCGGAGAGACCAGATTGGCTACCGTCTGGTTGGATTATAGAAGACAGAGTGCGAAGCTCTGGTGCAACAGCTGGAACCAAAGATAAGGTTAATCTCAATTCTAAGATTAATACTCTTTACGCTTTGAAATATTTGACCCTGTTTTTCATATTGGAAAGTTGTGCAGATATGCTGCTTGTTCACTTGTGTTTGAGTTCAAAATGTTTTTTATTTATTTTTTACCACTTACCTTTAAATGGGGTCTTATCAGATTTCTGATATGTTGTTCAGGTACTTATGGCATTCATTCATTTTTAACTATAAATGCTCAAAATTGTTTTCTATGTATCTAACATGGTAAGATTATTAATAGACACTATGTTAACGAATTTTCATAGGAATTATTTTTAATTGAATAACCATCTTACTGAAGTTTTGAATCTAAAAGTTCTGCCAATCTGGTTGTTGCTTTTAACTTGGATCTTGTCACTCCTATACTATAACCCCAAATATCAGAGGATATTCTTTGGAAATGAAGCAGGCTTGAGGTATCATGTTCTTGGTGTTGGAAGTATGTCTTATGTTGGTCTATCTACCATCTCAAATTGATTGTTGCAACTTGCAAGGGCAGAACTGGTTCATTGAAATATGAAACACAAAAATTTACACAATAGAAGAATTACTGAAGTTATAATATTTCTTTGTCTTACTGTATAGCAGTGATTCATCTAGGAGTGCCTTGTATCTGCTAAAGTGTTAAAGCTGGGATATACTTGGATGAACCATGGGGTGTATTTAGGCTCCATTTCTTTCCTTAGAATAACCTCATACTACAATTATTTTCCATAAAGTTTTCTGCAAATGATCATTTTTTTTTTCTGGTCATAACACTGGACTCTTACAATATGAAGGAGTAAGGCCACGTTATTTATTCATTAAGCTTATGATAAGAAGAGGGAAAGTAAAATATTGCAGGTCTGCTACGTTTATGGTGATTTGTTCCTTTGTTTTGAGCAAGTGATAAGAGTTTGAAAGATCATTTTTTTGGTTTCCCTTTGGAGCTCTTCTTTTTCTTCTTTCTTTCTTTCCCTCGTTCTTCTTGTAAGCTATTTGTGCATCTGACATCCAGAGGTACTTGGGGCCCTTGCCCATATCCTGCCTTTGTAATGTATCTAGAACAGAGTCACATACAAACTAGAGTCTTGTAAGTATTTTTCATTGTTGAATTTTCTATGCATTAAAAATGGAGGTCCATATTCCTTATCCACCTTTTTTTTAATCTTGGAAGTATTTTTCTTTGTAGAATTTTCTATGCATTAAAATGGAGGTCCATGTTCCTTATCGACCTTTTTTAATACTCTTTAATTGTAAACATGTTTTTATTAAAAAAAATTAAAAATAAAAGTTGTTTGCATGCATTAGAAATGGTAAGCATTATAGGAGACGGAGTCAGCTTTGTTTTGTTGGTAAAATAAAAATAAAATAATATAAATATATAATGATAAAACTACTTCTCTATAACTAGACTATGTATAGAGATATGGAACACAAGAGAACCTGGAGTCCCCACCCTCTAGATAAAATAGTATGTATAAGAAAGAAGTAATTAGTATGACTAGAAACTTCAATGCACAATTTTCACATACTGTATCTTTTGTTCAGTCAAATTATATAGAATGTTCGAAGCAGAAGTGCAGAACTTGTTCTCGCTGGTTTAAGCTGTAACTCCTAAGTCCTAGGGCTGTTAAATACAGGGGTTTAACTGAATATTGTATGTGTACATGAATTGAAATATCATATTACCTGTGGGTAAGGTGGGATGGGGATCAGAATCTCAGATAGTTCAGGCACAAATATAAAATGGTGTTATCCTTCATATGAAATAGAATGGTGTGGCACTTACTGTAATAATGTCTTTTGCTTGTTACTTTTCTGTATTTCTGGTGGAGGACGAGTAGAACTTCAGAACTGCTTGATGAGATCTTGCTGAGAATATATTGCTAGTCTGAGAGGATCTGAGGAGCAGAAAGTAGAATGAGGGTGTGCTAGAGCTACAAAGACTTCTGCAAGTATGCCATCCTTTGACGTGCAAGTTATGTGATTGTTTTGGTTGACAATCAACCTGTTTGGTTAGATTTATGCTGCTAAGATTGTCACATCACTTTTCTTCCTGAAATTCTGTCTAAAGATCTTTGCATCACGTGGCACTGGTGAATGGAGTTAGATTATGTCTTGTCACTTTGATGCCCTAGGTCTATTATTTTGTGAAGCCTGTGAGCATATCATGGACGTTACTTGGGCTTTCTAGTCCTGGTACATAATGGCTGAGAACTACAGTGTGTCATGTGTGCTTCCAGTGATTGAACCGACTGATGTTAAAGAATCAGTGTATGAGTTGTATAACTCATTGCTTGATTTTATTTTGTGCCAAAGATCTCTAACAATTGAAAAAATATCAGTATTATGTTCACTAAGAAACTCAAGTTTGGACCTTCCATTTGCACATTGTGCTTGGTGTAGGCCATTAGTAGTATACTTTATACCCCCTTTTCGACAAGATGATCAAGGTCCTGGTCAGATAATTATCAATCATTCTGTTGTAGAATTAAATGTCATGTTAAACTTGTAGAGCACCTCCTTTGTAATCTGAAAGCAGCATTTTTTTTAATTCTCCACAAAGTTGGTGGATTGAACCTTTTGTTGCATGTTTGAAATCCATGTTAATATCTCTGGGAACAAAAATTCCTAGTTTCATGGAAGGTCCAGATAATGCGTTAAATTTTCTTTCTTCTTGTGCAGTACTATTTAGAACCAGGCTCAGGCCGTCGATTCCGGTCTAGTAAAGAGGTGCTTTACTTTTTGGAAACAGGAACCTTACGTAAAAAGAGAAAAGTAGTAGAAAACTCTGATGCTGATGTGGCGGTGAGTTAAAAAATGATATTGCTTGTTTGCATGGATCAAAATTCATTTTCTTTTTAGCTCTTTTATTTATTCTTTTTTCCCCTCAAATTGGAGTTAATTTACTTTTCTTTTCTTTTTTCTTTTATGTAGTCTATGGAGGATTCCGGGAGCCATAAACATAAAAGTTCGGCTACTAGATCAAAGAGTACTACTCTGAATTTTGATTTTCTGGAAGTCCCTGAGAAAGTTGAATGGATTTTCACTGGTTCTTCTTCGGCATGTTGGACTCCCTTTATTGGCGATGAAAAGGTGCCAGAATCTATCTGGAAGGAATGGGCTGCCGCTTTCACATTCCTCACATCCTAAAATGGTAGACGTATTATGGTTTGAAGCCTCGGATCCCTTCGTAGTATACCATTTTGTTAGGTGACTTCACAGTGCCACAGAACTAGTGGTTTTTTTTGTTTCACTGTTTGCTATTTGAGCTGAGTTTTTGTGGCTATTCAGTCTAAAAGGTCATAGGGCTGTTATGATTTTCCCAATCTTTATCGTTAGTTATAGTTTAGTTTTTATGAACGTAGATGTAATTATGGGATGGAATCCCCCTAGAATTGTGTTACATGAGGTCCAGCTGAATTGTTATTCAAGTTTGTCAATTGAATTTATACAAAACAGAGTTCAAAACATCAGCTATAATATAATATATGAATGGGTTTCAAGCTTCAGTATGCATCCTTCTCCTGTGGATCTTTGTCAAGCAACTATTTGCCAAATAAAGTCTTGGCTCTAGTCACGAGGCAATCACAATCAGTGTTTATTAATAATGAAGTAATGTGGAATTCGTTGAAAATGACTTCTTTTTTTCTTCTTTTGGCCAAGGAACTTACTGGAAAGGATGAAATGAATTTGCTTCCTTAATTAGTTCATTGTTTAGTGAAGGTCAGTTCAGCTCAGCTAAGAGAAACTTGAGAAGACAAAAGAAAAAAAAACCACATTTTCATGTCTAATCTGAGTTGGTTTCCATCCTACCAAATTCTTAGTTTGTTCTCTTGCAGGATCATGACACCAGAAAGGAGTGGGGCTAGAACGCATTTTGCCTCCTAGATGGTGGTAGACGCTGATTTATCTGAATATTGAAATGTTCATTTGCCTGCTGCCTTGGGCTGTCAGGTGTTCCTATCCCATCCACAAGTGGTCCTACCCCTACATATTGTTGCACCACCAACACTGAAACTGTAGCTGCAAAATCTGATGATGCCAGCAAGTCCCCAATTGCACCAAGCTCCGGGCACTCGCTCCAATCAGTGAGTCCAGCGGTGAGGGGTGATATCATCCCTTGGCCTCTTCCCACTATGAATAGATCATGGACATTCTCCATGGACCGTATTGCTGCCACTGTTTCTTCTCCATTGTTAACAACCTTCTCAATGAAAACAATGGACTCATCACTTGCATTCTTCATCATGAAGTCATGTATATACTCGTCATCCAGTTGCCTCTCTCTGTCCCTATCTGTTTCCACAGTTAATAGTTTAGGTTCAATTGTATCAGCACTGACCTGCCCTACTGCATTCTGGCCCTGGGAAAAACGCATTATAGTAAGACTAATTCCTTGGTGTTCTGACATCCTCCAAGCATAGGCAAGTGCCTCCCTGTCATCTGGTCCTCCAAAGAATAACACAGCTACATGATGGGATACTTGGTTTGCAGCCAAGCGGTTGGATCCATTTAGGCCTCTGTCAACAAGAATTCCAACTGAGCAAGGTGCATTTGCTAGTACATTCTGGTTCACTATTCTAAATGCTGGGTTTGTAGCTTCCATTCCACCATCAACAGTTTGTTGTTTATGGAAAGGAATGATAATGAAGGCAGCATGTCTGTCCTCTGCCAAGGTGCATATGTCTTCATGCATGGTGGAGTAAGGGGAAATAGCTGTAAGGGGATGGACCGAAACACAACCGGCATGTTGCTCAAAGTTTTCAAATGCGTTAATGATGTGGTCAGACTGTGCTTGGGTGCGGTTGAGAGCTGGTCGGCCTTTTTTGTGTGTGTTATGGACAATGAGCATTGCAGATGCTCGTCCAGTGAGTTCAACTAAATGGAGCACATACACAGATATCGGAGACTTTTTGGTGGGATGGGAAGCTTCAAGGAGGTTGATTATTGTTGGGACATTCCGTGGGGTGTGTATACACACCAGAACTCGAAACTCTGCATCTGGTTTTGACCTCTCAACTGTTCTCCGTTTGTAAGGTATGAATCTTCTCGTTGGCCTGTAAATCAACGTTACAACAGGGGTGATGATTCCAGTCATAATCACAGCTACAATCACCATGGTTGCAAATGTCTCATCATCTAAGACCTGCAAGCCATTATAATTCATCAACTTCATGGGATGACTAATAAGGAAAAGGAGAGGTACAGATTAATAATGATGCTAGCAGTTAGATACCTTTTGGTCCTTCCCAACATTGAGCACAATTATTTCAACTAGACCTTTTGTGTTCATGAGCAAACCAAGAGTGAGACCTTCACGAATTGGCATTTGGTAGAAGCTTGCTACTAGGATAGTTCCTGCAACTTTGCCTGCGCAGGCAAGAGTAATCATGAGGAATAGCAGTGCCCAATTGGCAGGTCCTTGGATGGCTGATACATTGGTCTTTAGTCCACTTATTGCAAAAAAGAGAGGGAGAAGAAGCCCTGAAACAAAATCTTCAAGCTTTTCTATTAGAGTAACTCCAAGTGGACCGTTTGGAATTATTAGGCCAAACACAAATGCTCCAAAAACAGAATGTGTTCCAATAGCATCTGTAATGAATCCTGAGATCATAACCCCAGTTACTATAAGACATATATAGAACTCGCTAAATGTTTCTCCTTCAGGTGTTCTCCTAATCATCCATGAGATTGCAGGTCGAATGACAAATATACAAAAACCAACAAAAGCTGCACTTGAGAGTATAACCCAGAAGGAGGCCAATGGAGTTGCTTCATTCTCGGAAAAGGCAATGGCTAAAGCTAAGAGAATCCAAGCACACATATCATTAACAAGAGCAGATGAGAGGGCTATCCTTCCAAGCTCTGTATTGATGAGTTTGAGCTCAGCAAGTACCCGAGCAAGTACAGGGAATGCAGTGACAGAGAGGGCAACACCAAGAAAGAGGACATTAGTTCCTTTAGACATGTCCTGTTGTTGCCCTCCGCGTGGAATGTAAGCAAATCCCCCTCCAATTATGAAGGGCATGACCATACCAGAAACAGCAATGGCCAAGGCCCTTTTACCAGTACGCCGGATTACTGAAATGTCCATCTCTACCCCAACCAGAAAGAGGAAGTAAAGGAGACCCACATTTGCCATTGTTTCCAGCACCATGACACTTCTTAGAGGGAATATACTATCAGCAAAAGTCTTATTACGTCCAAGTAGTGAAGGACCCAATACTAACCCACCCTATATATACATTGACAAGAAAATTGTTACATTACATTCTGCACAGAATATCTGAAAAGCACAGCACGCAGCTATATGAATTTAGTGACTCCCGGCTTTCTTGTTTTCCTACTATGAGAGAACTTCATTTATATGTTCAAGTTGGGAAGAAGTTCTATAGCAGTTAATGGGGTTGCAAATGCTGTACACAGTTCGATGTAAATCTTTAGATGACAGCTTATGTGAATTATATGGTCTTAAATCTTTTGATACTGGAAACAGGAAAAGAAAACTGTGTAAATGCATTATTTACAATCATTTGTTTGATGAACTATATAACCTTTTTCTTTTTTCTAAAAACAATCATTCTTAGCTATGAATATTCTGCATTATTCCCAGACGTGGAAAAAAAAAAGAAATTTTTATTGAAGTAAAAGGGAGAATTTTTTATTGTAGAATTTTTAGTGTGACATGCATTTATATATATGATGAAAAATCATGACAAGGAATACTAACCAAGATTTCAGCAATTACGCGAGGCTGACGAAAGGGTTTGAGGATGAAGACGAGGATACGTGTGGTGAGGACAACTAATGTTAGTTGCAAAATGAAGAGAGGAAGGGAATAGTCTAAAGGGTTATCACCCTGCCATACACCATTTGTTGTTATCATTGTTGGTGCATAGCAGACTACGGTGTCCTGTGTAGCGTTGTCTTTTGCTGTTATCTCTGCCATTTTTCCGTTCCGCTTTCTCTTCCCCCACAGCCACCACCACCACCGCCACTTCTTCTACTTCAGCTACCTTGGATATATATTGCAGCCACTAAATAATTTTTTTTTCTCCCCTTCACATGCAAGAATTTAAAAGTGAAGGGGAGTAAAAAAAAAAAAAAATGGGAGAGAGAAGGATGAAAACGAAGAAAAAAGAAAATCAGTCCTTTGTTTAATGGAATTGATAATTGTGGGGAAGGGGAGAGAGAAGGAGTCTGGTTGTTTTGGTGGTTGCCCGCCCCAATTGGAGGCTTTGCCTAGCTTGTGCGGTTTATGTGATACATGTATATAGTCTCTATTTTGGGAAATTCATGATTCCACCTCATAATTTAAAGAAGCTTAGTTGTTATTCTGTTTTATTTGTTTCATTTGTTGCACAGTTACAAGCTTAGCAATTCTAAAGACACGAAATATAGTTGAACACTCTCAAAACATACTCACACTCTAATTAATAGAAATTTAATATTTGTTTTGAAATAAATTAAGGAAGAAAAAAATTGGAGGAGATAAAATGAAGAGGAAAATGGAAGCTGAGATTTTTTTCCACCATGTTGAGAATGGAGAATAGTTTAATTAATATAGATTTATATTTCTAGATTTCATAAAATGAAAGCTTGTTTTATCTAATATTAAGCTTAATGCTACTTATGTAAGTGTTTAAAATATTTTATTTTCTATTTTACTAAAAATGATATATTAAAATTAGAATAAAATTGGGATTAACATTATGTATTAAGAAACCTAAAATATATATATAAAGGGAAATACATGAAACATAATTTCTTATAACTCATTTTGATAAAGAAATTTAAAATAAGATTTTTTGGTATTTTCAAAAAAAAAAAAAAAAAAAAAATCAAAACTTTTTAGTACTTTCACAAAATTAAGTTTTAACATTGTTATTTTTGCATGCATCCAATGGAGGTGAATATCAAATTCCTTACATTTTAGACTTGAGTATCGTTTCCTCCAATCTACTTAGATGTCGGCATACAACAAGTACCACATATTCGATGGATCAAGTATGTTAAAACAAATGGGTTATTATCTTGGTATTATTTTGATTATACCCAAATAATTAATGTCTAATGCAATGTGAAACTAATTTGATTTGTCTTAATATATTGTCAATCAAACCACTAACTTATTTATGCGGAAGTCAAACCAGACTGAAATATAGTGCATCAAAAAGTCAGATTCAGAATTAAATGTGCGTCATCTATTTAGTCACCTTAAGAAAAGTGCATCAAAGAATCAACTGAAGACTTAAACTCATTGTTTCATTTATATCAGTTAGCTGAAATTCTCAACTGAAGTCGTATTTTCTAAAATCTCAGTGACTTATTCATATTACATCATTTTTGGAAGAAAAATCGATTATTCATCATCTTCGTCAATTGAATTCAGCTTAAAATATCTCTTGCGACAAAACTCAAAAGAAGGACATGTTATCGGAAATGGACTCATGACTGACCTGGAACCAAATATGGGGGGTGAGGTGGGGACTGCCACAATTCCTTAGACCCGATCACACAATGGTACATAGTTTGAAGCTTTGATGGAGGTTGTGTAAGCACTAGTTGTTAGGGTAAGAACTTCCACACCTCAAAATGGGAACCATATTGAGATTGAATGTATGTAAGGGTGCAAACGATCTGAGCTCAAGCTAAACTTTGACAAATCTCAGGTCGGCTCTTTAATTTTTATTAGGGCTCAATGTTATAACCCTTATAACTCGATATCGTAAAGTCAAGTTTTAAACGTAATATATATATATATTTTCGTTATAAAAATAAACAAATAATAATAGAATTGAACATGATATAACCTCATAACTAACGTACGTTTTTTAATGTTAGTATGTAACTTATCGTGATTAGGTAGATAAAATATTACATAAAGTTGAATTAAGATAAATGAATTATATACATACATGTAATTAGAAAATTTATTTTCAACACATTATAGGTTGACTTGGACTGGCAATTTCATTGATGCAAATTGTGTTAGTAAGAAAAAAATTTAGTGTATGTGTAAAATAAATTAGAGAGTAATAATGTCCATAAATATTCATATACTTATATAATTAAATTTATTCTACACCACACATTTAGGAAGTGAATATTGAATCTAATCATTGGTATTATTTTATTCTTTTAATTTGTTTTGTTCCACTTTCCGTTTTGACTTGCTAGCCGTCCTTCTTGTTTTTTCTTTCCCCCTTATTGCTTCTCGGTCAGACATTGTATATTCTAATTCCTGTTTTCTTTTCTCTTAATGCCATACTTGAGAGAGAGTTTAAGAGAGTTGTAAAGTCCTCTCTTTGTGCAACCAACCTTGAAGTGGTAAAGCTCCTTCCTTCCTTCACATGTTTTTCTTTTCTATTTACTTTTTATTGCTTCCTCTAAGTATGCGTGTGGCTGCCCTGTTTTAAGGGCAACAACCAGAAATTTAGCCGTTACCATGGGCCTAAGTTTCTTGTGAGTGTATATCTTGTTTTGTGTGTGTGTGTTGGAGAGTTTGGCAGCCATGGGAGGTAGCCAAGCAACCAAGCTGCCGTCCCCTGTTTTGGGGCAGCAACTTGGTTGCTTACTCCTTCCTCTTGGCTGGTTATGGAGTATAAAAAAAAAGTGAAGTTTGGGGGCTCTAAGAGGTCACGGCAACAAGGAAGTGGAGGTGAAGAAAAAAATTCTCCCTAGTGCTGTGAGCCTTACTTGAGTCTAGGGTGGTAATTCTTTGTAGTTGGGCGAATTAGTGAAGCTTAATTATACTAAGATCCATGTTTGTATTGTTATTAAAGGTTTGACTTTTAGGAGAAAAAGAATTTTAAATCATGAATCAAGATTTTACAACAATGAATATATATATAGTAGTTGCATGTAATTATTGATGTAGGAGATTTAAGATTTGTATATATTAACATGAAAAGGTGAAATATATAAATTGAGAGTTAGAATTAGAAACATGTTAACATTGGAAGGTTTAGTTTAAGCTTTTGATGAAGGAGTATAGCTCAAGTTCTTAAATAATTTTAAGTAATTGGTTTAACTTAATTTCAATGTTTGGAATGTAAATAAAATGAGAATTGATATGAATTTTATAGATTCTTGGGGGTATGTACATATGTGTGTACATGCACATGAATGAAAGTAAGTTATGCCCAACGAGTTTGATAAAATGTTTACAAGAAAACTAATTATAGCTTTATGAGTAAAACTTGGTTTATTCAATTCTTGGAAGATTAAGTATTATTTGAGTTTGAATAAAAGTTCATAAACAAAAGTAAAGACTGGTTGGTTGATGTGGTGAGTTGAGGATTTGATGAAATTAATAGCTTGTAGGTGTTAAATAATGGAAATAAGGAGGAGGTCTTAGAATTGAAATATGTATATTGATATTAGGATGGTATAAATCATGGTTTGATGAAAGTTAAATTATTAGTTTAGGTTGATTTACATAAGTCTCATTAATTAAATAGCTAATTAGGAAACATGAAACTTGACTATGTTAATGTTAAATTATAGAATTAGAATTCTTGAATAAGTTGAAGATTGAAAGTGAGGAAATAGGGTTAGTTGGTTATTGAATGGGAAGCAGGGTTCAGATTTCGTGGTTTAGAGAAATCAAGTATTTCAGGTGTCTTACAGACTGAATTAATTTAAGAGTTCTAAAGAGAAAGTGTAGCTTAGAGTCTTAAAATGATACTAGAAAATTTCTAACTTGGTTCCAAGTATACTTATTGTTATAGCTATTAGACTAGGACAAGGTCCATGCAGGATTTTTAGTGAGCTTCAATCAGTCCCCGTGACTTAGTCGGGGGTTGTGGTTGGAATTACCTTAGTACCTCTGAATAAAAGTTGATCCTAACATATTGAATGATAAATCTAGAGTGGTGCAGGTATTAATTCCATGTTGTGTGTGTTTTGGAGGTATTGGAAGTCATGGTTGTGATTTTCAAGTCCTGACTGAACCTGTGTTTGAAGTAATTTATATTAGGGGGTCTTAAAGAATGAAATAGGAGTAGAGTGCGGAAGATGAAATGTTCCTCACATCTTAAAAACCTAGATTGGAAAGTTTCATACTTTAATTCCCAAGTATGAGGATTCTATAAGCAGCGAATTTTTTTTTACAATGCCCTATTTTTGTTCATGTAAGAAATTGAGTGAGATTAAGGCTAATTTTAGGAAAAGTTCATAAATAAGAAAGATAGTTAATTTCCCAAAGATAATGTTTAAACTTGATTTTTTGGAATTGGGTTAAGTACGTAAATTGGAATCACACATATCTCCAAGAAGGTTGTGAAAATACTTAAAAAAGAGTTAATTTTCAATAAATAGTTGAAACTTAGTGACTCTAGATTTTCGTAATTAAAAGGTTATAACCTATAAAATGGACAAACTAAGTGATACTTGGAAATTTTAATTGCAGCTCCAGAAATGTTATTGAGCTAATGATGCATGTGAACGCAAAATTAAGTGACGAACAATATCGGTGTTCGGTGATTGTTAATTGTTACCCTTTGGTTGCTAGATTATATGTCTAATTGTATGTATCTTTGAATAGATGTGTTATATGGAAAAAAAATGAACATGCTTAGTGTTTTATTGAGTTATTGGAATTATGTTTGATAGTTGAAATTATTTGTGGTTGATAAAGGCCAACAAAATGAATTTTTCTCTAAAATGATTTTTATTTTTGAAATTGAAATCCAGGTGCACCTAGGATGTTTTGATTTAATATTATGATTATGATAAGTGTTTTTAAAAAAATTGAGTGCTCAGTCCCGATGGATGGATTTAGAGAAGGAGATTCAGTGATTCCATTTGATGTGCAGGTACAAAACTGCCTGGTGGGAGATTGGTGTGTGGGACTGGGCCATTCAGTTGGCCCTTTGTATGTTTTGTGTGCTTTGATTACTTTGATTATTTTGATTGAATTATATAGAGTACTACTTGAATGATGCTTGTTAGGTTTTATATTCCCGTAATCGTGTAAGTGTAACTTTAATGATTTTGTAACTTATGATATATTGATATTAATTGATTATATATTATATATGTATGTTGAGTGATGCTAGTATCCTTTTGGGTACAATTTTTCACTCACTGAGTCAGTAGGACTCATCCCTTTCTGTTGATATTTTTTTTAGTAACAGGATCTCAAGAACGGTTATTATCGATAATGGGCTTTGCCGAGAGCTTGGCATCAAGGTATATTCAGAATCTCATACTTGAAGTCAATAATGAAAGTTTGCAGTCACACTAAGAATTGTGGGTTGTCTGATTCTGTGTTATGTAATAATCTAATTATGTGCTATTTGTGATATGACTAGAGCGGAGCTCTTTTGTGTAATTTTTTGGCTATTGTGATTTTGTTGTATATAAGCAAGTGTACTTGTTTGTTTCTTGGGGCATGTTCCATATTGCAGGAAACTTCTGCTGAAATTTTTTAGTAAATTGTTATTTGTTTCAGTAAACAAACTTTTACAGTTAACTTATGTTTTATAAAAATTTACTTTATTCTTTAGTTTAGTTAAGAGTTGTAGTTGTTTCTTTGTTTTGAAGTCAGGGTTACAAAGGGTTGGTTACCCAATTCCCCAGCTTGTCATGCCTTCGTAATGGGTGCGACACTCAAGCTTGGTACGTTAAAGGATCACAAACCTAAATCTAAATTATGGCTTAGCTCATTAAGAGATCATGAACCAATTTTTTTTTTCTTTTTTTAGTTTAAAATTATATGGTACAACTAATCTAATGAGTATTTAACTCTACTTAAATAATTTTAAAAACAAATATTAATCTTAATTATCTTACATTATTTATATTAAACAAGTCCGACTCGCGAGCTTATGAGCTGAGTTTTGTAAAACATGAGCTCGGTACGTTTAGTAAACGAGCCCTAAGATAAGTTCAAATTCGATTAGCTTAGAAAATGAATTGAGCTTGAGCGAGCCCATAACAAATTTGTTCATGAGTGGCTATGTTCATTTGCACCTCTAAACGTATGCTCATGGCCTTATCCTTTAGAGTTAATGAAATGTTCAAAGAGATAGAGCATCTGGGGAAGAGTTCAGGCTCAAAGACAGTCTAGTCTCCCCGCAAGAAAATGAGAGAAAAAGAGAGTGACCACAAATGTATTCTTTTGTGGGTCATACCTTAAATAACAATTTTACCTTATTATTCCTCGTATATTTTACACCCAAAATTAAATAGTCCACCAACAATCCTTTTCTCAATCAGCCAATAATATCGTTACTTATAGAGACTCCATTGCTCTAAGAAGCTCTTTATCTTCCTCCTTTATGTTCTTTTTTGTGCTCCATCATCTCTTCTTTCGGCTAAAATAAAAAATTTAGGAAACAAGATTCATTTCCATTTATAATAAATTAAATATTGATTATTGTGAAAAAAAAAAAACTATATTTTCTATCTTTTGTTAGTTTCAATTCTAATTGCTACTTTTATTTTGATTATCATAAATGGCATGTAAAAAAAACTTATATTAAAATGAAATTTTATATGTTCTTAAAAAATAGAAGTGAATTCAGCTCCACAATTATTTTTAAATGAACTAAATTATATATAATATATTTAATTTTTTTTTAGTTCGAATCATACAATACTATATTACTAGTTTATTATAAAAGGGTAAAAAGTATAATTAAATTTATCTCCAGCATGAAAGAAGAAAAAAACAAAAGCAAATAAGGGGACAAATACAAAGTTACTCTTACTTTCGGAAAAAAAAAAAAAAAAAAAAAATACAAAGTGATTTTAAGAGGATTTCCGTCTTCGAAGTTAAAATGTTGGGAACGCATGGAAATGGCTATATGTTGTCTGAGGGTAGTGTTGCCCAGAACTCAATTCGCGTCAGAACCTAAAATCTCAAAACCCATTTTCTCTGTGTTGTCGAAACGGGCATCTCCATCTTCACTTGTGATTTCTTCAATGCCTTACGAGAAAGAGCTTGCTGCTGCCAAGAAAGCCGCCTCTCTCGCTACTCACCTCTGTCAGGCATTTTTCTCTCCATCTCTCTCTATCTGTTATACGCACTCTTTACACGTATTCCTTATCCACATAAGTGCAGAGTAATTTCTCTTTTTGTTTACCGTTTTTGCAACCGTTAAATTTGGCTATTCTGTTCTCTTCTGAAATAGATATAGAGAATGTAAGAATTTTATGCAAAACCCAGTACCCAAAGTTTGTATGGAACATCGAGCTCTTTCTGGGCATAATTTTATGCAACCGTGATGACGGGTATTCGCGTAATACCCTTAACTTTTTAACGTAAATTGTCTTTTGATCTAGAACTCTAAGAGAGAAACTAGAATCTTTGGAAATTATAACAAAGAGAGAAAGAAAGTCTAAGGGGAGGACAAGAAATCCTCATAAGTAGAAAAAGTAAAGCAAAAAGAACAAGGCAAGCTTACAAAAAAGGGTTTGCCAATCAGGTTGCATATCAACTAAGGAGATACTTTGAAAATCTCTGATGCTGAACACGGAAGAGAAGCAAGGAACACAATCTTATCCCAAAGTAGGTGTAAAGGAAGGTAGACATCGTGGAAAAACCTTGCATTATGTTCAAACCATATCTCCCAAACCACTGCAAAGAAAGCACAGCTTCACAAGCACTGACTTCCTTATTCCTCCCTAAAGCTTCATAGAGAATCAAAAAAAGAATCATGCAAAGAATGGAACTATTTGTATGTTGTTGAATAGAAATAAGGAATACCGATCCCTAGACAGAGCCATAGACTGTTGAAAATGTCAAAACGTTTGCACATAGAGTCCAAGTCATGGGACAGTGAAGAAAATGATGATCATTGGTTTTACTACAAGGAAAACCATCACAGGGATATCTGGGGACAATGCCTTTGAAGGAAAATAACCTGATATTTTTTATTTCAGAAAAACTAAGATGTGGATTTCACAACAGTTATTTATCTCTTAATAATGTTTTAGAGATTACATACTTGAACTATTCTTCTGGATAATCTAGTGGCCAAGAGTTTTATAGAGATACCTTTGCCTTCTAAGTGAGCAATGAAGGAAAAGATAAATGGTACTCTAATACAAATTGCACTAGACATGGATCCGATGGAACATGACAGCTGATTGATTGCATTTAATAAGATTGCATGTGTAACTGAAAGTTTTGGTTTTTTCAATGTTGTGCTTAATAGTTTCGAGTTTCACTTACCTTTTCTCTCTAAAATGATGCAACATTACTCATTGATATTGATTGTTTGAGTTTGTTGTATGGTTCCTCCAGAAGGTGCAAAAGGCATTGCTGCAATCGGATGTCCACTCAAAATCGGATAAAAGTCCTGTAACGGTGGCTGATTATGGTTAGTTGTCTAACTCTCCCGAGGATGCTGTTGTTTCCTGTCTGGCTTTTTCAAACATTTATTTGAATGTGAAACAAACACTTTTATATCAGTATTTGAGCTTAGAATATATTTTCTATTCCAAAGATCTGTTATTAATTTATTTAGCCAAAAACTCTTATAATTCTTGCTACCTTATCTTCATCTTTATTGTGAAGAAGACAAAACATGGAAGCATACTCTATGTTTTGGAAAATAATGGTGAAATATTTTTAACGAGAAAATAATCATGATAGCACTAATTCACTGACCTTTAATTTGTGCTGGCATGGGGAACTTCAACATGCTAGCTTATTCATCTTCCCCTTGCCCCTTTTGTTCTTTTCCTTTGGAAAATACCTTGACTGCAAACCAGTCAACCAAAGGAGTGTAGCTCCCTTAATCACCCTTCACATATGTCTCAGAATATCTGTGCAGGGAAAAAGAAGTTTAATATAACACATCAAGTATAGATATTTTGATGGATACTTACTAAAAATGCCTTTGAGAAATCTTACCTTGTGGTAACATACTGATATTTATACTGGTTATATGATCCTCAAGTACAATTTCTTTTTATAATGACGTAAAATTTCAGATTTATGTTTAGTTTGAATCACCAAATGTGAGGAGGAGTGGACAAATTTTTAGTGTAAATATATAAGTACGTGTATATTTTGTGTGATGAAATATTTACCCAGAAAGTACTACAATATGGAGGATGGGCATAAGGACAAGATATTAGAGTTGAAATATGCACAGGTCAGCTGAAGTTAAAATGACAGTTAGCATGTAAACAGAAAAATTAAATGAAATTTTAGATAGCCGAAATTGCATGCAAAAGAGAATGGTTGTATTGGAAGTTGAAGGAGTTAGAACTCTTTGGTGCAATTTGGTAAGAACTAAGCAAATATTGATTGACTATTGTTAGAAATACAATGGTAATGTATTAAGTCCACAATGTTTAGATGAGAAAGTTTATGTTTTATTATTTACTGTAAATAAAGGTTATAGGTGTAGGCTTTTATTCATCAATGAAGTGCACAATACTTTTCCTAATTGTATTTTATTTGAAATGGTATTAGAGTAGGTTTGAAACCCAAGTACAATTTCCAAAAATCTTAATCCTTCTTTTTTTTTTTTTTTGGCACCACATTAAGAAAAGAAAAGGAAAAAAAAAGGCTTTACGGCCAGCCATCTTTTCAAGCCTAGTTATTCCCACTTTTCTCTATCCCCAGTATCTATTTTGTTTTAGGGTTTGACGGTTCAAACAGTACCTGCATGAACTTTCTAGCTTTGTCTAGCAGTGCTTATTTTATTTTTCTGGCAAATCTAGTTGTGCCTCTTTCCAGTCAACACGAGTATTGTTTACGATACTATTCACAAGTATGTCCGTCAAACGGATTAAAGCTTGACCTATAGTTCTTAGGTTGTTGTAAGTGAGGGGGAGTGTGAGATTGATAATTGGGTTTTTCTTGTGTAAAATTAAGCATTATATGCTCCATCTTGAGGTGGAGTATTAGGAATATATTAGTAATGTATTTTCAAGTCCCATATTGCTTAATGTAGAAGTATATGTTTTATTGTTTACTATAAGTAAAGGTTATTGTTGTCTATGTGTATATGTTAAAGCATAATAAGGGTATTTTGGTAATAACCCTTTTATAATATATATCATAGGATGTACATGTTTTTGAATTTGGATGAATACATTGATTCTACACAACTCATCATAGGATGTATTGCTGGGAGGTTAGGTGCTTTGTTGTTTGTTGATTGTGTGGGTGTTGAGGTGTAGAAGCCTTTGTGTGATTTTTGTTGTTGTTGATATTCTTGTATTTTTTTCCTTTTCTGATTTTTTTATTTAAGAATACCAAAAGGAGTTGTCAGCTCTGGGAATGAAACTAGTGGGAGTGGAGATAGGGTTGGAATCCCTAACGATAATCCCTCCCTTCAAATTGGCCCTGTGAAGTTTGATGGCAACAATTTCTTGGCTTGGTCTCGTTCTTGCCTATTGTTTATTCAAGCACATGGATTGTTTGTTTACATACCGGTAGTAAAACAAAACCAGCTGGAGGAGATCCATTGTTGGAGTCATGGATTTCAGAAAACTCTTTGGTAATGTTGTGGTTGATTAACTCTATGGAATTAAGAATCTCTCTTAGGTATTTTCTTCTTAATTCTGCTTATAAGATATGGACAACTGTGTGTCAAACTTACTCTCAGGTTAGAAATGACATTCAAGTTTTTGAGTTAAGAAAGAGTCTCCATGAGACTAAACAGGGAGAGATGACCATTGCTCAGTATTTTTCTCAACTGAGTGGTTTGTGGCAAGAATTGGATTACTATCAGCAATATCAGCCAATATGTATTCCTAATGCAACTTCGTATCAGATGATGGTCAATAAGGAAAGAGTGTATGGCTTTTTAGCTGGACTTAATCTTGAGTATGATTAGATTAGGGTTCAAGTTTTGGAAAGGGATCCATTCCCAAACTTGAGGCAGACATATGGTTATGTGCAGCATGAGGAAAATAGGAGAACAACTATGCTTCATGTAGGAACTCATGAGCGGTCTACAATGGTAACAACTCTTATTCCGAAAGAGTATAAAAGAGTGCATATCAAAGGGAGTGAGATTGCAAGGAGTAGTGATAAGCATGACTTGCAATGTGATTATTGTGGTAATACCCGCCATACAAGAGATACATGTTGGAAGTTACATGGTCGCCTTACTAGAGGCAAAGGTGACAGGGGTGCTGGGCCACCTAGATCACTAGCTCATTTCTCTGAAATTGTTGAGTCATCACCTTCTACGGAATCAAGTGCACTTAATGCTAAGGAAATGCAACATCTTAGGTGTCTAATGGCAAAACTTGATTGCTGTCCCTCCATTTTAGCTGCATCTTCTTCTCATGCACTTGACACTTATTCCACCACAGATTCAGAGCCTTGGATTATTGATTCTGGAGCCTTTGACCATATGACTGGTATTTCTAAAAAAATTTCTACTTATTTCCCTTGTTCTGGTAATGACAAGGTGCTAGTAACCGATGGCTTCTTGTCCTTTATTTTTGGAAAAGGTTCTGTTCAGTGTACTTCTGCCTTAATATTGTCTTCTGTTCTTCATGTCCCTTAATTTTTCATGAATCTCTTATCAAGTAGCTTAATCACTTAAAACTTAAATTGTCAAGTTATATTTGTTTCTTCTTGGTGTAAATTTCAGGAACTAGGAATAAGAAGAATGATTGGCTTTGGTAAAGGGCAAGATAGGCTATACTTATTGGAATATGGTCCTAGTATTTTGGAAAACACAGTTGCTTCTAGTCAGTCCTTTTGGAGTAGTTCTTCTATTACTTCTCAGAAGCAGTTGGTTCAGTGGCATTGCTGTTTAGGAAATCTCTCTTTTTTGGTTTTAGGAAACATGTTTCTAGACTTATTTAAGCATTGTACTATGATTAATTTGCTATGTGATGCCTGTGAATTTGCTAAACATAAGCATGTCTCTTACTTTTTCTTAAATAATAAAAGTACTGCTCCTTTTGCTCTTATTCATTTTGATGTTTGGGTCCTAGTCGTGTTGTATCTTTATTGGTTATAAGTGGTTTGTTACATTCATTGTTTGCTTCAATCGCACTACCTGGGTGTACTTATTGCATGCTAAAAATGAAGTGTTCACTTGTTTTCATATATTTCATAAGCTTGTTTGTGCACAGTTTGATGCTAAAGTTAAAGTTTTAAGGAGTGATAACGGTACAGAGTATACAGAGGGTAATTTTCAAAATTATTTTTGGGATCATGGCATAATACATCAAATCAGTTGTGTTGATACCTCGGCTCAGAATGATACAATAAAACACAAAAACCGTCATATTTTAGAGGTGGCGTAGTCCCTCTTGTTTACTATGAATGTCCCTAAGGCTTATTGGGGAGATTTAGTTCTCTCTACAACTTATCTCATTAATCGTATGCCTATTTGGACTCTTGATTTTAAAACCTATATGAGTGTTCTTCAAGGTAATTGTTTTATGGTGGTTCCCCTTAAAGTATTTGGTTGTGTTTGCTTTGTCCACGAGCACATGAAGAATATCAGTAAGCTTGATCATCGAGTACTGAAATGTATATTTATTGGGTACTCTGCCACTCAGAAAGGATACAAATGATACCACCCTCCTACTAGGAAGACTTATGTTAGCGTGCATGTCATTTTTCATGAGTCCAATGCTTATTTCTCCTCGACACCTCTTCAGGGGGAGAGTAACAGTGAGGAAGAGTTGTCTTATGAAAGTAAGGGGAGTCGCTATCTGAGTTGTAAATAGAGGATAGAATAGAGGAGAAGGAAGATAAAGCAAAACCGGATGAGAGTATAAACAAGGAGAGTGTACTGAGACTCATATGAGTTGGCAAAGCCCGATTTGCTTAAGTATAGCCGCAGACAATGTGAAAATACAGCCATCGAGTCTGCTTTAACAAGACAAGAGTTCTCTCTAGATCCAGCTTCTACATTGATACAATCTTGTAAGTCTCCTGATGTTATTCCTTCTTCAAACTTACCTTATGATCCTTCTGTCATTGATGATACTAATTTTTAAATTGCAATTAGAAAAGCAGGTAGAACTTGTACTCATCATCCTATTTCTAATTATGTCTCATATAAATCCTTGTCTTTATCATATAGAGCATTTGCATCCAGTCTGTCGTCCGTGTCTATTCCACATGGTTGGAAAGAAGCTCTTGCTGATCCTAAATAGGAGGATGCCATAGTTGTTGAAATGAAAGCTTTATTCAAAAATGATACTTGAGAACTTGCTAGTCTCCCTTATGGAAAATGAGCTGTTGGCTATAAATTGGTATTTAGCATGCAACAATTGAGAGATACAAAATGAGACTTGTTGCAAGAGGATTCACTCAAACTTATGGGGTGGATTATCAAGAAATCTTTGCTCTTGTTGCCAAGATGAATTCTATTAGAGTTCTTATCTCTTATGCAGTTAATCTTGGTTGGGACTTGTAGCAATTGGATGTAAAGGATGCTTTCTTGCATGGAGATCTTGTTGAGGAAGTTTATATGGAGATTCTTTGGTAAAAGACTGAAGGGAAAGTATGCAAGTTGAGGAAGTCTTTGTATAGCCTCAAACAGTTACCCCGAGCCTGGTTTGATAGATTTTGAAAAGCGATGCTTTCTTTTGGGTACCAACAATGCAATGTTGATCACACAATGTTTATAAAACATTGTCATAAGTAGATTACTATTTTTATTATCTATGTTGATGATATAGTTGTGACAGGAGATAACCCTGCAGAGGTATCCAAGTTGAAAAGTCATCTTACCAAGGAATTCAAAATCAAGGATTTAAGTAAGTTTTTATACTTTCTTGGGATTGAAGTTGCTCAGATAAGGGTATCTTCCTATCTTAAAGGTAGCTTGTCCTTGATTTGCTAGAGGAGATAGGTATGCTTGGATGTAGGCCTGCAACTACACCTATTGAGGTAAACCACAAGTTACAAAGTGGCGATGGAGAATATGTTGATAGAGAGAGATACCAACGACTGGTTGGAAGGTTAATTTATCTATCTCATAATTGTCTAGACATAGCCTATACTGTTAGTGTGGTTAACTAGTTTATGCATGACTCTTGTTCTGACTATTTTGATGCAGTTCATCGTATACTGCGATACCTGAAATCTGCACTTGAAGGGACTTATCTTTGAAAATAATAGAAGCTTGAAGTTAGAAGCTTATACAAATATAGATTGGGCTGGATCTATTGTTGTTAAGATCTCGATTTAAATTGTAAGATCTTGTGATCTTAAGATCCTACATACAACAAATGAGTTGAAACGTTCTGAAATCGCAGACTATCAAGATCTTAGCAAGATCGTAAGATTGCGAGTTAGGTTCCAATACTACCGATTCTGATGAAAGGTATTGTTGGCTTTTTTTTTTTTTTTGGTTGAGATGGCATTTTTCTCATTGGTTTTATTGGCGTACAACGAAGATTGGTGGCACAACCACACGAACCATTGCATGCTTCTGTCTTTCTCTCGAAATTTGTCGGACTCCCTCTCAGCCTCTCGAAGAACTTCTGGTGCTGTAGAGATTCTATTGCATTTACCAAGGGTTGCAAGATTCTCTGTCCAGCACTCTCCATCTCGCTTTGAAGTTCTCTTGTTTTGAAACGCTCAACTTATCTTCTTCTTTTTCTTTTGATTTCTTTTTTCTAGTTTAGACTTTTTGAAGCTGAACTTCCTGTTAATGAAAATAAATGTTTTAGTTAGATTTTTCTTTTAGTTTCTTTTTCTTCTCAATTTTAATTCACAACAATTATCCTCTTTTTTTTTTTTTTTTTCAATCCTAGCTTTTAATATTTATTACTGTCTTTATAAATATTTTTATTTTAATTGTTTGTGTATTTATTATTATTACTAAATAGTATTGTTTATATTGTTATTGTTATCATATAATATTTTTTATATTATTATTCATAACTAGGTTTATCATATCTATTATCTATCATAGGAAAAAAAAAAAAATCTAATTACTTATAATACGTTTTTTTTTTTTTTTTTAATTTACGTATAATAAATTAAAATGGTGTCTAATCTATGACTTATTGTTTATCAATTTTTTTAGTCATAATGTGATAAATATGTAGGTATTTGTCATTTTATATCATTATAACTTATTACAAGTATATTTATATCTTTAAAAGATGTTATACAAAAATTGTAAGATTTTTCGATCTTACGATTCGATCTTGTAAACCTTTCACGATCCTTCTTAAGATTTTGATCTTGACAACCTTGGTTGGATCACTTGACGAGAGGAGCTCTATTTCAGGATATAGTATATTTATTGGTTGGAACTTAGTGTCATGGAGAAGTACTGAGCAGAATGTGGTTGCTAGGTCCATTGCTGAAGCAGAATACAAGGCGATGGCTCATGGGACTTTTGAGTTGTTATGGCTTAAGAAACTGATGGAAGATCTCAGATTATCTTGGGAAAAATCTTTTCTGCTATATTGTGACAACATTGCTGTAATCAATATAGTTCACAACCTAGTCCAGCATTATTGTACAAAATGCATTGAAATTGATAGACATTTCATTAAGGAGAAACTAGACTCTCGTCTCATTTGTATACCTTTTGTAAGATTTGAAAATCAACTGGCCGATATCTTTACAAAAGAGCTCAGTAGTGTAGTTTTTCATCCTATTGTTTGCAAGATGGGCACGAGAGACATTTATGCACCATCTTGAGGGAGAGTGTTGTCTATGTGTATATGTGAAGGAGTAATAAGGGTGTTTGGGTAATAACCCTTGTATAGTATATATCATAGGATGCACATGTTTTTGAATTTGAATGAATACATTGATTCAGCATGACTCATTAATTATTGGTGTAGGCTATAATCCACCAATCAAGCCCACAATCCTTTTTCTTATTCTATATTATTTAACAATTATCAATCCATCTCTCTTTAGTTCTATATGTCTACTTGAATATGGGTCTTTGAAATTATTAATGTTAGGAAACCGGCCTACTATAATTGGAGAAACAATGTCGTGATGAGTCACGTGCTTCAATATCTGGTGCAACATAGTTATGGGTGCTCTAGGCGTGTGCCTAGGTGGCCAAGCAAGGCGGCGTGGCTGGTCACCTCCAAAAGAGCCCACAAGCGGGTGTAGAGGCAACCGCCTTTTTCGCCTTAGAAGCTACCTTGACAGAGGCACAAAGCGCTACAGGCGAACGCTTGAAAATACTGAGCAGCAACCTAGAGTTTTTGGCACGGTACTAAAATTAGTTTCGAGATATCATTTCGGTAAGTTTGGAAATGGAAATGATTTGCGAAAAGATAATTGTTTTGGAAATGAATGGAAATATATAAAAAACACATATCATAGTAATTATAAGTATCTAACTTGATTAATTTAGTACATAAAATACTATTAAATGCATATCAAAGTAAAATTCTTAACATTTGGGATGAGCATGCAGTTGGGTCTATCCGGTTTTGAGCAATTTGACACTCGCTTGATCAATCGAATTAGTCGGTTTCCATATTTTGTCAACTGTCGTAAAATCTTTCGGTTTTAGTTAGGTAATCAGTTGTTAATCCCACAAACTCAAATTCCACAAAAAAAAAAAAAAAAAAGAAAAAAAGAAAAAGAAAAAGTTGTAGATTACAAATCATAGAAAACTACAAAATTAGATGAAACCAATCACTAGTAGTCACAAGTCACAAATTACAGTTTGGATTTCAAAAAATAACACGCAATTCATTAATTGAAAAATAAAGCAACATTATATTTGAATAAACATAACGTAACTGTTAGAGTATATTTAGTATTAAGTTATGTTGGGTGTTAAGTCCCATATTATTTAGATAAGCAAGTCTTATGTAATTGCTCTATTATAAATTTAAGGTCTTGGTGTAGTCTTGTTATAATCCAAGCTACTACTATTTCTTTCTCTATATTTATTTTACATGATATCAGAGCGGGTTTGATCTAAACCCAAGTTTAATCTTAGGCGGCAGCCCCGAATAGTTTTGAAGCTTTTTGATGCTGTTAGTTTTGAAGTTTTTGTAGAAGTTCGTTTTTATATTTGTTGGTTGTTTAGTCTTTTGACACAACCCCCATTCAAGATTGAAGAGATTGAAGAGTTTTCAAAGTTTCCTACTCGTTATCACTGATTCCGGAGTTGCCTTATCTTAGATTTCGACTAGAGAAGTTCTCGGTGGAAGTTGTTGCCAATTTGACATTTTATGTTGGTTGTAAACCAACAATTCTATTTGAGACACATGTTGTTTGTGTCATTTTCTTTTAGGCACATGTTGTTTGTGCCATTCTCATTCTCATTCTCATTTTCGTTCTTGTTCTCTTAGGCACAGAGTGAGTCGAGTAAACTTGATGTAATTTTTTGTTATAGGGGAGTGTTGAGAGTTTTGATACTTGGATTATACTTGTACAAGCTTGAGCATATATATGCTCTAGCTTGAGGAGGAGTGTTAGAGTATATTTAGTATTAAGTTATGTTGGGTGTTAAGTCCAATATTATTTAGATAAGCAAGTCTTATGTAATTGCTCTATTATAAATTTAAGGTATTGGTGTAGTCTTGTTATAATCTAAGCTACTACTATTTCTTTCTCTATATTTATTTTACAGTAACCAACACTAATTTAAAGAAATCGAAGAAGATCTGAACAATCGAAGGTGGAGGGAGGAAGATAGCATTAATACTACCCACATGCAAGAAGATCTGGAAACGCTATAAGCAAGTTTCAAATTCGTGGATAAAAAAAATCCTAACTTCTTGTGTCCAAATGCTTTTACAGTCCTTCAATTGCTTGATGATAATCACAATTATTGACTTAATCGATGCATCAAGGCTCTGTATTACGAAATTAAAATTGTCATCAAGATTTTGGTAGAAATAAGAAACAACCTTAGAGAAGGCGAACCATGTGAGAGTTATAATCTATAAAGGGGAGAGCTTTTTGGCGGTAGGTTGAAGAGAAGAATCAAAGAGATGAAAAAAGTATGCAGATGGAAGAATGATAGGAGTTGGGACATGAGAGAGCTCTGTGACTCTTGTTTCTCATTGCGGCTGAAATCAAACAGAATGAAAATAATCAATAGGGTCAAGGAGTAGGCAAACTCATTTGGGGTTAATTTAAATTGGGTTATGGGCTCATATAGGTTATGATCTGTTGTAGTACAACAGAGTGTATAACACAAGTATACACAAAACCTATAGTTCCGTTACATGTGTAACAAAAAGAGTTTTCGGTTAGGTCAGTTAATTGACCTGTCATTTTTTTGAGAACCAAAAAATCAACCCGGTCCAAAATTTATCAAAAATCCAAACCGCCTTAATTAATAGGGAAGTCGAGTTGGATCGGTGTCAGGCCATATTGGTCGATTTGGATCGGTTTTTTGGTTGGGCCGGTTTGTATGCACCCCTACTGAACATAGACATATAAATTGAAAGAAATAATCAAATTATAATCAAATCTAACTAGCAGTCGAGTGTTTAATAGTGTCTAGTAGGTGCATATTCAGAATATTAAAATCATCTAGGAAGAAATTGATTGTATTGCTCAACCTATATTTAATGAAAATTTTATTTTGAACCAACATTTATATGGTTTGAAATATTTAAATTATTCGTTGCTAAGTTAAACTCAATTAATACAAAATATTTATATAGAAAAAATAAATAAATAAAAGATCAATAGGCCTAACATGTGTTAAATCCTAAAAAAATTATACTCATTAAGTTATTCCATCTGTTGTAGGAACAATACACCATATAAGATTAAAAAAAATAACAATTGAAATCCTAAAATATGAAGAAAGCTAGAGCCAGAACTTTAGACTTTCAAATCCTAAAAATTCTATGTTTGTGTCGACCCGTTTTGTGTGAAAATAGTGAAAACAATCACGTTTTGTGTGGAAACAATCATATTTTGATCGAAACTTCATGGTTGTGTTTCTGTAAGTGAGTTTTCTTCAGGTAGTATGAAGACAGAAACGTTTCAACATGAATTTTTGAACCTTGGTTTTCGGTTTAACTTTCAAAATTTTCTCTGAAATGGAAGTTAAAATAGCGATTGTTGAGGGCTTTTTTCACGGGCTAAATTCGATCAATTCCATGGCTTATTTCCCGATGGTGGCGGCGGCTAACCAAACAACTTCTGATTTTCGTTTGTTTTTTAGTGTTAAGCTTAAAAAATTGAAATTGACCAAAAGGCCCTAATATGGTGGACAAAAATGATTTTTAATGAGGGTATTCAAGACTTCTCAATAAATAAAGAAACCTACTTTTTATATTTTATTTATTTATTATTTTTTTACCATGAAAGAATCCTAGGGATTGAGAAGAGAATAAACTATTCTATTCTCTTCTGAGCAGTAGCTGGAGTGGACCAACTCTGCTTTAGTCGCTCAATCTCCAGGTACTTTTCTTTATCATAATTTTTTCTACTTTTCATTTTTCTTGTATATATACCAAAAATAAGTCTAGTAATGCTATTTCTTTAACATTTTTATTCTCAAAAACATAAAATTTGAGTCACAAAGTTAATAAGAAAATTAGTTTGTAATACTATTGTTACAGAAAATTAATTTGTAATATGAAGTTATCTATTGTACAAATGTAGCACTCTTCTGATCATTTTATTTTTCTTGTTTTATAGTACACATGTATGATGCAATCTGGTATCAGTACCAGATTAAAGACAATACATAATAATACTTCCAGTAGGTATAGCAACTTAGTAATCACACAACCAGCAGCTACTAACTGATATTGCAACATTTGGTAGTCTAAACATAGAGATCTAAGACAAAACAGTAGCCATCATTGTCTCTAAGGCTCTAACACTGGAAACTACTGATAGATCATAGAGAATACCTTAGCTGAAACAAGATACTTGAAACAGCAGTAGATTTGGTGGTGAAAATGGGTCCTCTGGTGCAGAACACAGCAGCAGAGGGATTGGATGGCACCACTGGGTTGACTCCTCAAAACCCTAACCTCCAACGCTTAGAAACCCAGCTAGGAAAGGAGCAGTAGCTCTCTAGAAATCAGGATATCAAAACTCATCCCAAATGAACTCCTATTTGCCTCTTGAAGCATGATATTTTCTGGATCAGTTCTAGGCCACAAAAGTCAAATTGCTTTTTACCTACTACATTCCAAAGCCACATATTTCTTCTGCCAAAAGGAATTAAACCCTTACAAGCCAGCCAACATTACACAAGTACCCAAGGTTGTCAAGATCGAGATCTTAAGCAAGATCATTGAGGGGGAGCAAGATCGACTCGTAAGATCGAATCGGTAGAATCGGAAGATCTTACAAATTTTGTAAAATAGTTATTAGAGTATATATCTATGTACATATTTTATTGTAAATATGTGCATTTTGTTATAAACAAGCACAATTTGTATAAACCTCCAACTATAATTTTTTCCTAAAGCAAAATATTCACCAATTTCATCAATAAGATAAAATAAAGTACAAACATAAAACATCGAATACAAACATCAAATTTATAACATTTATTTCATAAACGTGTAATCCAAACATAAGTTCATAAACAAAATATCCATACAAAGATTCTTAATATCACAAAATTAAAATCCAATTTGCATAATTTAGTCTAAACCAAAATTAGTCCCTTCTTCATAAACATCACAATTATCTTCTTCATCACCATAGCTTTCTCCATCATCATCTCCATTGCCAACATCATAATCACTATTGTCATTGTCAATGGGATTTCCACCTTCATCACTATCAACACTCATGACTTCATCAACTTCACCACCTAGAACACCAACATCATCCTCTCCATCTTCATCTTCATCTTGCATCACTTGCACTTCATCTTCATCTAATGGAACATCTAAATCAATCACATCATCATTGGCATTAGAAGAACCATCAAGAACACTTAGCCATTCATTTGATGAAGAATCTACAAGATCTTCTTTTGGAGTTATCCATTCATCATCTGAGGAGAGGTCATCCAATTTCAAGCTTGGACCCAAATAATTTTTGGTTTGCCTTTCATTCAACTTGCAATTGTACATGACAAAAACTAAGTCATTCATTTTCTTTTAATGCAAACGATTCCTTTTCTTTGTATGCACCTAAAAAAGTAGTAAATTATTTATAAGAGATCAATACTAGAAATAAGAATTATAAAAACAAAATGATAGATACTATCAACTTATATTTACCATCGCAAATGCGCTCCAATTACATTCACATCCAGAAGAACTACAAGTCAGGCTTAAGATCCGAATGGCAAACCTTTGTAACTCAGGGCATTCGTCTTCATAAGAATCCCACCATTCAGTTGGAGTTTTTTTCTCCCTTTGTAGCTGAGATTCCAAATAATCCTCTAGCATTTTTGAACTCTTCAAGTTGCAAATCAATTGTTTTTCTCTGATTTGAATCTTGAACCAATCTCTCCAAGCAACCATAAAGTCCACGTTTAACTTCATAATCAACTTTGAAGTTAGGATTATAATGATATTGAGGATTTAAGTAATAAGCTGTAGCATGCAAAGGCCTATGAAGTTGCATCTCCCATCTCCCATCAATAATGTTCCAAATAGGCTCATACCTATAAAGGTTAATTAGAAATTTGGACTTAGTTGATGCAAAAAATAATATAAAAATATGTGAAGTTACTACTTACTAGTTTAAAGAAACAAAAGCTAACCTCTTTTTAACATTGCCAAAATTCAATTGTATTTTTTCTTTTGCCCGGTCTATTTCTTCGTAAATAAATCCCATAGCCGGTTTTCTTTCTGAATCCACTAACCTGAGCACCTTGATAAGAGGATTAGCAGCCTTAAGACATTCAACAACTTTCTTCCAAAAATCATTGTTTAGAATAGTGCTTGCAACTTTCTTTCCTTTTTCTGTGTTTGAAAAAGTGCTTGCTTTCCACTTTTGAGAAGAAAGCATTCTCATCAATGCTGCTTTTAATTCAAGAAGACACTTCCAAAGTCAAGTATGAAGTAGCAAACTGAGTCGCAGCAGGTCTATTTAAATCTCTCCTTTTGGTGAAACTCCTCAACATAGCAATGAGCATGTTTCTTCCATAAATGTATGTAGTAATTCTCTTTCATTTTTCAATGGTCATAGAATGCACTTTCAATTTTTTTGCAAAATCCTCCAACATCAAATCAATGCAATGTGCTGCACATGGTGTCCAATATAAGCTCTTTCTTTTTTCCATCAACATTTCACCAGCTGCTTTATAGTTTGCTGCATTATCAGTTATCACCTGCACCACATTCTGCTCCCCAATCTTCTCCACAACATCATCTAACATCTCAAAAACTTTGGCGGCAGTTTTAGAGAAGTCTGATGTATCTACTGATGATAAAAAAATAGTCTCTTTAGGACCATTAACCAAGAAATTGCATATAGAATGTCGTTTCCTATCCGTCCAACTATCAGACATTAGAGAACAACCTATTTTTTTCCACTCTAATTTGTACTCCTCAAGAAGATCCATAGTTTTACTTACTTCTATCTTCAAGAATTTTTCCTTCAATTCATGATAAGAGGGACCTTTGAGCCCACAGCGATACCTCCCAATTGCTTTTAACATTTCAGCAAATTTAGGATTTTTCACACAATTAAAAGAGATAGCACTTGTGTAGAAAAATTGAGCTATCTTCGAACATGCTTCTTCTCGCAAATCTTTTTGACCCATTGATTCATTGTTGTTTGTGTCTTGTCACTTCCAACTCCACTAGAATTTTGCACAAAATATCTCTTAATTTCTTTCTCTTTCCCTTTACTTGTTTGCACAATTTCTACCCCTTCCATATTATAACCTTCACTATATTCTAAAATTCTCTTTTTCTTCACTTTTTTCACTTCTAATTTATCCAAGACAACTCTCATTTTATCTTTCACATCATCAGGAACACTCACACATGCCATTGTATCTTCTCCCGTGCTTGCAAGATGGTGCTTGAATCTAAAAATTCCACCCGTTACAATCTTTGAGCAATATTTGCATTTCACTTTTCTCTTGTTCCCTTCAACTGGTATACCATATTCCCAACCCAAATCAGTTCTACTTCCCAGAGCATTTTTTCTACTCTTAGAAGAAGACATTTTTCTTTAAAACAAGTTATCAACAAATAAAATGCACCATCATCAAATTAGCAACCAAGTAATAAATAATTTTTATCCAACAAATCAAAATTAAAAAGAAATAAAGAACAACAAAAATGCACCATCATCAAATTTTTTTTTTTTTTTTTGAAAGAATGCTTGATATAATTGGTAAATTCAATGGATGAATTACATGCTATAACCATGTGTTATGTAAGCTGCCAAATGCCTAGACCTTTAAGAATGGCATTTTCTGAAATAATGATTCCAATTTAATAGCAATATACATGATAATGATAAAATAACATTTTGAATAAGTGAAAATGACCAATTAGATGATATATCATATATCATATAACCATTTAATACATATATAAATTATAATACATTGTATATGTCAAATGGTATATTACATTTACATATTATACAAATATATATATATATATTCAATATTATTACCATGATAATTTTCAATTAGGTAGAAAGTAATTTAAAGGATGAAATAATCATTAATACATTATACATATCTAATAATACACTAAATAAGTAACTGTACACGGTACATTTCATTTACATATTACACAAATTGGTTTTTTTTTTTTTCAATATTATTACATATTTACATGATAATCCCCATTACCTAGAAAAAAAATAAAAAAATACCTTCTTCGTTAAAACTGGAAGTCCGAAGCTCCACTTGCAGGTCTAGGCTGGCGAGCTCGAGCCCACTCTTTTCTTGCTCCGCAGAGGCAAAAAGAAAGCCAAATCACACTTCAATAGCTACCGGTATTGCTTCGTAGCTTCGATTCGTGAGTTCTGGCTGATCTTCTTTCTTCGAGAGATGAAGATAGGACGAGGAAGAGGTCTGTGGTCGACGGTCTGCGGTCTGCCTTCTGCTTTCTAAGCTTCAAGAGTTCGACAAAAGAAAAGGGTTTGTTTCCAAAATACCCATCTTCCCTTCAAAATCGATTCAGGTCTCTGAAGCCCAATTAAAAATTCGACCCATGTGGTTTTCTGCAGAATCGTTCAAACTCGCCACAAACTCGCGATTTCACGATCTTGCTGCCGAGTTCACGATCTTGCTTCCGTGTTTTGAAGACACCAATCTTGCTGCCGTGACAACTCGGACTGCTGGCTTCAGATTGTAAGATCGTACAATCCTACATTCCGACTCGCGATCTTGACAACATTGCAAGTACACCTGCCATCCAAATGAACCCAACTTTTGTCTAGAAGTTCTAAGACCTGAACTGAAATGTGAAATTACTGAAATACCCCTGGTCCCAACAGTCTCCAAAATGCTCCATTACACTTTTACACTACTACCAGAATTAATTGTTTTATTTACAAATATTGACTTGCATCAATGTAGTACTCTTTTGATGCTAAATTATTATGTAGTTAGTCTTCAATTTGGTATATCTAATAGTGTTTAGAGAATTGTCACCTCAATTCGCTTGGTCTAGTGCTTTTTTAGCGGCTCTCACCTTGGAATATTTTGGAACCTATCGTCTTAGAGTACCTTTTGTCTATGACAACATTGATCTAGTATGGTTGTTATTAATCTTTGGGATACTGGATGCAATTTTGATCTCTAGAAGATAGTCTTTAGGTGAGTTTCCTCATAGTGCTAGTAGCAATCACCTCTTTTTATAGAGGTCCAAGCAATCGTCTCGAGTTGTAGTAGTTATTACAATACATAGTGCTTGACACATGTACTTCTACAAGTACATGAACTCCTTTATGACTTCATACATATGACTTATAAAAGTTTTGATATGTTAGAACATTAGGAGTCCAATAGTCTTTTGAAAATGAGGAAACTTGTTGGCTTAAGGTGGATTGCTAGAGAAGTTATCCATTTTATTGTCCAACATAGTGCTTGATGAGTGGAGGAAGACTGCATTGATTCATATTTATAAGAATAAACAAGATATATAAAGTTGTAATAGTTATTGAGGGATAAAACTTACGATCCGGACACTGAAGGTTTGGCAGAGGGTGATTGAGCGTAAGCTTAGAAAAGGGACCCTAGCTTTAGAGAACCAGTTTGAATTTATGTCTCGAAAATTTACGATGTAAGCTATTTTCTAACTTAGACCATTAATGGATAAATATAAAAAAAGAAAAAGGATCTTCCTATTGGATTTATTGATTTAGAAAAAAGCTTATGATACGGTATCAATTAGAGTTTTATTGTGGCATCTTGAGAAGGAAAAAGTACCAATTACGTATATATAAGTGATTAACAACATGTATCAGAGTGAAAATTAGTGTGAGGACCGTAGATGTTATGACTTGAGAGTTTCAATTACAACAGGACCTCACAAAGGCTTAGCCTTAAACCGGTGCCTATTTGCTCTAGTCATGCATAAACTTATCTATGCTATCCAAGATAGAGTTGCATGATGCATGCTTTTCGACGATGATATTGTTTTAGTAGATGAGACTAGAGTTGGAGTAAATCCTAACTTATAATTATGGAGGACCGCTTTAGAATTTAAAGGTTTTAGGCTAAATCAGATGAAGGCTAAGTATATAGAGTGTAACTTTAGTCACTCTAGAATAGACTCGAATGAAGTGACTTTGGATGGCTATAAAGTCTTGAAGGTGTCTAGGTACCTAGGCTCTTTCTTACAACAAGATGGTGCAATTGAGTATGATGTAAATTACATAATGAAGGTAGGGTGGATGAAGCAACGAAGTGTTTCAGGAGTTTTATAAGATCCTAAAATCCCAAATAGGTTAAAGGAAAATTTTGTAAGACGATAGTGATACCACCTACGTTGTATAGTTCTGAATGTTGGGCAATTAACATTTGCACAAGACGAGCATGACTGTAATGTGTATGTTGAGATGGATGACCAAACATACTTGAAAAGGTAGAATACATAATGAAAAAATACGTATAAGGTCTAGGTTTTATCCATTGAAGAAACGATGAGTGAGAATTGCTTATGGTGGTTAGGACATCCAATGTAGGCTAGTAGATATAGCTAGAAAAGTTGACTTGGTGTAGGTAGAAGGGGTTAGAGGTAGACAAAGATCTAAAATTACAAGGAGAGAAGTTCTTAAAAAGGAAATGATTGGTATGAATGTTACCTTAAAATGAAGACTTGGATCGATGAGAATGGAGGAATAAGATTTAAGTAGCCAACCCAAACTAATTTAGAATTTAAGTTCCATACACATGGGAATGCAAGATAGAAAATGTGGGTCAATCATTTTTGTGTTTGTATTTTGATGAATGAAAATAAATGGATTTTCTAGTTCTTATGAGAACTTATTTTTTTTTTTTCTCCCTCAAAAAGGGCTTCCTTTGTTTCCTACTATGAAACTTAGGCTTCCATGGAAATTCATCATATTTTAAATTCCTATGGCGCTTTTCATTGCTTCAAGTGGTATCTGAGGTGACGTTGGTCCATGTTTTTTAGAACAAGCAGATCACGGAGGTTGGAAGAGATCAAATAACAATTGAAGTGGATCTCAAAAAGACTTGACTATGCATGGAATTTCCAAATGATTGTTATGAATCTTTGGACCAGAAGGTTATCTGAAGAGGAGCAACAAAAATAATAACAAGGCTTAATCTCAAATCATTGGGATCAGCTGCATGGATCCTACAAAAACTAGTTTGTATCCTTCATATTGATTCTTTACCTTCATTCCTTCCTGTTAGAGTGTAAATATAGGCAGCTTAATTAGTGGGTCAAATTTTCTTATTTATAGTTTTCTTATTTCTGTGTAATTTCTATTATGTATTTGGTTGATATTTAGTCTAGGTTCATTATGTTAGGTTAAACACTTTAGCCTATAAATAAAGGCTCTCTCTTGTACATTTAAAATCATCTGAATATACATTTTTCTTATATTCAACATGGTATCAGAGCTTAGGGAGAAAAAACTCTAATTTTTATTTTCTGCTGAAAAAATCCTAATTTTTATTTTCCGCTGTGTTTCTTTCCAGCGTGTATTTCTATTGCTGCGTTTCATTCCAGCGTGTCTCTCTATTGCTGCGTTTTATTCCAGCAGTACGATTATTGTTCATCAGGGGTACTGTTCATCGGTATTACTACAGCTAACATTGTTCAATCAGCCAATTCACTTGAAGTTTCACCATCTAAAGACAAGTTTATTAATGTCTCATTATCAGCTACTGAATATGATAAGTTCCTACAATATCAAGCTACCCAACAATCTTCTCATGGTAATTCTGTCGCTTGCCTCTCTCAGACTCCTTCTAACATTTGGATTCTTGATTCTGGTGCCTCTGAACACATATCTGGTAATCCCAAACTTTTTTCTAGTATTAGTAATCCATCATCACTTTTCACTGTCACTGTAGCTAATGGCTCCACAACCATTGCTAAAGGTATAGGTCAAGCTATACCATTATCTTCTTTGTCTTTAGAATCTGTGCTTTATGTCCCTGATTGTTCATTCAGTCTGATTTCTATTAGTCAATTGACTCGTTCTCTCAATTGTTCTGTCACTTTCATTGATGATTCTTTTACTATACAGGACCGACGTATGGGACAAACTATTGGCACAGGGCGTGAGTCACAGGGCCGCTACCATCTTACCATACTACCTATATCTTCAGTGGCTTGCTCTGCAGATGTATCACGTATTCTTATTCACAGTCGATTGGGTCATCCTAGTCTATCTAAGCTTCATAAGATGGTTCCTCGTTTGTCATCTCAGTCATATTTAAATTGTGAATCGTGTCAGCTTGGCAAGCACACATGTGCTTCGTTTCCAAAGCATAGTCGTTTTATAGCAGAGTTTCCCTTTCATCTTGTTCATACTGATATTTGGGGTCCTAGTTGTGTTAGTTCATCCTTGGGATTTCAGTATTTCGTAACCTTTATTGTTGACTATTCTCGTTGCACGTGGTTATTTTTAATGAAAAATCGTTCTGAATTATTTTCTATATTCTAACAGTTTTGTGCTGAAATTAAAACACAATTTGGTGTTTCTATTCGTATTTTGCGTAGTGATAATGCACGTGAATATTTTTCTACATCATTTCAGCATTTTATGACATCTCAAGGTATGCTGCATCAATCATCTTGTTCTCACACCCCTCAACAAAATGGAGTTGCTGAGCACAAAAACAGACATTTAATTGAAATAGCTCGCACTCTATTACTTCATGGCCATGTTCCACTTCGGTTTTGGGGTGATGCTGTACTTACTGCATGCTACCTTATTAATCGCATGTCATCTTCTACATTGCATAACAAAATTCCATATTCTATTCATCTTTCCTAATCATCCCTTATATTCACTTTCGCTTCGTATCTTTGGTTGCATTTGTTTTGTTCATGATCTAATACTTGGACAAGATAAACTCTCTTCCAAATCAATTAAGTGCATTTTCTTGGGTTATTCTCGCCTTCAAAAAGGGTATAAATATTACTGTCCAGATAAGAATCGTTATCTTATCTCCGCTGATGTTGCATTTTTTGAGAAATCTTCATTCTTTTCCTCGACTATTCTCGAGTCACCTATCTCTGAGGCTCTTCCTGTTCCTTATCTTGGACCAAATGACCATGCATCATCTGCGCCACTACCTGATTATCCAGCAAACACTGTTGATGTACCTGATGACTCACCTTCTGTACCAACACCTTCCCATGCCTCGGATCCTACTTCACCATCTATTTTAAGAAGAGGTACTTGTTCAACTCGTAATCCTTATCCAATTTATACTTTTTTGAGTTATCATCGTTTATCTTCACCTTATTATGCATTTGTATCCTCTTTGTCTTCTATTTCTGTTCCAAAGTCCACCAGTGATGCTCTTGCTCATCCCAGGGTGGCGGCAGGCCATGGTTGATGAAATGAATGCTTTACATACTAATGGTACTTGGGAACTGGTCTCTTTACCTTTTGAAAAATCCACTGTTGGATGTAAATGGGTATACACAGTAAAAGTTTATTCTGATGGTTCTGTTGATCGCTTAAAGGCTAGATTGGTAGCAAAAGGCTACACTCAGGTCTATGGTGTGGATTATTCAGAAACTTTCTCTCCCGTAGCTAAAATTACATCTGTCAGGGTATTTATATCTCTAACTGCTATTTTTGATTAGCCACCTTAGAGCTTGGTTTGGTAGATTCAGTGAAGTTGTTCTTAGTTTTGGCCTTCAGAGGTGATTGGGTGATCACTCAGTTTTCTATAAACATACACCTAATGGTAGAATTCTTTTAATTGTATATGTGGATGATATTGTGATTACAGGTGATGATAATCATGGGATTCAACAATTGAAATCATTCATACAGTCTAAGTTTCAAATTAAAGACTTAGGACAACTAAAATACTTTTTGGGGATTGAGGTTGCAAGATCACAATTAGGTATTTGCCTTTCTCAAAGAAAGTATTATCTAGATGTCTTGAGTGATATAGGTATGTTGGATTCCAAACTTGTAGATATTCTTATGAATCCCAACACTAAACTTGTACCAGATGAGGGAGAGCTACTGACTAATCCTGAGTAATATAGACGTCTTGTTGGTAAGCTGAATTATCTCACAGTCACTAGACCAAATATTGCTTTTGCAACTAGTATGGTTAGCCAATTTCTTTCTCAGCCTCAAACATCTCATTGGAATGTTGTTATTCGTATCCTAAGATACCTTAAAACTGCACCCGGAAATGGATTATTATATAAGAATCATGGGCACACTCTAGTTCGAGGACATGGTCGTGGTCATACATTAGTATATATACATAATTTTACTCCAGTTCAAGGTTATAGCGATGCTGATTGGGCAGGCTCTCAATTTGACAGAAGAGCATGTCGCCATAGTTTTAGCTTAATGTTGACTTCCGCCCTAATTTCACTAACTAAAACTATATCATCTGCGAAAAACATGCACCAAGGGAACTCATCCTGTATATGTCTATTAAGTTCACCTAGTTGTCAAAGAAAATTCTTGGTGTAAACCTATCGTAATAGGAAAAATATCTTGTTACTCCTCTGCTAGTTCTCACATTAGTCCCTACTCCTTTATACATTCCTTTAATAAGATTGATATACGTAGGAGGTGGTGCTTTTTTTTTTTTTTTTGCTTTTCTTTTTTCCCCAAAACTCACCATATAATATTTTTAGGCACCCTATCATATGCTTTTTCTAAATCAACAAAAATCATCGAAAAATATTTTCCTTTTCTATGTTATATTTTATTAGCCTCCTTAATAGAGAGAGAGCTTCTGTCATAGACCTCTCAGACATGAAACCAAATTGATTCTCTGAAACTACTACCCTAAGCCTTCATATTTGTTCAATTACTCTTTCTTGAAGTTCCATTGTAGGACTCATAAGTATAGTTGTACGATAATTATTACTACTCTAAATGTCATCCATGCTTTTCTAAATTGGTGATATAGTACTTCTCCTCCATTCATCAGTCATCCTCTAGTCCTTTATAATTTTGTTGAGGAGGTTGTTCCCAACTTATGCCCAACTCACCTAAACATTTCCATACATATGACTATGTCCTACTGCTTTTCTTATCTTCATTCTCTTTATAGCTACATTTACTTCTATAGTCATAACTCGTTTCAGAAAGATAAAAGCAAGCACCCTTAGATCATTGGGTGTTTTCAAGTCTGTAGGGTCAGGAAAAGCATCCACCTTTAGTGTACAGACACTGACATCAGCAATATGGACATTAATTCTAGCATACAGGTAGAGGTATTCTAGAGCCTCCCTTGATCAGTTCTGAATATGCTCTTGAATCGATAAAGCTCTAATACCAAGTTGAAATTTAATCTAGGGTTATTTGATAGAAAAGAGATATGAATGAAACAAAGAAGAACAAAGAGGAGAGAATTGTAGAAACGATGTAGTTTGCTATATCATTCACCACTACTATACCCATATATTTATACTTAACCTAATAATACCAAAACCTCAATAATACCCTTAAAAAATAAAACACGTCTCCAACATATATATTATATATTTATATATGTACATGTATATATGTGTGTGTATATTCAAATAACCTTTCTTTCACATAATATAGCTTTTATTCTAGTACTTCTTGATATATATGTATGGCAGAAATTTTTTGGTCACGTCCAAACTTATATATGTGTACATGCTGAAGTTGCAGTTCAGTCTATAGAGATGGTTCTACTTGTGAAGTGGATAGTTTATTTGTTACTGCTGTCAGCAAGCCTCTTATTTGTCACATTCTCTTTAATTGTTTTCAGTTTTTATTTTTTATTACTCTTGTTTTTGATATTTAGCTGAAGCAAGATCTTATAGATCAGTTTGTTTGTATTGCTTTCATGTGATTTCCAGGTTCACAAGCACTGGTTAGCTTTGTTCTGGAGAGAGAACTTCCATCTCAACAATTATCATTAGTAGCCGAGGAGGTAATTTTGTATATTCTCGGAATTTCTGGAAACAAGTAGAATCTTCTTTTATTTATTTTTTGCATCCTTGAAATATAAGTTCACTTTTAAAACTCTAGGATTCAGGAGATCTTCGGAAGGCCAGTGGGCAGGAATCATTAAAGCGCATTACAGAACTTATGAATGATACTCTTGCTAATGATGGATCATTTAGCAGTTCTACTTTGACTACAGAAGACATTCTTCGGGCCATTGATGCTGGCAAATCTGAAGGTGGATCTAGTGGCCGACACTGGGTTTTGGACCCTATAGATGGTACTAAAGGGTGAGCACCAGAATTTTAAAATTTGAAATGAGTGCTCTCTTCTGCAGGACTGTGCTTCCTTTCTTCCTGATTTGCGAGAAATTGGTTTGCCTTTTGTAGCATATAGTGCGTTTTTTGTCTTTTCAATGTAATTAAAGACTGTTTTAAAGCTATTACTCTGCAAAAATAAACGTAGGTAGTAATGTGCAAAAATTTCATTTGGATTAATAAGTCCTTTTTTTTCACATTATATTAATTAGTTAAGAATGGGAAAATTGTGAAGTTTAAATGCAAATTTCCATAACTTGAAATATACAAAATATTATGAATGTGATTCTGGAGAAAATAAAATTTTAATTATGAAAAGTGACTTTGCAAGTTACTAGGCCTATGATATTTAATGGAAAATGTGAAGATCATCTTGGAATTCAGAATACAAAATTCTTGTCTCTTTTGAGAATTCCCGTTATCTTTTTTAAATTTCGTTTTATGAATTGAGAGTAATATTCTGAAAATAATTACTACACTGACATCAATTTCCTTTTCTGTATTAGATTTTTAATTGCCAATGCTTGACATCAATTTCCTTTTCTGTATTAGATTTTTAATTGCCAATGCTTACTCTTCTTTTATTTGTTTTGCTCACTAACCTAGTATCTATGGGGCTTAATGTGCTTGTGGTACATCATGAATAAGTAGCTTATGCTAGTGTGGTTGTACTTCAGGTTTGTAAGAGGAGACCAATATGCTATAGCATTAGCATTGTTGGATGAAGGGAAAGTAGTGTTGGGCGTCTTAGCTTGTCCAAATCTTCCTCTGGCATCCATTGGTGGTGGCAATCAGCAATCTTCTGATGAGGTTGGTTGTCTCTTCTTTGCTAAAGTTGGTGAAGGAACATATATGCAGGCATTGGATGGTGATAATTCTGCAGAGACTAAGGTTTGGTTCTTCTATAAAATATCTTAATTTGACGCTCCTATTTATTAAGTCCTGGGAACTTGGATTGAATGTCTCTTATTCAACCTCAGGTGCATGTCAGTGCTACTGAGAATCCCGAGGATGCATCATTTTTTGAATCTTTTGAAGCAGCACACTCCTCACATAACCTATCTAGTTCCATTGCAAAAGTACAGTTCCTACTTTGCCATTTATTTGCATTATCAGCTGTTACTTTCTGACTTCCATAGGATCAAATGACTTCATGAACAGAAACTTGGGGTCAAAGCCCCACCAGTTAGAATTGACAGCCAGGCAAAATATGGAGCACTGTCTAGAGGAGATGGAGCCATATATCTACGTTTTCCCCACAAAGGATACCGTGAGAAAATATGGGATCATGCTGCTGGGTACATTGTTGTGACAGGTAACACATTTCTTTTTCCTTCTTATCTCACTTTAGGGTACTTTGTGGATGGGAGTGGGCCAATCTTTTATGTAAAACAGGCCTTGTTATATTACATATTGAGATGGGGACCGCAATGGGTTTGTGACAGAGAACCCTTCCACCTAAAAGCTTAAGCTGTTAGGTAAGGCCCCAGAAAGAGTTTTGATCTCTTAATGCGTCTATTAGGCTGCTCAGCGTGGAGAATGCATATGCTTTCTCTCACCTTGTGCTGAAATTTAATTATTTTTACAATAGGTGGCAGCAAGGACTAAAGTACCGAACTCCTTAACCATTTGGTCATGAAGGTTTTGATACTATGTCAGAGAACCATTTCACCTAAAAGTTTAAGCTATTGGGTGAGGCCCCAATAATAGTTATGATCTCTTACAAATTCTATAACAACCAACATGTATTAGTTTTTGGTCCAGTCTTTCATAACAAGTGTTTCTTAGACATATAAAACTAAATATACTCAAAAGTGCAACACAATATATTGCAAGGGTTGATCTGTAGACAACAAATTCCTTAGCATGGAAATTATGTCATGGTGCTCTCCAATTTGCATCCTGATCCAAAAGAACTTTCTGTAGTTACAGAGCAAATGAATCCTTCATCTATAAGACAGAAAAAGAAAGGGGACCTTCAGTGGTTTAGTAGTGTGCTCGGATTTACCTTCCAATGTTCACTATTGTGTGATCTACTGTCTGAATAAATATATTTGACAATCCCTGGTAGAAATTATTAGAAACTTGACAGTTTGCTGCCATCATCAATTATTTTTGCCATGTCCTGTCCTCCCTGTTTTGGTTGTTGTATACTTACTCATGTAAGGTTTGGACAATGTCATTCCTTGTATTCCAGACTTGTCCTCTGACCATAATAATTGGGGATAATCACCGACTTTCTTAACACAACACTCTCTTTCACGTGGACCTACATCTCACACGTTCATATGTGCACATAGATGTAAACATGCCCGCTTTGTCTCAACAAATTTTTTTTTCCCTAAACTGTTTTTTTTTTTTTTTTTTTTTTGGAATCACAATAAGTGTTTCATTACAAAAATGTTTATGTATCTGGCTACTAACACCAGTTTTTTCTATTTAAAACCATTGTGAAGGAAAAGTGATGTGATTATGCATATTCATGGTACTTCAATATTCAACTCAACTCAATTAAGCCTTAAACCCCAAAGTAGTTAATAACTCAGCTACTTGAATCCTTTTTCTCTGTTTCATCAATCCAAAATGTCATTTTAGTGATGCCTAGAGCAATTATATCATTTTCAAGAGTTTTCCCATGTTATTTTGGGTCTCTTTTACCTCTTCTAACCCTTTCCACTTGGCATGAATAATTTCTTCTTATGTAATTTTGAGTCTCCCCATAATTCATGGCACTTCTATATGTCAAATATAACTTTTTTGCTTTCCTTATATTATAAATAATTCAAAAAAGAAACCTCTAAAGTAAGCCGTTCATATATTTTCATGTCATTGAGGTGCTTCTGTCATCAAACGAGATAATACTGTGCTTGCCTCCTATGGCATACATGGGGGGGAAGAAGATAAATGGACATATTGTTAATGCTGTGTGCTGTAGGGTTATGAGTTGGCACTATTAATGCTTAATTTCTTTGGAGGATGGTGTTTGTGGTACTGATTGCATTGACCGTTGACGGATAATGATTCTGAATCGGTAAATGTGTTCTTTTGGAATGCATGGACGAGCTGTTGATGCAATGGAAATTTATTTACTTAGATATTTGGCAAGATAAAAATTGTAGAAATGTATTCTGACATCCATCCATCTGTTAATCTGTGTTTAAGTTCCAGAAGATAACAATTGTTTTTGTATCACATCTCGTTTCTGCTTCTATAACTGTCTGTTTCACAATGAACTTCTGCAGAAGCTGGAGGTGTTGTCACTGATGCTGCAGGGAACCCTTTGGATTTTTCAAAAGGAAAGTTTCTTGATCTTGACACAGGCATTATAGTTACAAATGAGAAATTGATGCCATCACTTTTGAAAGCAGTTAGAGAGTCCCTGGATGAAAAAGCGTCATCCTTGTGATTTATTTTGTATACATGTTCTTGTTATTTAACTTGCTGAGTTTATTGTCAACTATTGACTGTTTTCATATTCCTCTTCATATACTGTAGTTCCAGATGTGATTTGAGGTAAATAAATACATGATCAATTTGTTGATGTATTCGGAGGAAAACCAGAGAAAGGTAAATGTCCATTCAGCTCTATCTTCTTTTTCAAAAATGAGAAAAAAAAAAAAAAAAACTTATTTAGAAAGAGAATAAAATAGAAATAGAGAAAATTGTAATGAGAAAAATTGCTTGATAGTTATATTCATCACTAGGAATGGTAACGAGTTGAGCTTTGGCAAAACTTGGCTTGGCTTGGCTCGTCAAATTTTGTACAAGCTCAAGCTTGGTTTGTGTTCGTTAAGGGCTTGCCTGCCTAAGCTTCAGCTTCTTAAGGGTGAACGAGTCTAATTCCAAGTTCAAGCTTAGCTTGTTAAGATTTTTTGAAAATTATAAAAAAAATGTGCAGTCAAAAAGATGAATTCAAGACCTACTTGGTAACATTAGTATAGCTTATTATCAAACCAAGGTACAACTTATTATCAAATCAAGGTATGACTTATAATAATTATTGTATATATATAAATTTATTATAAGTTTATGTATAAATGTAAAACAATTATTGAATAATATTAAATGAATCAGTTCACGAGTTTACTAGCTGAACTTTAAAAAGATTGAGTTCGGCTTATTTTACTGAAAAAGTTTAAAATAAAAGTCAAGATTAGCTTGTTTTCTAAACGAGTTGAGTTTTATCCGAATTTTTAATGATTAACTCAAAAGCTCATTGCCTGCCCTATTCATCACATTTACTATACTAGCATATTGTCAAATTTTAAATAAGAAAGGAGGAGAAGCAATTATGTAAAAGAGAAAGAAAAGAAAGGGTTACATATTTATCTTTTTCATTTGTGTATTTATTACAGTGAGTTACACTCCTTTATCTATGTGAAGATTATAACATAAAATATAAATAGTTTAAGTAAAATTTAATATAATTGAGTTTACTATGCTCATACTGAGAATTATTGCAATTGAAATGAGAAAATAATACCATCACAGATAGTGCTTTGGTGTAATTTTTCTTGTGCTTGTAAATTCCCTCCTAGTGATGGTGTTTTTTAAAATCAAACTTCATTGTATCGCCATCCCCAGAATCTATTGTTAAATGATTATCAATTCCAAAGAAAATGCATATAGTAGTGACTTCCATGGCATCTCCATCTATTACTTCATTGAGAAAGACTAAATTGGCCCGTAGTTCCATAAGAACTTCCATATTCCGTGGAGCCTCTGCAATGGGTTTGAGGGTAAATGGGAGTTTAAGATGACTTATTAGACTCAATTTTCAACTCGTTTTTCTTCTCACATTGTTTTTTGTCTACATGATATTTTGTTTTTGTTAAAGATATATATTTTGAATTTCTGATTCATAACAACGAACAAAATACGTAGAAAGTTCATACTCTGAGAGCTTAGTAGGTGCCAATTGTCAAAAGTAGTCCTAAAAAATGAAAGTTCATAATGGTTGTTTTACTAGAATATTGGCATTCAAATTGCACATCTTTTAACATGAAAAAAGAAGAAGTAAAACTAAAAAAAAATAAATGGTGCTGACACCCTAAACTAATTGGAGTGAGTTAGCGATATTTTTCCCGTCCGGTGAAAGTGTTGTTGATTCAAACTATAATATAAAAGGTGACACATGGAGTAGACACATCACCTAGATTTGGTCAAAAATTCAAGTCAAATTTTACGTTGTTCAATTATTAGTGGGCAAATTATTAGGTTAGTGGATTAAATTTGTGGTTAAAATGTAATAAGTTGTTCAATTTGTATGTCTATATAAGCCTAATCCAATCTCTGTTATAACACAGACATCTTTCCACAAGGAATACCTAATTTATCTTTAATTTCTCTTATGTTTCTGTCATCCTTTTATCGTTACTTATTACCTTTCTTGCTTTCTTAGTTTTTCTTGGAGTTAGATTTATTTTTCTGCTCTAAATTTACTGATTTTTCATAGGCTTAGTGACATAGAAAACACCTAACTACTCGTATTTTGCATTGGGACTTGAACCGATAGTTCATACTAATTTGTTTACAATCGCTTGATACTTTTCTCTTGGATTAGTTTTCTGGTATGCTGCTACAAAAATTCAAGTTGCCACAAATAATTTGGCACGCCTTGTGTGATTTCTGGGATGACAATGTCACGATGATCGCGAATCTAAGCCACAATCCCAGTTGGCTCAGATGCTAAGGTTCCTAGTCTAAGAATGCAAGAATCTAACGATAGGCATGTTCCCAGGCCGACTGAGGAATTAACTGAAGGGTTGGTTAACATCCTTCTGAAAATCGCTAGAGTGATGGAGAAAGAAAGTGGACCTGTTAACTGGCCCTAGAGTTTTGCATTTACTTTTGTCCAGCCTACTGTTAGGGGACTTTCTCATTATTCACCTGCTACGAGCCAGCCATCTTGTCAAACTTTAAACTTTCCTCGCAAAGAAAAGAGTAAACACTTGCAAAAGGCACATCCTCGTCAGAGTAAAACTTTTTCAGTCTTTTTCACAGTTATTTGTTTAGAGCCACCGAGTTGTGAATTCCACGTATTTCATTGAGAGATTTCTTAGTTTGAGAGGTATGTCTTGGTGGGTTAGCTATCACTTAGATTCACAAAATGGTAGCCTTAGACATTGCAAAGCTGAAATGTTCTGTAATCTATGTATTTAAAAAATCATTATATAACACTGCAAAATTGTAATATTTTTGTTATTTGTTAAAGGTACTACCCAAGTAACCCAACATAAAGTAAATGGGCCCACATAAGACTTTGGATGGCGCCTTGGTCATTCCGTTGGAGGTCTTAGGCAAATGATTCAGTGTTGTTAAATGGCTGTGGATGGTGGAGTGTAGCAGATTAGGGCAGTGGGTGGTTGCAGAATTCATCTCAAGCTATTTGTGTGTTTTTGGTTAGAAAAGTCAGGAATTTCGGCTCTCATACAAATTTTGATGTCAGATAGTAGGGGAAAAATAAAGAATTTGCGAGAAAAGGAGGGAGAGAGAAAGAAAAGAGGTTGAAAAATTATATTTTAATATTTAATTTTACAAAATTTTGATTTTATATAATAAAACACAATAATAAATTCTTAAATTTGTTCGTATCCATTGAGTTAGACTAGTTGAAGTAGAAGATAGGAACAGGGAGAAATTTTTCTTGCTTGTCATTTATCATATTTTGTTTCATTTTGTTTATTCATGAGAATGGTTCTTCCCTCTCTCTTTCTTTCTTTCTTTTATTTTTATTATTATTATTTTTTTTAGAGAGGGAGAAGAGGGAATAAATCTTTAAGTAAGATTCTAGAAGAGTTGACTCTTGGACTTTCTGGATGGTTGGGTGCCGCTGGACCACAAGATCCTGACATACGGTTTTTATTCTTACTAGAAAGTGAAGGAAATTAATAGAAGTTGGTGAGAATTTCTCTATTTTTAATTTTGGGTAATTGTCACATTGAATTTTAATCATTATGGATAATTGATTTGAGTTAGTTAACAATTTATAGGCTTTTTTGTTTTTTGTTTTTTATTTTTATTTTTTTTATAATTTATTTTTAAGATCACAGAAATGGATTTAAGTTCATACATAGCCTAGATAAGGAAGTTACAAGTCATGGTTTGAGAGTGGAAAAGTAGAATTATTTCCAAGAGAGAGAAACAAAGTTTCAAGTGAAATAAAACCAGCAGACTGTTGTTCCAATTGAAATTTATAAGGATAGTGAGAGTTATTTGACTAATTAATTCAAATAAAGATAGATAAATAATAAAAAAAATCTTAAATCATGCTCTAAACCTCAAACCCCCCAAAAAGTGTCAAATTTGTTATAGTACTTATCTTGATTAAAAATATGAAAAAATAACCTTAAATCAGTTGGATGTTTTTTATTTTTTATTTTTGTAGATAAATGATTAAAATAGTGATTTGAAAAGTTAATTATGTGGATTTTGTAAAATTTTAAATTAATAGTACTTATCTTGACTAAAAATATGAAAATCTAACCTTATTAGTCGGATTTTATTTACTATTTTTTTTATTTTTTATTTTTTTTTATCGATGAATAAGTATTTGAAAATTGTTAGTCATTAAAATTTCGAAATTACTAGTACTAGCTTTACAATATTGTTATGGATTTTTTTTCAAAAGCATCTCCTTTCATTACTCTATTATTATCAAAAATCATTATTAAGGTGGGTCTATTATCAAGATTTAAAATACAAAAGGATTTAAATTGACTATATCTTATACTCTATATTTAAATACTTAATATAATAAACTAAGAACAATTATTTTAGGATTTCTATCTTTTTATTGGTATAAAACATTAAAGAGGAGTACGTAGTCTATTCACAAATTTTTGCACATATACAAGAGAATGTGATTAATTCTAATAATCTTGATTATGATAACTACAAAACATAATTATTATTTGAAATTAAAAAAAATTATATGGATAAAAATTAAAGTTTATTTTCTGTTGTAAAAGATAGGACTGTTACATTGAAAGTTTGATCCCATTTTCTCATTCTGAATTCTTAATTCTTAATTCTCAATGGTAAATAAGGTATTACAAAGAATAGGACCAAGTATTTGAGTTCATCATCAAGGCTTAGAGTTTTATATAAATAGTATAGGGTGACTCCTTATCTTCCTCATCAGTAAAGCCCTTTCTTTATTCTATTGCAAATATAAGAGTAGAGAAGAAGTAGCAAAATACACAATGGAGAGTACTAGCCTTTTGTTTGTGGCTTTCATAGCCTTCAATATTCTAAGCTCATTATCACCATTGATAGTGAGTGTTTCTGCTTCTTCAAAATTGAAAAATTACAGTTACTATGAGGAGCACATGAGAAGAAATTTGCTTGCCAATGGGCTTGCCACCACTCCTCCCATGGGGTATGTACATAAAAAAAATATATAGAGCATCTCTCTCTTCTCAGTTAGGTATCAATATTGGGCTATGTATAGACTTTTGGCATTAATTTTTTACATTTTCATTTTACCAGGTGGAATAGTTGGAATCATTTCGGTTGCCAAATTGAGGAAAATGTTATTAGAGAAACTGGTGAGCCTTTTTACTGTTTCACCATTATGTATATAATTTTAGATTTCTCAGTTAGGTGCATAGGGCTCAATTATTGAGATGCTTAAGAAAAATATAATAAAAATTTAACCTCATCACAAATATCTATGATCTTGTTTGAATCTCTCTCAGTAATTTGTTTATGTGTGGAGATTCAAATGACAGAAACTTTGGCTGGTTACTTAGAATTCTTCTTAAAATAATAGCTTCAAGTTATTTTTACTGCAGCAGACTATATTTGTTAACTTTGCATCAGATGGTACCACTAGAGTATACATGAAACTATCACAGTCATTACATATTTTCTAGAAAATTATGTTCACGTGTCTTTTATTACATGAACATATCAATACTTCATCACCATATGTTTTCTATTATTTAGCATGTTACAATTCCAAGTCTTATTAAGGTTTTGTTTTCTGGTTGTGACAGCTGATGGTCTAGTTTCTTCTGGTCTTTCCAAGCTTGGATACACCTATATCAATCTAGGTATCTATAATCTATTCTTTTTCTTAACTAAATGTCTCTTACATATAAACACCAGTAGCTGACAAGTTGCGATATCGAACGTAGACGATTGCTGGGCTGAACTAAATCGTGATGACGAGGTATGTTTTGTGCTAAGAAAATTGTTTTGACACTAACGAATTAAGAACTATTTAATGTGAAACTAGAGACCATTATTTGTATACTGAAAAGAACATAATCACAGGGGAATCTGGTCGGTAAGAAATCAACTTTTCCATCTGGAATCAAAGCACTTGCAGACTATGTCCACAGCAAGGGTCTCAAGCTTGGTCTTTATTCAGATGCAGGGTATAATACTACAACATTCTTACGAAAAATATACAGATTTTTCATGGTCATGAAATTTTTTGTTTCTTTCTATATTTTATGTTCACACTAATTTACAAGCGGAAACAAAAAATTATTTTCCAGGTATTTTACTTGTAGCAACCAAATGCCTGGTTCACTTGGTCATGAGGAACAAGATGCCAAGACCTTTGCATCATGGGTATAAATTACTTTTCCTACTTTTTTTATGGATCCAGTTTCTTTTTCCTTTTTGATTCTTTTAATAAAAAGATCCTAAACAATAGTCCTTTTCCTTTATTTCTAGGGTATTGATTATTTGAAGTATGATGACTGTGATAATGATGGATCAAAACCCACCACTAGGTAATTGCAGAATGATTATTTTTGTACTATATTTTGTTGTTTTTGATTGTTTAATGAATTATTCGATTTTGTGATACGCAACATGAAAATTATTTATATTACTTGATTGTAGATATCCTGTAATGACCCAAGCTCTAATGAAGGCTGGCCGTCCAATCTTCTTCTCACTATGTGAATGGTTTGTTTCTATATATGTCCTTAAATTTATTTTTTAACTGCATATCCCTTAATTGTTGTTGATATCTTACTTGTATTTGAGTTCTTTAGGGGAGACATGCATCCTGCCTTATGGGGTTCTCAGGTAGGAAATAGCTGGAGAACCACTAGTGACATTAGTGATTCATGGGACAGGTAATTATGTCTTCAATTTTCTTCACATGAATAAGTTAAAGCTAAGTTTACAGCCATCTAAGTACAAGTATTCTTTTGTTTGTCAGTATGATTACCATCGCAGACATGAATGAAGTGTATGCTGATCTTGCAAGGCCAGGTGGCTGGAATGGTTAGTAATATGCAACTTGAATGTATTATGTCAAACAAAGAAAATGATTATTGTATGGCTCTAACTCTAATTGAATTTGAATAGATCCTGATATGCTTGAGGTGGGAAATGGTGGGATGACAAAAGATGAATATATAGTTCATTTTAGTTTATGGGCTATCTCCAAGGTATTATATAGAAGGTTTTTTAGAAAAATTGCCTTGCTTGAATCCGTATCGAAGAATTTCTTCTGTTTTCTCACATACGGAGATCAATGTAGGCTCCTCTTCTTCTGGGTTGTGATGTTAGAAATGTTTCACAAGATATCATGGACATTATTGCCAATGTAGAGGTTATTGCTGTTAATCAAGGTAATGAAATGCATTCATATAATTAGTTTTATAATTTTATTCACTTTTCTCACATATTAACTGTTTTTTCTTCTGTTCAATGAAATAGATCCACTAGGAGTTCAAGCTAAAAAGGTTAGGAATGAGGTAAGCTAAAAATTCTCTTTATGTTCTGATTCATAATATTGTATGTTTTGTTCATTTTTTTACACTATCAGAGATCAGGACACTAGTTAATAGGTAATGATTGATATAAAAGACACGTAACGCTTTCATATTTATTAGCACTGTTTGCGAATGTAATACTAATTCATTAGCATGTATGCAAATTCAACAGGTTTGGGCAGCACCTCTTTCAGGATATAGAGTTGTCATTCTCCTTCTCAATCGTAAATCTAACCGAGCCACAATCACAGCTTACTGGGATGATATTGGAATTCCCGAAAACAGTTTTGTTGAAGCAAGAGACATTTGGGAGGTATCAATTAATTATCTAACCATTTGAATAATTTGTTGCATGAATCTTTTTTTTGCCTAATTATGTATATGTTGTAATTTATACAGCACAAGACATTGGAGAAAAAGTTTGTTGCAAACTTGACTGCCACTGTGGAACCTCACGCTTGTAAAATGTACGTGTTGCAGCCAATTCCTTGAGCTCAAAGACATGTTTTGATTAGTTTAAAAAAGTTTATGCTATTATTGTATTTCGTTTTGGAATATTTATGCTATCAATTTTCTCATTAAGTAGAAAACTTTTTTACCTACTGGCATCTATCAAGTAAGTGTAGTGTTAATATTCATGTACATTTTCATTTGAATAATTTTCATTCTTTTTTTTTTGCAATCAAGTAATAATGTCTTACAGAAATGTAATGTTGTTTAGATTTTCTAAATCCAAAAGCTTAAACTCCTACAATTTACACAAGTTTATGGAAAGTAGCAATGTCCACCACTCTTTCAAGTGGACTAAAAACTTAATTTTATCTTTTAATCATAACTTGAATTGGAGATTTATTAGTAATTTGACTTACAAATCTCTCCTTCCCAATTCTCTCCCTCTATCTTGAAGACTATAAAAGAGTACAAATCTACCAGATAAACTAAAAACACAAATGGTTGGTTTTTTTTTTTTTTTTTTAATTCAAGTATGTTATTTTTTGGGATGAGCTACAATTGGTATTTTGTATGAGAGAAGAGAGAGAGAGGGGGCATCCAGCAAAGAATGAGACGAATTTTGTACGCTTTTGAGAATTGAAATTTGATTAGTTTATCAGATACCAAACTATTCCCTATTTTAAGTTGGTTTAAAGAATAACATTATTTTTTTTCTGTACCCAAAAAAAAAAAAAAAAAAAAAAAATGAATAACATTTTTTTAATTTTTTTCCCCAAAATGTGGATGTTGATAACCCATACACATATAAATGTACTAATTTTTATGTGTCCCTTTTGAACATGAGCCATATTTACAACTAAAGAAATCTGTTTAAAAATCTCAAAATTTTTAATTTTTAACTTTTTAAATATTTTTAATCTCTCAATTTATAATTTTTATTTGAATTTATCTAACAAATGCTCTAAAGGCATTTGTTAATTTTCTATATAAAAAAAATATGTATAATTTATTACTGTAATTGATTATGATCTCAATATTATTTAATGTATAAATTATTACTTTGAAAGTTTCATTTCAAATAAACAACGATCATATAAATAAAAAAATATAAGCTAATTCTTAGTATAGATTCATTTTAACCCCAAGGGGTTTGCAAAACCCTCCTTAAAAAAAAAAAAAAGATCTATTTAATATATATGATCATAAAGAGGTCCAAAAGTCACAATCAATATCAACTTTTCGTTCATTATTATATATATATATATATAAAGAAAGAAAAATCATTATGATAAATAAGATATTAAAAATCAGAATTTAATTTATTTACGTTTTTTAAAATAAGGAAGCAACGTGTTCATCCCCCCAAATCATTTTTACCAACCTGTTCCCTCTGTTTCTCATTCATGCTATTCGACTTAATTATTTCGTAATCAACTGATGATTAGTGCTAGCTCTTTCACCAGTGTTGGCCACTATCGTCCTAATTAGCCTTTCCAAATTTGTGTACAAGATTATTTCGAAAGTTCTTGCAAACAGAATCAAAACTATTTTCCCTAACATAATTAGAGAACTAGTGTGCCTCTATGGGCAGTAGGCTCATTCATGATAATATCAATATAGCTCATGAAGCCTTTCATTCTCTTAAATTGAAAAAAAAAAAAAGAAAAAAAAGGGAAAATCATGCTTTATGGCCTTTAAACAGATATGAACAAAGCCTAAGATAGGCTATAATGGGATTTTCTCTGGGAGGTTCTCTTAAAAATAGGCCTTAATGTGAAGTGGGTGAGATTAGCTCTTGAATGTATTTCATGTTGTTCGATGCACACTCCTCCTCAGTGGTAATGCCTGCTATTTCTTTCTTTTCAACTAGGGACTTATATCAAGTTGATCCCCTCTCTCCATACCTCTTTAGCATTACTAAAAATGTTTTTACCTAGGATGGTTGATAGTGCAGTGCAATCTGGCTTACTGGAAGATGTCAATATTACACAAAACTGTCATGCTTTGTCTCATCTTTTTTTCATAGATGATTCGCTTTTTTTCTTTAAAGCTAACATAGCCAACTATGTAATGATGTCAAGCATCATCAAGGATTAGTGTAAGGTTTCAGGACAACTCTCAAATTTGGATAAGTCCTCTACCTTTTTCTCTCCGACACTTCTCAACCCCGACAAATGAACTCAGTATAATTTTGGATATTAATACAACATATGATCCTTTGAAGTATCTTGGTACACTCCTCAACCCCTAGCAGATGATCTTGAAAAGTAACTTAGTTTGCCTACTACAGGGGATAAGTCCAAGAGGCAAGTTCTAGCTCTTATCAACGATAATAGAATACAAGGTTGGAAGCAGAATTTTTTGTCCCAAACAGAAGAGAAGTTCTTATAAAATATGTGCCTTTCGCTACCCTGTCTTACTCGATGTCTTGTTTTAAGTTTTCCAAAAAGCTTTGTGATGAAATTCAGAGTGCCATCTCTAATTTTTGGTGGGGCCAATAGATTTGGAGAGCAAAATTCACTGGAAAGCTTACACTAATCTAGGCTCTGCAAAGAATGAGGGGGAAATGATATTCATGGACCTCACTTCTTTCAATCAAGCTCTTTTAGCTAAACAGGCTTGGAGAGTTTTGAACAATACAGATTCATTTTGGGTTAAAATGATGAAAGGCATATACTTTCCTAACATCTCATTCCTTCAAGCTTCCAAATAAGGTAGAGCTTTTTGGCTTTTGTCTAGTTTTTTAGAAGGTAGAGTTTTGCTCTAGCAAGGGTTAATGTAGAAAGTTGGCAATGGAGAATGCATAAAGATTTAGGAAGACAAGTGGATTCCTACACTTCTCAGGATAATATTAAGTTCTTCTCCTCTTCCACCTTTTGAGGAGCATAGTTGGCTTGTCAAAGTTATTATTACAAACTCCTCTTGGCAACTTGATTCAGTCAACCAATGGATTCTCCCTTCTGAACATTTGGCAATTGCACAGATTCCTCTCAATCTAGCCAGTTTCCCAGATAAGCAAATTTTGAGTTTAACTAAAGATGGCATTTATTCTATGAAATTTGGTCATTATTTTTCCTGAAACCTTCTAAATCGCCGACCACTTTCAAGACCAAGCTCTTCACATCAAATCCTGAGTAGAAGAGTTGTTTTTAAATCCCTAGCCTTCTTTCTAACCTGTTCAAGAAGAAATGTAAACCTGACTCGTTGTTCCCCATTTGTAATTCAGCTCTTGAAACTATTGAGCATTTACTTCTTCAATGTGACTGGACTTTAGTTGTTTGGTTTGGAAGCCCCGTCTATTTTTACATCAATAAGAGTCTTATCTCCTTTTTTGATGTTTGGTGGATGAAAACTTGTCTTGTAGGTAATTTTCCATTTGAGGTAAATCGTCACATTCAATCTTTGGTGGCTTATACTTGTTGGTTTATTTGGAGGGCTAGGCGAGACTTTGTTTTTAACTTCAAGCTGTGAACTCGAAATCATTCTATATCAAGACCTTTATTGCATTGTGTGAGTTCAACGGAACCAAATCCCTCTTTGTCCCTCCATGTTTCAGAGATCTCATGGTGGAGGGTGCTGCAGTTCATATTAACACAGATAGTGCTTTTGGAGTTGAAGCTATCATTGCAAGGAAAGGTTTGACATTTGCAAAGGCTCTTAATCTTCAGTCCATTGTATTAGAATATGATAGTTTGGAGCTGGTAAATTTGGCTAACTCGTCTTCAACTTCTACATCATGGCAATATGACAATATCATCTATGATATCAAAAGACTTTTGTCCTATTTTTTAGCAAGTTCTTTTATCTTCATCCCTAGACAAATTAATGCCACTGCTGATTGTTGGTAAAAATATCGAAAAAGAAGTGTGCCCTTTTAATTAGGTTTCATCCCTAGGGTCGTGATAGTACTACCAAAATCTTAAACTAGCTAGTATTTGATCGTTTTGTTCACCGAACCCAAACTTGACATGCTTTTGCATGTAAATAAAAATAGACTAAAAATTTTGCATTATGAAAATGAAATTTAAATAATACATACCAAAGATGGTTAAGGTGGCGGTGGTGGTGTTGGATATGGTGGATATACCACAACTCTTTCTAGCTCTTTCTTAATTAACTCTTGTTCAAGCTTCAACCGCTCTAGAGTGAATCCCACAGGAGATGAAAATATAGCAAAAGCCGTATCGGAGTTGTGAGCAGTGGTGCCTAAATTAGCGGACCCGGTGACTTCACTCAGTACTTGCTTGGAGTTTATACAACCCCCCAAGGAGTAGATGAGTCCTATCTTCTTGCTGCCCGCTAGCTTCATGAAGAGAGTTGGGTCACTCATAGGGGCCTCAGCAGGTGTAGCATGTGTATTAGCATTATCTTGTTGCTTGATGCTAGATTGTCTTTGCTCCGCTGCCTTTAACACCTTCAAGTTCGCTTGCAAATGAAAACAAGTTATGTATATAAAAAATTAAAATAACTATGTAAAACAAAAAATGTTAATTCATACTTACACTAATGGCCTTCGACTTTCTGTTAACAAAGCCACCAGACTTTCTCTTGTGAGTATGGTTCGAGAACCTAGTCGAAAACCTCAATAATTATAGGTTCTCAACCCAACTCTTGCTCATGTACAAAATTTTTAAAACAATAATAGTTAAAAATATTGTGATACAAATTTATAATTAATATATATTAAATAAATTATTACTAACCAATCATTTCTGATGAACAGCTGTATTGATAGAGCCAGAAGCATGGTGAATATGCTTATCACCCACTCGCTTATTCGCGGCCGCTGCATCAAACACAACCCGAGATGCAGCTTTCTCCTCGGGGACAACCCTAAATCGTCTTCGCAGCATAAATGAAAAAATAAAAGTATGTTGTTAGTAATTTAACAACATATTAATATGGAATTAAAACTTAAATAATAAAAATTGAACTTATCATAAAATCATTATAGCATAAGGTATTCGTGTTCTCTTGGAATTTCCGATACTAGAAGAGAAAACCTGGAAGGTACTTCATCATTTTATCAGAAATGGCAGTCCCTACATTTGTGTTCTATGGGTCACCCCCAACGAATGCTCTACAATAAAAACAAAAAGAAACAAACGTTAGAAAAATACAAGGTTTATGAATACAAAGTTATAAATATAATTTACTTGTCTCCAGTTATGTGGATGAGTAGGTGATCCTTCTCAACCTCATAAGGAGGGGCAATGTTATTCTTGCCCATCTTTCCCCTCTCAACACCTGCAGCTCACTCAGCCACGTTGCCTGCCTCATAGGGGATGTCGTGATCCTTCACAAGGGGCTCAAGATTAGCCCTATGCTTGACATCTTAATCATGACTCCTAGCTACAATATAAGTTAAGTAGTGTAAGAACAATAAAATTCAAAAAAAAATTAATAAATAACAAAATTCATTATCAAAGTTTAAAATTGTAAATTACACGTCGGTGTAGATCTCAAGCTTGTTGGTATCTAATCTGAGCCCATGTCAGAAAGGTTTCTAACCTGCTTCAAGGATAGAGCAAGAAACGAAATACTGGGAGGCGGAGCTCCAGCTATAAAGGGAGGTGGAGGCTGTATTGGAGTTGCAGACGTAGAGGGAGCTGGTGTAGTCAATGTGGTGGATCGAGACACAGTCGATATGGTGGATGGAGACAATGAAGCTCTAGGACATCCTAGGTACGACGTTTTCTAGGCATAACTGTGTAATAACAAGATAGAAACTAGTAAGTCCTTTTCATATACCTAAGCATTTTAAACAGAAAGCATAATCTAACAACTAGGCTGAAAATTCTTCTTAAAGAAACAAAGTTTTGAGCAACTCGGCATAATAACTTTTCCAACTTGTAATATAAAATCAGCAATATAAATGTATTGAGAAACTGACTGTGTATGGAAATTTAGCCTTATGTCCCTAAAACCACGAATGGCATTTATTTACAAGAAGATGAACTCAATAGATTGACTAAGAGGCCAAAAAAATGGTGAACATGTATACTATTATTTGTAGAGTTGTCTAATTTAGGTAGCAACTAGCAAAGCAACTTTTTTTGCATTTACAACCTTTTGTTATTGGGTTTTCTTTCTTTACTTTGATTTCATAAAGGCATTCACTTGCATTCTTCATATATATATATATATATATATAACACATCATCTACATTAACGATTATGTATGTGTAAAGATTTGTCCATAACATCATAAATTGTGTAAATATAAGTTTTTGTTGATAAATAAATTTCAGAACCTAAGTAAACAAAGTAAAAACCTAGAGGATGAAAGAGTAAAATAGATGACAATCAAGAGGACACAAGGCACATGTCAACAAAGAAAATAAATTTGAAAAAAAAAAAAACATATCTGTTATCATTGTGCTATGTCAAATCTACATCATGTGCCTACATCCACATCATACATTCCGGTGGCTGTCTAGCTATGTCACAGTTGCTTCAATTCATCATCCAAGCAACTGAAGGCACCACAAGAACAATAGGTTTCCAACCTATAAGACCTTCACATTATATTTTCTCGCAACAAGTAAAACGACTGCTCTTGTTCTTTATTAAGTGTTGTTCATTCATTAAATATTCAGTATTAGATAGCATTATATTAAGAAAGATCTTAGTTATAACTAATTGCTAATTGAATAATTATTTATTTATTTTTTAATTTTATAAGTACTTCTTTTGAGGAGAGAAGGGGAAATATTTGTCAAGTATGGATTACAGATTATCCAACTGCTGCCTGTTAAAGTTCAATAATATGCAACAATCAAATACGGGCTATAAACTAAGTCTATAGCACTATTACTGGAAAGGATGAATGAAAGCAGAAACAAAGAGCTATAAACTAAGTCTAGTAATTTAAGGAACCCAAGTGAGCAAGAATGAGTGGCAGAACTAATCTATTAAGAAGTCTTCCCCAAAAAATGATACAATAACATTGAACTAAAGACAATCAGGAAAAAATGGTGCCAATCCAAAGTAAAGGGATAGATTCAGTTAGAGGCATAATTTCATAAAATGGTTTAAATAACTCGATTAATAAACCCAAATGGTTTAAATAATAAGAAAAACTTCTTGCTAGAAAACAAATAAAATAAAAGAAAAAACGGTTGAATTAGAGCTTGGAAGAATTGGGAAAAATCATATCAGTACCTAAAATGCAACAAGGAGATGCACAGAGAGGGAGGAATGTCGGTGGCAGTAGGCTGGACAGTGGTGTTAGGTTGGACGGTGACACAACTAGGGTCTGGATTATCTCAAATCAAGCTCGGGAGAGAAGACATCAATGGAGGGAGAAAAGAAGGAAATACTGTATTCTGGGATTTAAACATATAAAGATATCTGTGTTTGCCAATAGAGACTTAGGAAAATTAAGTGCCTGACGCATATGCAATTTTTGTAAGAAAATAAATTTATTGTATATGCTTCCACAAGTAGTAGATACTGATAAATAATAATGCAAACTCAGATAAGTTGGCAAAATACAGGGACAAAATTAGTCAGTTTCTGCGTCTGTAATAAAATATCAGTGTCTGGAATCTAATTTTTTTCTTTCATTATTATATGAGTTTGCGATTTTACAGACTTAGACAGTAAAATTGTAGACACAGATATAGTAATTTCTTGTAGTGGCGTGAGGTGGAAGTCCATGACTAATGAAGTTTGTTAAAAGTCAATTCTTTTTACAAATTCTCATTTCCAATGTGTAATTGTACTGGTATCTAACTCTTTTTATGGCCTCATTGAATAAGAAGAAAAAGCATTATTTTGATAAAGTTGCTTTAAATGAAATATGAATATGAGAAGGCCTTCGAGCAATTTTCTTGGTTGTTTATATATAATTATTCTCTACTTTTGTTGATTCTTATAATGAGATTAGGAAATGATGTTTAAAGTAGGTGGATTTGGTTAATTGTGTTGTTGGATTTTGGTATGTATGAATGTTTGTTTACGGGTGAAATTTGTTTTGGCATGATCATGTGTTTTGGTTTTTTTTTTTTTTTTTAAAAAAAAAAAAAACTGGGATTATCTAAGATGGGCAGCCCAGAATATTAAATACTACGGGTTTTGTTATCCACGACGGGGCAATCGTCTTAGATACGTTTGGTGCTATTTTGTGTTAAAACTTATCCAGGACGGGCAACCCACCATAGATAATAGAACAATCTTTGCTAAGTTTTGGTGCAAAATGGGCCAAACTTATCTAAGACGGGTAAAGAGCCATTGTAGATAATGAATTATTGGCGACAATTTTCTTACTATTGTATGTAAATATTGGTTATCAATGATAGCCTTTTCTACAACAGGTCCATCCATGACAGTTGCCCATTCTAGATACATCAGCTATTGCTTTTTCACTATATGAGACAGTTTTTGTCTGCCACCGATAACTCCTTTTCTTGAAGTGTAATTATATGTATATTAATTTTTTTTTTTTATGGTTCTCACATGAACAGACTCAAAAATATTATATAGCTCGGACCAATATCTTCTTAGTAATTTTTTTTATTTAAAATTAAAATTTTGATCAAAACAAATTATATTTATGCATTTTTGCACTTTTTCTAGATTTCATTGGTTTAAAACTAATGTGTTCTCTCTTCCTTTTTTATGCCAACTTGTTTCAATATCGTAACATATTGAATATTTATCTAGTTTCATTTTAAGTCATGAAAAGACTAAGAGTTTTAAAGGGTTATCCCTATGACTACATATAAAATAGTTGTCCATGAGCTATTCAGACTTTTATTTTAAAGTTTGAGTTTAAATTTGGTAAAATTTGACTCAAGGAATCTCTAGGATTCTGAATTTTTGACATATTCTTATATATAATATATATTTATTAATATTATATATCTAAATATAAATAATATATGTTATAATGTTTATTTCTGTTTATCTAGTATATAAAATTACACTTTTAGTCTTATAGTTTTACTCGGATTTCACTTTGGTTCTTTCCCTTAATTTTTGTTGGAATTGAGTCTTTAAAGTTAAATTGCTATAATTGAGTCCCTACCATCACTTTTTGTCCAAATTAATTTTGATGAGGGTGACATGAACAAATTTACATGTATGAAAAAATTATGTGACTAATGACATGGCTAATTAAAGAATAAAAAATTCTTAAAATCTTCTTTTCAATCTAACAAAATTCTTAAAGAAAAAAAATCAATTTTGAAGAAATATCTCAATCAATAGACAATTAGAAAATTCCAAAAATTCTAAGTAATAAAATTTACAAACTCAATTATATGTTTACCCTCAAAAGCGACCATACTATCAAAACTGTTGAACAAATAATTATTAAAATCTTTAATTGATTCTGATTATGAAGAAATTCCTTTACTTTCAGAATTTTTTTTAAAAATTCATAAGCAAAAGTACAATTATTTGCATCTGGGATGTATCCAGATTGTAGCAAAACTTTTGATAAGAGAAGGTCTTAACACCTCTATTCTCTTATGTCTTCATGACTGTCGGATGACAAATTTTCATGAATCCCTCTTGGACACGGTTAAAACTAGTCCCTGTAGTGGTCTGATCTATTTCAATTATTTTCCAAACATGACAATCTCTTTGCAAGATAAAAATATTTTAGATTTTTTAGTCTTAAATGTTAAACTTTCAAACTTTAATATCAAATTTGGATTATTCCTGATAGCTTTAGCCTATCTTATACAATATAAAACAATGATATCTGATTTCATTTCAAAATTTCTCCAACAACAAAGAAAAGGAGAAACAATAATGTTTTTAACTGATCTTTCAAAAGCAAACGTTACTACTTCAAAATCAATCTCTTGGAAGGAAGTTAATCTTCTTGACAAACGGACTCTTGATAAGGCCATGCCTGTTCATGATAAAAAACAGTCTTCTATTTCTAAAATTACTCAATACCCCACAGTTAAAGTATAAATTTCTTTCAATAGAACAAATAGTCAAATAAATTTTGGATCAACTTATCATGACTTAGCGAGAAATTCTTGTTCATCTAAATACTCTTGTTCTTCAATCCTTTCAATAATTCATCTTCAAGATTTACAAAACACATCTAAGATTTCTAGAACTTTATATACCAAAGAAGATGACAATCAATCTGAATCCAAAACTAATCTACAAAATTAAAAACATTCAATCTCTTTATGAATAAAATAATTACACAAATTATTATCTTCAAGATATAAAAGATCATCTCTCTGAATCCAAAATTAAAATGCAAAGTGAAAATCCTGTTTTTACTTGTTACCAGATTCTCACAAAGATTAAAAGAGAATTAGGTTCTAGTTCAATATCCTCTTCTCAACATGAACTTTTAAAAAAAATTTCTAAACAAATTATCAAAATAGAGAGAAATATTATTCCTAACACTCCTCAACAAGCTAATTCTTCTCTTATGATTAATAATTTAAGTGATGCAGATTCTGTATCCGAATAAATTGATGATTTTAGAAAAATTTCTCAAAAAGAAATTAATCCGATTCAAAATACCAATTTGCGAAAGCCACAAAAATTGAATTATCCTACAGTTTCTCCTCCTAAGTTAGTCACAGAAGAAAAACCTCAGATAATCAATAATTTTTTTAGTGCAAACAACATTTGTAAATGAAACATAGATGGCTAATATGAGTACAACATTTTTAATATGTTATAGCAAATAACCATGGCCAGTACTACTTATCAAATATCTCACAATTGTTCTGACCAATCTATCTGTAATATTTTAATAGCCTATTTTACTGGTTAATTAAAAGGATGGTAGGATGAATACCTCACTAAAGATGAGCGAAGTCAAATAAACTTAGCCATCAAAATTGATACTGAAGGAAATCCTCTCCTTAACGAAGAAGGAAATCAAATCCAAGATTCTGTAAATACTCTTACTTACATTATTACAAAACATTTCATTGGAGATCCGTCTATATTGCTTGACAAATCCGTTGAACTATTTTCCAATGTTAAGTGTCGTACCCTTGTCAACTTTAGGTTGTATAAAGATACCTTTTTTACCAGAGTTTTCTCTAGGTCTTATAGTAATCAATCTTTTTGGAAAAAAAAATAAAATTTAGCCAATCTTCCTCGCTATTTAGGAAACAAAGTTAGAGAAAAAGTAATAAATTTTAACAATGGAATCATTCCATATGAACAATTAATTTATGGACAGTTTTGCAGCTATGTCTAGAAAGTTGTTTTAATAATCTGTCAATATGACAAAATACAAAGACAATTAGTTAAAGAAAGATCCTTTAATCGTAAAGATTTAGGAAGTTTTTGTTCTCAATATGGTTTTGATTTTTCTCAAAGTTCATCCAAAAAAAAAAAACACTTCATTCTGAACTTCCCAAAACTTACAAAAAATCTTCTAAAAATAGAGCTGGCTAAAGAATTCACAAACACAAAAATCATAAACGTGCTCCTCAATATTTTCAAAATAAAAATAAACCACATGTTGTCTCTTTTAAATGTAAAAAATTAGGTAATATTGCAAAATACAACAGAATTACAAATAAAATCAAAGCTTTAAATATCGATAAAGGTCTTCTAGCTCAACTTGATTGTCTTCTAATTGACGATTGTCTCATAGTGAAACTCAAGGCTCTTTTGATATTAAATAAATTAGCCAAATACAAAATGATGACAAAGCCTTTTCAGATTTATCTCCAGAAACTCTTGAATGCAATGTCATTAGTAGAGAATAAGATATTCTTTTTGAAGTCATTACTAGTATTCCAAATGATGAAGATAAGAAAAATTATATTTACATACTCAAAGAAATCCTAGAAGCCTCAGAAAAATTAAGCAGATCTCCTTATAATCTTCCAATAGTTGCTAACTTTTTTAATCTAAAAGATGTTTTATCTATATTCAATTCTGAGAAAAAACCTGTAACTCTTCAAGATCTTCAACATGAAGTTTCAAAACTCAAAAACGAAGTCAAATATCTCAAAATTCAATAACAAGAAAATACTTCAGTATTCCAACTCCTTCAAAAAGAGAAGAAAAATTCGTCTTTTAAGACATCCTCATCAAAATATTTTTAGTCTTCCTCTACGAATGAAAACTTAGATATTTTTTATAATAATTTTCTCAATCTAATCACTTGGATTTTGTATCAGAAATGATACATCCCAATCAAACTTATCATTGAAAAATCCTTTGTCCTCGAAATAGTTATCCTGCTTGATACAGGTGCAGATTCAAACTGTATCCTAGAAGGACAAGTTCCAACAAAATTTCATAAAAAAACTTATGAACGATTAAATTTTGCTAATGGTTCTGAGATCATAATCCATAACAAATGTTCCAATGTAATAATTGAAAACTCTCCTTTACAAATTTCAACAACATTTCTTCTTGCTAAAAATATCACAAATCTAGTCATCTTAGGTACTGATTTCATTAGGCAATAAAATCCTTTTTGGGTAAACAAAGAAATATTCAAAGAGGTAATGGGTCAAACCGTTTTCTTCCATTTCCTTAAAAAACATACTTTTAGGAAGCTCAATCTTATTAAAAATAAACAAAAACAAATCAATTTTCTTTCTGATGAAATTTCTTTCAAAAGAATAGAGACTTAACTCAATGATTCAATTATCAAAGACATAATAAAAGATTTTGAAGAAAAAATTTAGATGCAAATCTGTTCTGATCTTCCAAATACTTTCTGAAAAAGAAAATAACATATGGTAGATCTTCCTTATGAAAAAGATTTTCATGAAAGACAAATTCTTACAAAAGCTCGTCAAATACAAATGAATTAAGAAATGCTTGATTTCTGTCAAAAAGAAATTAGTGATCTTCTTTCTAAAGAAATAATCAGCAAGAGCAAAAGTCATTGATCTTGTTCTGCTTCTTATGTAAATAAAAATTCAGAGATTGAACGTGGTATTCTCTGTTTAGTCATTAATTGTAAACCTCTCAATCAAGCTCTCCAATGGATTAGGCATCTTATTCTTAACAAAAAAACATTTTCTCAATCGTTTATACTCTTCAAAATTGTTTTCAAAAGTTAACCTAAAATCATGTTTCTAGCAAATTTAAATCAAAGAATCTAACATATACAAAACTGCATTTACTATTCCTAGTTGGTCAATACGAATGAAATGTAACGCTTTTTGGATTAAAAAATGCTCATTCTAAATTCCAAAGAATCATGAACGATATTTTTAATCCTTATACAAAACTTATAATTATTTATATTGATGATGTTTTAATCTTCTCACAAAATGTTGATGAACATTTTAAACATCTTAATATTTTCTTTATATTACAAAACAAAATAGTTTGGCAGTTTCCAGAACAAAATTCAGTCTTTTTCAAATAACAATCAGGTTTCTTAGTCACAACATTCACCACGGAACTATCATTCCAATCTATTGGGCAATTCAATTCGCTGACAAATTTCCTGATCATATTAACAAAATTCAATTGCAAAGATTCTTAGGTTGCCTCAATTATGTTTCTGATTTCTTTCCAGGGGTTAGTAATCTTATTAAACCTTTGTATGATAGATAGTACTCTTATTAAACCTTTGCATGATAGATTTAGGATTGATCCTTTTCACTGGTCTAACATCCATACTAATATTGTCAAGCAAAATAAGCTTAGGGTAAAGCATTTGCCATGTTTATATCTTCCTAATCCTAAAGCTTTCAAAATTGTTAAAACTGATGCCTCAGACATTGTTTATGGTGGCATTCATAAGCAATCCATCAATGGCAAACAACATATCATTGCATATGCATTAAAACATTAGAATTTTGTACAACAAAACTATTCTACAATTAAAAAAGAGATTTTAGCAATTGTTTTGTGCATTTTCAAATTTCAAAGTGATTTACTAATTCAAAAGTTTTTGGTTAAAGTCAATTACAAATTACAAAAAGATATTAAAAATCTAGCATCAAAACAAATTTATGTCCACTGGCAAGCAATTTTATCTGCTTTTGATTTTGAGATTGAATACATCAAAGGTAGCTCCAATTATATTCCCGATTATCTTACTCGAGAATTCTTACAGGGTAGATAATATGCCTTAAAAAAAAAAAAAAAAACCCAATTCAAATAGGGGCCATCCAATTCCTCAACCTAACTAACTCAAAATCAATCTAAATAGTCTTATGCCTTTCGCATAGAGACCTTTTTAGCAATCCAGTAATCAATCCAAAAATCTTTGGTCCTTTCGAAACAATCTTGGGCAGACATTGCTGATGAAGAGCAATCTAAGTTAGTTGCCCCTCCCAATTCAAAAGATTGAATCCAGTTCAATCAAGAAGATCTAGCTCAGATTATCACCTAGCTAGCCCAATCAGTAACACGGTACCTTCAGGTAAGGAATTTGTCTCTTAAATTCCTCTAATCTCCTCGCAAAAATCACAATATTTATATGTGTCAATTTATCCTGCCCAAACTATTCTTCAAATGGAACCCTTTTTTTTTACTAATAATCCCCAATTAGCTCATCTAATAGTTTTTCTACCAAATTGGCATTTTATACCTATAGACATTTCAAAAACCCAGAAGTATTATGAATTTATTTTAGTTGATAGTGATTCTGTTGCTATCAAACATTATAAGTCAAAATCGGATGCTAATTTCATAACGCATTCCACAATCCTAATTCCTAAAAGTAATCTGTCCATCAGACTGGAAAACTGATCTTTTCAAAACCCGCAAATTCTTCCAACTGTTTAATTTTATTGGTTATAATTAGTGGGATTATCAAACTACTTGGTACAATGTCTTCAATTTACAAAATAATGATTATAAGCATTCATGGTTTATATTTTTAAAAAACAAAGCCCAATATAACATCCTTCATTGGTTCTCTCAGTGGTGGTCTTTACATGGTCTTTGTACTAAAAACCTTCTAGATGAAATAGCTAATGACCTACTTTATTTTAATAAACATTTCAATATACTTGGTCGTAATCTCATACTATTGCATTTCTTCTAAAAATTTGTATTAGCATGGATTTATGCATGGCAATACAAGTATCCCAAAGACTTTCGTGGTCATCAGAGTTCTTTACAAAAGTTGGCTCCCCTTTTCAGGAAAGGCTCAACAAAATGGTGGACAAAATTTAATGCCTTAAAAGCTTGCGCCACTTCAATTAGAAATTAGTTCCAATAAAATCTCCAATTTCTAAAAAAAGTCTCCTCCAGAAATCACTTAATTTTTACAGCTGAAATCTCATATTTCTGCCAAGTTAGCTTCTTGTTCAAACAGACAGGAATATTTTCAGAATCTCAAAACCATAGTTCAATTATTATAAGCAAAAGAACATGTGGATGATGAAGTTATCTCTACCTCTTAAAAGGTTGATAGAAAACTAATTTCCAATTCCTCTTCCAGAGCTTCAGAAAATGGTTCTATTGAATATGCCAAATCCAATGAAGACGACTGTTACGGCATCAACTTAGAAGATGACTAAAATAGTTAAATTGTTCTCTTTTTGATGCAATTTTTAGTGGATCACTATAGCAAGTTGCCGCAGATTACTGTTACAACATGGAGCACTATAGCATTTTACTGTACCACTTACTGTTCAAAACAGTAAATTTCAATTTCAATTTATAGAGAGTTGCATCTCTAATTCAAGCAAGTTTTTACTTTCAGAATTCTAAGCCAAGTTTAGTCTAAGAGCTTCCCTAGATATTCCTCCGGAGCTGTCCTTCACTTCTTTTTATTATATTTTGAATACTACCAATGATATTTTATTTTTGTCTTTAATTTTTGCATATCCTTCTCTTGGATTAGCGAGCACACTACCACTACTTCTCCTTCCTTTTTAATTTATGCATTTTCTTTCTTGGATTAGCGTACGGACTACCGCCACTTCTCCTCCTATTTAATTTTTGTCTTTAATTTATGTGTTGCATAGCATAATCCCCTTAGCAGTCCTACTGATCCCTACTCCATTACCCTCATGATCTTTCTTCGATTTAGGCTAATAATTTATTATATTTTTACTGATTTTGTATTTATTTTTCTTCAGATGGATTTTTTTTTTTTCCTTTGTTTTTTATTCTCAAGTTTAAACAAATCCTAACCTTATTCCTTTATTTCTCGTATTATTTTCCATGTTCATCTGCCTCGTTGATGCTTCCATTCCTTATATTTCTCTATATCTACTCTGCCAAAAATTGATACTTCATCGCGGATCATACCAGGTTTATTGGAGGTGATTGCTTTGTTTGGTTAATAATTTAGCTCTATAAGATTTTGATTTTTCTTTTCATAATGAACTTTAGTAAATTTTTATAGTCTGATTCTGAACCCTTGTTGTTAAGTCCAGGAAGGTCTAGGCTTACTGTTGAAGTGTTTAAAGGTCGAAATGATGAGAAGGTTGGTTCTTAGCCTATTTGTTTTTGTGCTGACTTGCAAAAGGAAGAGTTTAGAGGTCAGAGGTCGAGGGGTTCCCGAAAATCTTCCAATGACGAAGTCAGAGCTCTTTAGAGAGATAAAGTGGTTAAGATAGTAAATGCATAACATCAGAAGGTACCTTTCATTTACTATTTATAGTTATACTTGTCCAGTGGTGGATCACTACAATGTGTGGTAGTGGAATTGATATTTATGTGGCATGGGACATGAGGCATAAGGAGATTCCCCAAGAGATAATCCCTACTAACACTAGTCACCCGAAAAATAAACTCTTGAGCTTGAATAGGGATTGTCAGGTCTTGACTATTCACATTCCTGGTCAGGTAAAACGACATGTGTATGGAAAGCGATGGTTGAGTGGATCGAGGTGTTGCAGATAATATACAAATAGAGGAAACTTCTACTGACTTGTGTGTTTGTGAAAAAAAAAATTCACGAAGCCCTGCCAATTTCTTCTTTGGAGGACGAACATTTCTACTCTAGCTCGTTACCATAATTTCAAGGCTGGCAAAAAAAATTCTACCCAAACCGTGCATGCTTGTTATAGGTACGACTCTCCTACTCTCTTCTCTTTGTATTGTCTCTCTTTCCTTATCATGTATATTTAGGAATCAAATTCAAAGAATAGATCATATCAGTCATGTAGGTCTCAATCTTCGTATTTTTTTTTCTTTTACTTATTCTGCTTAAACTAGCAATTGTAACTTGGTAGTTAAACCTCGTAAAAGGAAGTCTGTGTCGAGGGTTTCCGATGGTAGTAAGGAGAATAAAAGGCTTGGGCACTAGGATGAAGATGTTTTGGGAAGACCTGCATCTTCTGAAGTAATAGACAGGGATAGGGAAGCTAGCCCTAGCTTCTCCATTGATAAGTAAGAGGACTTTGACAAAGAAGATCCCTACTTCGCTCCAAACTCAGATGTTGCCATGGTTGACGCCGTTGTACATAGGTTAATTGTAGATAAAATAGCTAAGATCAGGATCGCTATTTTGGTATGCTCAAACTAAAAGCTAGCTTGAGGTGTCTTAATGGGCTTAAGCCTTACAACTCAAGCTTGGAAAATGGTGTATATATGAGGACCAGCTGAAAGATGGTTTAAGGTTTATGTTCCTTCCATTCTTTTTGAAGGTATGCAACATGTATGGGATATGTCCAGCTTAAATAACCTTAAATGGTACAAGCTTTATGGTTGCCTTCATCACCTAATGTCAAGAGCTCGAATTGAAGCTTACATTGCTAGTGTTCAGACATCTATTTTTTGTGAAGACCATGCAGGGAGATTGTTTTACTTTGTGGAAAAAAAGTTTAATTTTTGACACCTTCCCAAATAATAACAAGGGGTTGAAACCCGGTATATCTTTATTCACAGCCTGAACTTCACATGCCAGAAAAACGAGTAAGGGAGGATGAATCATTCTATGAGGTATGCTCTCGAGCTTGTGGAGCAACAACAGAAAAGGATTCATAAGATTTAGTATCACTTGTCGAAATAGTCCATGGAGAAGCCCAAGTTTGACATCAACCGATATCTTGCCACTGTGAGTTATTTACTTATGAGTCTTCAAGCTCGCCCAGGGTGAGGATTTGACAAGAGCTCTTATTACATATGTTGTGAATGTAAAATGACTTGTTTTATATTGAATATGCTTCTCGTACTTATGGTTTGATTTTTTGTGCAGATATGGAGGGACTGAAAAGGAAGCCTACCCTGAAGGACCTGCTGGCGATTAGAAAATAGAAGAAGAATGAGAGTTGGGGAGGGGATCCTCCGAAAAACTCAACAGAAAGAATTCTCCGGAGTCTCAGAAGGTGACTGTGGATGTAGATTTCATGTTACATGTTTGGGAAGTTATTCTGAGAGAGACTCTGGTTACTCTTATCACTATCATGCTCCAGGAATATGTTATGCCTGACACTCCCAATGGTGGGGTGGCTCCTAGGTCATCCAGCCACGAGGTCGCCGATTTTAAGAATGAGGTGGATGACATCCTACTTCTTTGGGGCTTTACTGAGAGGTTACTCGGGTGCCATTTGAGCCCTTCTTAAGCTCGATTGAGCATGGGACGTACCAAGTAGCTCAAGACACTACTCTAGGAGTGGATCTATTCACTTTGGACAGTCAACCAATAAAGCCTGATTTCCAATCTTGCCTCAAGTCTATTATAAAGGTTAGTCTATTTTCTTCTTTTCTATTGAGTTCTGTAAGGGGCATAGGAATGAGCCTAATATTCTAGCATGTGAAGCAGTTCAATGTTGAATAGAAGATCGCCTATTCCAAGTTTGTCGAGGTCTCCAAGTGCTTGTCTCCGATGAGGAATCTCACTCTAGATGCGAAAAACTCCACCATGTAGCTGTGCTAGAGCTTGGAGGCGAATAAGAAAGCCCAAGCAAATTTGGTGCATTTGAAGGATGGGAAGCTCGTGCATATCAAGGGAGAGCTGAAGTCAATGATGGAGGATGTGAACCGCCTAAGTATTGACTAGGAGGTTGATATCAAAAAGGCCATGGGGAGTTCAAAAATTTCAAGGCTTTTTGGAAGATTGTGTTGTCTGAGAGTGAGGCATTTTCACTACAAGAAAATGCCATATCTACTTCGGTAATTTTGCATGCCTGCAATATGGTCATTAAGAAGAATAGTTAAGAAACTAGGATTTGTGTGCTTGATAGCTCCTAAAGTCAATTCTAGTTCTGGACAAGCTGGATAATATTCACTTGTAAAGCTGCATTTCTTAGTGCATCCCATTTCTATTATGTGATCAGGTTTGAGTCTTAAAGCTTGTGATAGTACTTCAAAAAGTGTATCTCTGAGTTTTTTTTAACATGCTTTATGTATTCAACAATTGCAACTCTGCATATTCATAAGTGGATCAAGTTTTCTTTGTTCATTGGAAATTAAATAGAATTAGTAACCAAAAGTCTTAGGGCCAATAAAGGAGTTGATATCACGAATGTTGCAACAAAAAGAAAAATAACTTTGAGTTGACTAGCTTAAACAAATGGGTTTTCAACTCTTATGAGATATTTAAACATCTAGGTAGGCAAAGTTTTATTTGCCTACTTTCTTTTCCTGCATAATTCCAACACCCTGATAAGAACTACATCCATGCAAGAATTTACTAAACTTATGTTATAACATGTTACCAAGTAGTTTATCCAATGGATTTTAAATATGGCTTCATAGAGTCATCGTAAAATAGTTACTAAGCAAGCCATTCCATATTTAATCACTATTTGGTCTTGTGTAATGGTTGTGGTTCTTTAAGCACACACCTTTCGACTAGTAGCAAATTTTTATAAGAAGTTAGAATATTTATTGGGTAAAAGAAGAAGACGACCAATTGGATAGTTGCTTAAGTATTTTTTTTAATATAATGTAATTACTCTTCAAGGATGGGATGATAGAGAATGTAGCTTAATTATTAAAGATAGGCATGCTTTATTAAATAATTATAGGTTGTGTAAAGTGTAATGTAATAATATCTAGATGGTTGTCTTGTGTCAATTAGTATATATTATAGAATTTTCTTGTGGAACATTAGTGTATTTGTGCCATAGCATTATAGTTAGAGAAAACCAAAGGAATGAGGTAAAGAATTAAGGGCGGTTATAATTTGGTAGGAGTTATGTGATCATATCTTATGTTTTTTATTTTTGGTACAGACAATCTACTGCTTTTAATTCTTGTATTTATGACTATTTTTGAAGTTCTTTTTGTGTTGCATATTTTGTTTATATTTGTGACTTTCTATTTATTTATTATAGAGATGAATTAGTTACTTGCTTTTGTAGTGAAAGTTACTTGCTTAATTTACTATCCGTCTCAACTCTTTGTAGTTGTAGGCTTTACTTACTTACTTATAAGCATTGAATAAAGAATATATGTGGTGTAAGTAAGTAAAAATTCACAGTAACTATATTGATTAAGAAGTTGTAAAGAGAAATGTTAATATATATTTTATTGCAAAAGAAGCTTTTAAGCTTTTATATTGAACTGCTAGCATGCTGGTAAAGTTATTAGTATTTCTATTTGACTTTTAATGTTTTTTTCGGTTTGTAATTAGTTTCTATATATCTCGATATTACATAGCCATGCTAGAGGACGTGTTACCCTCCTCTGACTTTATTATAGAGCTTCATCTACAGCTCCAACTCCTTCTACCACTCCACTTCTAGCTCCCACTACCGCTCCACCTCTAGCTCCAATACTTCATAGTGTTCTGTTACTTGCTCTATTCTCAGAGCAGGTTCGGGAGCTTTTTGGCGTGGGCACATATAAGATCCCATTGCTACTACAGATTATGATTAGGATATCGAGCATGAAGCAAATCTTGAGCACCGTGTGAAGAATCATGACTTCCCCTATGAGGTGAGCGACGTCACTAAGTGTGCTATGGGTGTAGAGAGGGGGAAAAGGGGAAATAATAAGATTACCCCTCCCCATGAGGTCGAGAGGGATCGCCCCCTCATCCACATAGCTGAAGACAAGTAATTAAATTATATTTATAATTTTTTATTCATATACCTTGTATCTACTAACATTTATTTCATTTTGTTTGTAATATAGAGCATTTGTTGTGGATGACCCCAAGAAACACGAAGGTGGCGACTACCATTTCTAGTATTACCATGAAGTAAGTTCCTATAAGACACAAAAACCTTATGTTATAATGATTTTATGGTAAGTTCAATTTTATTATTGTTTAAGTTTTATTTTTATTTTAATATGTTGTTAAATTATTGACAACATACTTTTGTTTTGTAATTTATGCTGCAAAGGCGGTAAGGGAAGTCCCCAAGGAAAGAGTTGCATCTCGGTTTGTGTTTAATATAGCGGCCGTAAAGAGATATAGCGATATATTTTAGAAGCTGCAAGCAGAATTTAAGAGGAAGCAGCTATTGGGCCCACTCAATTAAAAGGAGGATGAACACCCCAATTGGATCCCCACAAAATTGGTAGGAGTCCTTGTGTGACGAGTGAATGAGCTTTAACTTCCAGAGACGCTCTTAGACAATAGTCGTGAATAGGCAAGTGCGTGAGGAGCAAATTCATCATGCATCTGGTTCTGTCAACACAGCTATTCACCAAAAGTGACTAGTTAGTAATATTTTATTTAATAAATATTAGTTATAAATATGTATCATAACCTTTTTAACTAATATTGTTTTAAAAATTTTATACTGGAGTAAGAGTTAGGTCGATAACCTATAGTTATTGAGGTTTTTCAACTAGTACTCACAAGAGAAAGTCTGGTGATTTTGTTGACACAAAGTTGAAAGTCATTAGTGTAGGTATGATTTTTTATTTTTTTTTACATAATTGTTATTCTATTTTACATACATAACATGTTTTTATTTACAAGAGAAGTTTAAGGCTTTAAAGGCAATGAAGCTAGGGCAATCTTGCACCGAGTAATAGGATAGTGCTGATACACTTGCTACACTTGCTGAGGCCCCCGTGAGTGACCCAACTCTCTTTGTGAAGCTAGCGAGTGGCAAGAGGAAGGGACTCGTCTATGGCTTCAGGGGTTGTATCAACTCTGAGCAAGTATTGGGTGAAGTCGCAAGGTCCATAGCTTCTACCACCACTGCTCACATCTTCGCTACAACTTTTGTTACATCTTCATCTCCTTTGGGATCCATTCCAGAGTAGATAGAGCTTGTACATAAGTTAAATTACGAGAGAGTTGAAGAGATCTGGGGTAGATCCACTGCCTCTGACACCACCCCTCCATCATCTTCGGTACATATTATTTTAATTTCATTTTCATAATGCAAAAGTTTTAGTTTATTATAGTTTGCATGCAAAACACATGCCAAGTTTAAGATCTGTGGGCAAAATGATCACTATTTTAGGATTCCAGTGATACCAGAACGGCCCTAGGGACGAATAAGACCTGTAGAAAAAAAATCAGAAATCCTTTTAGATCAACAGTTAGGATTTTAGGATAAATTTTCAAATTCAAGGCAAAAATTTGCCAAGATGGGTTTAGGGAGAAAAATGGCTAAATATTAGACCATTTAGGATTCTGGTAGTATCGTCATGGCCTTAGGACAAATAAGACTTGTAGGAAAAATCAGAAATTCATTTGGATCAACAGTTAGGAACAAAACTATTTATTACTAGTTCATTTAGGATTCCATAAGTATCTACAGGGCCCTAGGGACGAATAAGACCTGGCGAAAAAACCAGAAATCCATTTGGATCAACGTTTAGGATTTTAGGACAAATTTTGAGTTTTAAGGTAAAAACTTGTCAAGTTTTGTTCAGGGGACAAAACGGTCAAATACTAAACTATTTAGGATTCCAAAAGTACCTGCACAGTCCTATGGATGAATAAGATCTGTAGGAAAAACCAAAAATTCATTTAACAGTTAGGAATTTTATGACAAATTTTGAGTTTCAAGGTAAAAACATACCAAGTTTGGGTTCGGGGAGCAAAAATGGTCAAATTCTAGTTTATTTAGGATTCCGGTAATACCAGCATGACTCTAGGTATGAACAACACTGTTAGGAAAAATCGAATTTCCATTTGGATCAATGACTAAGATTTTAGGACAAATTTTTAGTTTCAAGGAAAAAACTTGTCATGTTTGAGTTCAGGGGGTAAAACAGTCAAATACTAGTTCGTGTAGGATTCTCGGAGTACCAGCACAATCTTAAGGACAAATAAGACATGTAAGAAAAGCCATAAATCCATTTGGATATATGGTTATGATTTTAGGACAAAGTTGAGTTTTAAGGCAAAAACTAGTTTGGTTTGGGTTCGGGAAAAAAAGGTTAATTACTAGGTCGTTTAGTATTTTGGGAGTACTACCATGGCCATGGGGACGAATAAGACCTGTAGGAACTTCCGCAAATCCATTTGGATAAACGGTTAGGATTTTAGAACAAATTTTGAATTTCAATGCAAAAACAAATAAAACTTGGGTTGGGGGGCCAAAATGGTCAAATACTAGTCTATTTAGGATTTTAGGAGTACCAGCATGATCGCGGGGATGAATAAGACCTCTATGAAAATCTAAAAATCTTTTTGGATCAATGATTAGGATTTTAGAATAAATTTTGAGTTTCAAGAAAAAAACTTTAAAAAATTAGGTTCGGAGGTCAAAATGGTCAAATACTAGTCCGTTTAGCATTTGGGAAGTACTAGTATAATCATGAGGACGAATAAGACCTGTGTGAAAGGTTGAAAATACATTTGAATTAGTGGTTAGGATTTTAGAACAAAATTTGAGTTTCAAGACAAAAACATTGAAAACTTGGGTTTGGGTGGCAAAAATGCCAAATACTAGTCTATTTATGATTTCAAGAGTACCAGCACGACCGTGAGAATAAATAAGGCCTGTAAGAAAAGTAAGAAATCCATTTGGATCAATAGTTAGGATTTTAGAACAAATTTTTAATTGTGAGGCAAAAATTTAAAAAACTTGGTTTCGAGAAGAAACACGGTCAATACTAGTCCATTTAGGATTTCGAGAGTACCGGCATGACTGTGGGGATGAATAAGACCTGTAGAAAAATTTGAAAATCCATTTGAATCAACGGTTAGGATTTTATGACAAAGTTTCATTTTTGAGGCAAAAACTTTAAAAACTTGGGTTCGGGGAGCAAAATGATCAAATACTAGTTTATTTAAGATTTCAGGAGTACTAACACGACTATGGAGAGGAATAAGACCTATAAAAAAAGTTGGATATCCATTTGGATCAATGGTTATGATTTTAAAACAAATTTTGAGTTTCAAGGCAACAACTTTGAAAACATGTGTTCGAGGGGCAAAACAGTTAAGTACTAGTCCGTTTAGGATTCTGGAAATACCGACATGACCTTGGAGACGAATATAACCTGTAGGAACACTTTTGTTTGCCCCATTTATCCTAAAATTTCATGATGTTATGTGTCCTCAATTTAGTTAATTTGGTACTATGACATGTTATACGATTTCAGGAACTAACCTATAAGTGAGTAAGTATCTTCGAATACGATCTAGCAGAGGAACATCCAAGTATGCATGCATTCATTCATGAAAGAACCTTAGACACATAAATATTTTTTATTTTCTTTTATACTCTTATGAGTTTGTAATATTACATAATTATGTTTAGCTGTTATTTTGTTTCAGATAGATTACTATTTTATTTTATTTTTACTATTTTCCTTTTTTTTTTTCTATTTTAATATCAATAGAATTGTAATTATTTTAAAACTATTAATTTCTTTTTTTTCTAATTCTTTCAATATTAATAATTTATAATTTTTCAACAATTACATGTCAATAATAATTAAAATTGAATTTCTGATTTTTATTTTATTTAATAAGTACATAATAGTCCTAATTTTTTTTTAATTCTTCTTAAATTTAAAAATTAAAATTTTAAAAATTACTATGAATTAAAAGAAACATTAAGAGTATAGTTCATGATTAAAATATTGTTGTTTAACTTTTATATCATAAAAAAAATTATATTTTTCAAGATTTATATGTCAATATTAGTTAATGTTGAATTTTAAAAAAAAAATTATTAATAAGTTCCTAATAATTATAATATCTTTTAGTTCTTCTCAAATTTATGAAATAATTTTATTTATTTTTTAAATAATAAATTAAAAAAAATATTTAGATTATAGTTTCCATGATTATATATTATTGTTTTAACTTTTAATGGAAGAAATTTTATTTTCATAAATACCCTATGAGTTTTTACTATTATATAGATACTTTTAATTGTTATTTTGTTTCAAATATTCTATTTTTTATTTTATTACTTTCATAATTTTGGGAATTTAATATTAATATATTTGTAATTATTTTATGACTATTGATTATTTTCACTAAATCTTTTCAATATTAATAAATCTATAATTTGTCAATAACTTTATATTAATAGTAATTAATATTGAATTTCTCAATTTTTTTTAATTTAATAAGTTGCAAATAAATATAATATTATAAATTAATTTTCTTTTAAAATGTTATGAATGAAAAGAAATATTAAGAGTAAAATTTTTATGATTATAATATTATTGTATTAATTCTTTCTCCATCTTTAGATTTTTTAAAAAAAATAATTAATTACATGTTTAAATTATTATTTTTAAATAATTTATTAATAGTTATATTAATTGTTGATGAATATATATATATATAAATATGATTCACATGCAATGCATGTGCCACGGAAACAAGTATATATATATGCTATTGAATTTGATTGAACCCAACAGTAAAATTAGATTGTGTTTTACATAATTGAATTTCCAGATCTAGCTTTAACATGTATTTCCTCTTCTTTTTTTTCTTTTTTTCTTTTTTTTATGAGTGGGATAGAGTTTGGTCCCCACAAATATATGAAATTTCCTAACACATGCATAGAAACTAGAGTTATACTATACCTATCTAAGTATCTGAAATTGGAAAATTGGATAAACAAAACATGTCATTTGGAGTTTGGGGACAACGACTGCCATTTTGGCTGGCATGATGAAAACTATCCCCCATTATTGTTTGCAGAAGATGCAGAACCTTGAGCTAGTGCAAGAGTTTGGTCCATATGATCTGTATTAGGCTATGTGACAATTCCCTAGCAGTAATGCCAACACAATATATCTAGCCAGGTTTGCTCTATAATTTGAACCCATTATTTGTCAAACTTCCAAAATATTTCCATTACTTTCTACGTCCATCCATCAACCAAAGCAAAAAAACAAGAAAATAAAACATGCAAGAGATTATAAGGTTAAAACCGAGTATAGAAGTGCAACTTCAAATATCAAATCACAACTTGATATTGCAACTCAAATTGTTGCTAAGACACGCTAGGAATGAGTTTTCATATTCTTATATGGTATTTTATTAATTCTATAATACCTTTTACAATTCTACTCCCCTAGAGATTTGATTGTTTGTCTTCAATTTGTAAACAAGGAATTAGTTGTAGGATAATACAACGAAGATTTGAAGCCTGTATGTTTTCATTGTTATAAACACAATTTTGGTGTAAAAGGACCTTTTAGAAAAAGAAAAAGAAAAAGAAAAACTTAAATATAATGCATATTACACTGATCATGGGCATAAAATCCTAACTGTTAATCAAAATGGTATTCCTTTTCTTCTTACAGATCTTATTTGTCCTCATTATCATTCTAGTACTCCTGAAATCCCAAAAGGACTTGAACTTGACCATTTTTTCCCGAACCCAACTTTGCAAAGTTTTTGCTTTTAAACTCTAACTTGGATAACAAAGTCTAACCGTTGATCCAAATGGAATTCAGATTCTTTTTACCGGGCCTCATCCCCACAGACATTCTGATACTCCCAAAATCCCAAAAGGACCTGAACTTGACTTCTTTTTTCCTTGAACCCAATTTTGCTAAGCTTTTGCTTTGAAACACTAATTTGGGCAAAAAATCCTAACCGTTAATCCAAATGGCATTTTGTTTCTTCGTACAAGTTTTATTCTTCCCCATGCTTCCCCATGCCATCCCAGTACAATGTAATCCTAAAAAAACTTATTAATGACCAATTTTTCCCCCGAATCCCACTTAGCAAAGTTTTTGCTTTGAAACTCTAAATTAGGAGTAAGATCCCACTAAAATATCTAAGCTTTACACACACAATATATTAACTTGCATAGTTTTTCCATTGGTCACACAAATGACATTTTGTTTCTTCCTACAAGCAAAAATAAATTTTATAATTAAAATTAAAAGAAACATACATCATGTGGTTGATATGGTGGTGTCGAACTCATTGGTTGCTCCCTAACTCTCCTAAGCTTTCTCCTAACAAAATCCTACAAAAACTATATCTGATATGGTGCAAATCTCAGATGAAATGGAGATGCGGCGAAAAATGGACCCAACTGCTCTGAGTACTTGCTAAGAGTTGATACAACCATCGAAATCGTAGATCAGGCCCTCCTTCTTGCCGTCCACTAGCTTTACAAATAAAACAGGGTCACTCACTAGGGATTGGGCTGGCGTACGGATGTCTAAATGGGCACTAGACTGTTCAGGACTCTTCCTTTGAAATTTTAAAATTCTCCTATAAAATGAAAAAGAGTTAGCTTTGCAATTAATCAAACATGTAAATATGGTAACAAAAAACTGTTACGTAAAACTTTAAAAAAATCAACTAACACTAAGGGTCTTCGATTTCGTGTCAACGAAATCATCAGTCTTCTGCTTGTAAGTATGATTTGATAATCCCTATCAACATTGGTTCTCGACCCAACTCTCTGGCTTATACAAAGAATATATGACACTATTAACCGAAAATAATATAATACGAAGCTCAAACTCATTGTAATTAAATAAATTATGACCAACTAGTTGCTTTAGGTGAACATTTGTATTAACGAAGCCAGATGCATGGTGTATAAGCTCACCGCCTACTCCCCTATTAGTTCACATCTTCTTTGTATGCCTCTGGAAGTCAGGGCTCGCCCACTTATGTCACAACGCCTCATACCAATTATGTGGGTTCCAATCTAGGCACCCATCCTTATTCCAAGTGAGCAAGTCTGATATTTACTTCCGAGTTAAATTTGTGCGCAACTTATGAAACACGTCACTACATCTCTTCGTGGTAGCTGTATTGAAGACAGGACGAGATGCGACTATCTTCTTGGGAGTGAAAAGCCCAAATCTTCACTACTCGATAAATTACAGCACCAAATTTGATTGCCACAAATTTAAAAAAAATATTTAAATTAAATTAAAACTTAGAAAACAATACTATTGTACATACTATAAAATCATTATAGCAATAGGCCTTTGTTTCCTCAGGGAACTTCTGGTAGTGGACAACATGACCTGGAAGATGTTTCATGACGCCTTGGTTGTTGAATCCCACTCAAAAAATTCTATTTAAAGGACTTTATCCTTCCTAAGATCGCCTGTGTGCTTGATCCATTGAATGATCAAAAAAAGTTTCTTTGAATACTAAAGGGGATTTTTAGGACCAATGAGGCAGGGGGGAAAAGCGACCATTTTCTTGCTTGTTTACAAGAGAAAGATTGTAGGGGAATTAGATTCTTCCACAACCAAGACCCCCATGCCATCCCCTTCCTTCAACTTAGGCCTCATTATATTCTAAACCTGTTGCTGGCCGCCTCTTTTACACCTATGCCTCCTCTAGGTCGTTCAAAGAACAGAAATAGTGGTGCCCACCTTCGTGTCCTAATGATCTTCCCCCATGAGTTCTCTTCAATACAGATAAAAATATATGCATATAAGCAATGTACAAGATATAAATATATTTGAATAGTGTAATACTGAGATTATTTACCTGTCCCAAGCTATATGGATAGGTGAAAGATCCTTCTGATTATCAAATGGATGGGTGGGCAATCTTATTCTTGACCCTCTTCCCCTTTTGTGTGGCTGATGTGGCATACTCAGCATCGTCCTCTATATGGAGGTTCATTAAGATCCACCCCATGCTCGACAACCTGATGAGTAGAAGCTACAATAAAAGGTAAGTGTAAGAACAATGGAATACAATCAAATTAGTAAATAATAAAGATACATAAACTTGAAATTGTAACTTATGCGTCCGTATGGTTCCTAAACTCAATAGGATCTGTGTAGACCCAACATTAGATAAGTGTCGAACCTACTATGAATATGCATCAAGTATTGAAACATATGAAGATGGAACTACAATTGTAATATTTGATGAAGCTTCAGTTGTAGAAGGAGATGAAGCTGTAGCTGTAGAAGGAGATGTAGTAGGAGATAGAGCCGTAACTGTACAAGATGATGAAGCTGCAGCTGTAGAAAGGGATAAAGTTGTAGCTAAATAAGAAGATTGAGCTACAGCTGTATAAGAAGATGGAGAGGCAGTCATAAAAACTCCACAACATCCTTGAACAGGGGTACGATATCCTCTAAGCATGGTATGACATCTGAATAATATACCTGAAACAACATGTTATATGAATATGTTAGTTATTTATAATATGCATAAATAACTTAACCTATTGAGGATCCACAACATATAATCTTTGAATGAGATAGTAATTGACTTGTTTAGAAACTAGGGCTATATTCTCTAAGAGCAATTGGTTGCTGAAGAGATAGGACCATACTTCAGATTTAACTCACACAAAATTAATTAGCCTTAGATTAAAACCCTTATGATATTCAATACACAGTTTAAAACTTCATATTCAATCGTTCTTTCTCCCAAATTCAAGTAAATTTAGATCTGAAAAACAAAATCAAATTTAAAGATTTGGACCCAAACCAAATCAAAAAGCCAAATGTTCACCCTTGCAAGGGATAATATTTAAGATTTTGAAACCAAAACAAAAAAAATCTAAATGTTAACCCCAACTATTGGCGCAAATTCAAGATAACCGACAATCTTTCAATTAGAAAATTGATGCAGCACTTTATTGAATCAACAAAAAACAATTTGGGCTACAAGAGACCAACTTACAAATATAAAAAGGAACCATCTGTCTTTTTAACAAAACCCCATATTCTAAATATTACACACTCAAGTACAAGTACTATAATATATAAAACTCTATTTCAAAACTGTTAAAAGATGGTAGATAGGACTAAAGATAAGCATCATGAATTAACTAAATATGAAGATTTATAGATCCAAATTCTACAAAAACAATGCAAGCCCAAAGGTCAATGCAGATACTACAGTAAATACATACATACCTAACTTATAATAAGTCTAAAGGTGCATAAGATGCATTACATGCACAAATAATATCCATTAACAATCTAAAGAACAACAATTTTTCAAGCTTTAACAAAGTTTTTATTCAAAAAAATTAAAAGAATTTTTTTCATAAAACAACCAAAAGGAAAAACTTTCAAACATAAGAATTTACAACTTTTTCAATGAAGAACAAGAGATCCCAATCCCACTAGCAATACATATGATGGGGGACATGATCATAGGCATATGATCTATCATGACCACCCCACAACCATATCATATCTACCTCAGCACCCCAAATCTTTTCTAACAATTTGGAAGAATATGGACCCCACAATAAAGTTATAAGGTACAGAGAATGCCTAAAGAACCATGTTGTAGCCATGCGAGATACCACTGATGGGTGTGGTAAGTTTTTGCCCAATAGAAAATAATGAACCATTGAAGCTCTTAACTGCTCTGCCTAATGAAAACCCTAACATCTATTTCCAACTACAATTTGATCTCTAATCATAAACACAATGTTCTTTGTATGTAAACCCAAAAAATGATGATTCTATAACTCTAACCCTAACATAGAATGAAAACTGACAGACTTGCATAAGTCTGTCTTACTGGGACCCAAACATAATCCATCTAGACTATCTCACCTATTTGGTTAGTTTCTTGATAAGTGATTTTGGTGTTATATAAAATAACAAAAAAAAAACATGAAGGAGAATAAACAACCAAAAATTGTATCAAATTCATGAAACAAGTAAGCACCAATCTATCAAGTATAACCAACATTATTCACAATCCAAATAAAGAAATATTATCGTATATTACCTATAATCAATTATGCATGTACTCAAATTTTTTGTTTTAAAATAAGGAAGAAAAAAAATATCAATGGAGCTCTACTGATTGCGATGAAATAAATTGAAAAGGGAATGGTAGAATTTGGCTAATTTAAGCATCATGGCATGTTTGGTTACATACTTGAGGGACTAGACGGAGAGGGAGGACAAAGCTTGGGATCAAGGTCAACAAAGCTCGAAATCATAAATGGAGGAAAGAAGAGAAGAAAAGAAAGGAGCTCGATCTGGGGATTTAACAGGGAAAGGTATCTACATCTGTATTAATAAGTGGCAGATGCATATACTAATTATTTAATAAAAAAGTATTGTTCATCAGTGTCTGTAACTCCAAACACAGATAATATAACGCATAGGCAAATAAGCGCAGAAAATTTGGCGTCAAAATTTAAATAATTTCTACATCTAGTGTATATTTTTCAGCGTCTGCATTTAAAATTTCTTACATTTTACCTACATATGCAACGTTGCAGATGTAGATAGTAAAAATGAGTATGCAGATAGTAGTTTTCTACGTTTGCACAATAATAGATGTAGATAGAGTAATTTCTTCTAGTAAAGTAATCATATTGAGTTTGAAAACTAAGCACCCAAAATCTTTCACAAAGAATGAATTGGTAAGTATATTTGTATGCTGGTCCAAAAATGTAACAATAATAAGTTGAAAAGTGCCACAAGTAAGGTGAGTGCTTATGATATGACAATCAATTTTAATGTGATTCATTCACTTCTCAAAACATCATTGTGAGTAACCTGAATAACGCTTTGACTATCACAATGAGTAGGGGTAGCCCGAAAAAATAGAATCTAAGTCAAAAGTGACAACCATATCCCCAACTAGCCACCTTAACCACATTAACTCTGTAGTGGTACTTGCAAGAGCTTAGTATTCAAACTATGTGGTGGAGGGAGAAACAATAATTTGTTTCTTATTTTGCCAGGTAATAAGAGAATCTCCAAGAAAGAAGCAGAAACCAGTAAAGGACCATCTATTTGATGGATCTCATGCTCTGTTTGCAACAGAATAAGGAGTAAGCTATACAGAAGAAGTGGCCGGATAGTATAAGCCATTAGAGAGAGTTCCCTTCACATATCTCAAAATCCAAACAACCATATAATGATTTAAAGTGGTATGTAATGTATGGACGATTGATAGTAAGATCAATCAGACTGTGAAGTAACTGTCGATAGAGCGTAAGGTTTAAAGAGGTTCACCAGTCAACATACTATTCTTCCAATTTTATTCCATTGATGACGTGACAATGTCACTAGTTGAAATACCTGATTTTGTAATTAAGTCAACTATATACTTGGTGTGAGAGAGAAAATAGCTAGTTTGATTAAAATTAATTTTGAGGCCAAAAGAATAATTAAACCTATCAAGATCTTTCATATCAAATTGTTGGTTGAGGAAAGTTTTAGAGCTTGAATGTCATCTCCAGCAAGATCGAACCAAATTCAATTTGAAACCAAAAAGCAGTCATATTTTCTGGAAGACAATCCTAGCTAGCTGGTGCAAGACAAATTAAAGCTGGTCCAATTCAAAAATGGGAGGAACCATACGAATACGTAAATGTAATCTGATGAAAGAAAACTAATATATGGAGCAAATAATGGACTATACCAAATATAGCATGATGAAGACGAATTCCGAAATTCAAATGGGACACACCAACCAAAATTATTAGACAAGAAGACTACAATTTGGTGCTTTGAGTCATTCAATACATATAATATAGTTATTTTAGTGAATCGATGAATTTAAAATTACAAACATAGACAGTCCAGGCATATACTACATTGTATTCTTAACCTGAAAAACTAAGGTACACAAAAATATAAAAATTAAGAAAAGAAAAACAAACAGCAAAGCAAAGACCATGGATACATACAAATAAAGGGTATTTTTGTCATATTACAAAGCTTTAGAAACCGAGGTAATGCAAGTGTACAAAAGCTATAATAAGTGATGCCAGCTACAATTATTACTTGGGCGCCCCAAGGTTTGTATTATATTAGTCTCATTAATGTAGAGAATGTAAATTAATTAATCACTATTCAACAAAAAATCTTTGGGGCTCAAATGGTAATAATGCCAATAATACTAGTTTAGCTTATTTTCATAAAGAATTGATATTTATAGACATGACTTAATTAGTTAAAAATTAAATAAGAATTAAAGGACAAACTTATATTCTATCTGGATTTATAGACATGACTTAATTAATTAAAAATTAAATAAGAACAATGATGTATTGAAAACTTTCAGCAAATAACCATGGGCGTTTGAAGAGTTTTGAATTTTATATTGTGAGCTTTTATCAAATAAAAAAAAAAGAAAAAGAAATAAAGGCCAAACTTATAAAGAATATTTGACTTTGATTCTACCATTGACAAGGAGTCCTTAGGATTCCTTACACAAATCTTTGTTAGAGTATTTAAAAGTAAGTGGTATTCAGATATATATATATAAAGACTCTATTCTCACAATCTTTATAAACTTAATAAAAATATATATATACGCTTTTTACCACTATAATAATCTTAAATACCCATTATTTATTTTAGGTTCTTTTATAAATCTATATGCAACTTAATTGAAGTGGTGCTCATAACAAAAATATGTATGTGACATGTTGGGTCCAATAATAATGGCGCTATATATCACAAAGCTGATGCTATACCTTCAGGAAGTGAAAGAGTATGGGTGTCAATATTATGTACATTATTATATGAAAATGAAATTAATTAAATTATAATTTATAAGTTTGAATTATATAAGACTAATTATAATATTAGAAATCTTTGCTAAAACAATTATATAGGTTGTAATCTCTGTATATTTTTAGCATTGATGGTCATAATTTTAACTTTCCAATAATTATTATTTCTAGTTATATTATTTTGAAAGAAATATAAGATAATGATTACTATTATTTTCGATAATTCTAATAATAATAACAACTATATAAATTGTCATTTCTCTAGATTTTTGATATTGGTGGTCACATTTTCAACTCTCAGCAATCACCATCTTTAGTGATGTTGTCTTTAAAAAACATAAGAAAATAGTGATTGTCATTTTAATATCTCACATAATTGTAATTATCATCTGTCTCCAACAATCTCAAACACTAGGAGTGGCCTCGACCAATGTTTCCATTTCAATTCAAAGATGAATAGGTTTACAGTTCACGGTAAAATAAAAAATCTTCCTTTGGTGAAATTAAAGTTATTTTAACTTTGTGTTTTGGATTGTAATATTGACATGTATTGATGTAAGGAAGCTATTTCAACGATTCCTTTTACATCAAAACCAGCGATTTAGGACCGTACCCTTTTTGGATCTTCTATATCTTCCCCTTTGTATTCCACTTCACTCTTCAGAGTAGGCGGTACCATACACAATTATTTGAATATGTAACTAAAATTGGTTTTTTTTCATCAAAAATAAATTATTAAAGGTGATAATTGATTTAACTAAAGAAGTGTTGTTTGATTTTCAGTTTTAAATGTCAAACTAATGATTTACACTAACTTTAAAAAAAATTAAAGAATAATGACATACTATTTCAGAAACGATTTAGAGCTAATTTAGTTTTGTATTTAGAACATATATTTGATACAATTTAACCTATTTTTCAAAAATTATTTATTTGTAACTTTTTTCATAATACATTTCTAGCAATACAAGTCACAATTTTTATATTATTTTTTGACAAAAATATTTTTTTTTCCTAATACTTTTATGATTCAAAATTATTTTTTAGACAATTAATCAAATACAAAACAAATTATAATAAATTAATATTTTAAAATTGTTACTAAAAAAATTAATTATTCAAAATATTAATTTTTAAATACTAAATCAAACTGAACATTGTCGGCAAACACTGTTTGCCTTTTATTATTATTTTTTTTACAAATATATTCTAAGAATTATTTTATTTACAATTAGATAATAATTATAATTTTTTACTAAATTGAACACAACATCCACATAATATTAATTATGAATTTTTTTCAAAAAAATTTACATATCAAACAAAAAAAAATATAAAAAGATAAAATAACAACCAAACAATATCTCGATTCTCAAACACTTGAATGTTAAACCAAACCCTCTTCCAAAACTGCTTATCTAGAGGAGAAATTTGACAGTAAATAATAAAGAGAATTGGATGGGGGCGTTTTGGTCCAATGAGAGGCAGCCGTGAGCATGCAATCGACTAGTGTATCACAGTGAGGCGCTCAGATCATCATTATGGAGAAAATTGGAAAATGCAGAAAAAAGGACAGATTGGTGGGCTGTCTTCCCGCCATTAAAATCACTCTGCTGTTTCTCCAGTCCAGTCTCACCCACACCACCAAATTCCATTCTCTCCTCTCTCCTCCCTCTCTCTCTCTCTCTCTCTCTCTAACTCTCACTCTCCCCTAGGCCCCAAGTTCTACAATTATTTGCTTTTCTATTTTCTTTTCAAATTATATAAAATTAATATTTTGTTTCATAAATAAGTAAATTACCACAATTCTTTCTTTCTCTCTCTCTTTCTATGTCTCTAGAAACGACAACAATTCTGGAACCTCCTCTTCTATAAATAGAGGTAGAATTGAGGGGCCGATTGAGATTTTAGGGTTTTCACAAGAAATAGAAGGAAATATATATAAAATATATAATCCCCAAATTAAACAAAGCAAGCAATAGAGGCAGGCAGCTTCTCTCGAATTAGACTCACTACCAATTACAACATCCAGAGCAGTCACTGATCATCAAAGGTAGGGTGTGTCTACAGTTAATTAGCTAGCTACTATTTTCTTTGTTTGAAAAAGAAAAACAAAAACAAAATTGTGAGGGAAACATTAAGCAGTACTCATCCTCATCATCATCATTATCATCATCTACAGGACTACGCCCAAAGCAAAAGGAAAAGCAGGTAATTTTGGAGTGAGACATGGATATGAAGCCTGCATGGCTGGAGGGTCTGATGGCTGAGACATTCTTTGCTGGTTGTGGGGTCCACGAGAATCGCAGGAAGAACGAGAAGAACGTCTTTTGCTTGCACTGTTGCCTCAGCATCTGCCCCCACTGCCTCTCATCCCACAGCTCTCACCCTCTTCTTCAGGTACTACTACTTCTTCTACTGTTTAATGGGTATTTCACAATTCTGTGATGAAGTTTCTTTCTCTTTGTCTGAATTTTGTTGAATTTTTCTGACTTGGTTTGTGTTTCCTTCTTTTTGTTCTTCTCAATCTGCATACTAATCTCAAAAGAGAATTTCTGATGAATTATCTATCTTGCTGGTTGTCAAGTTGTGATTTTTGAACTGATTTTCTTCTGTTCATCTCTATTTTGTCTCTAAAATCTTTAAAAATATTTTTCTTTCTACCCACTTTCAGTTTCTTTTGAATTTTGTTCCAACCATGCAATTAAACCTCTGTAATTAGTTGAAGCTGGTTTGATTCTTTTAATTACTGATATTGATGGGTTTTTTTTTTTTCAATATTTATATTGAAGGAGTAATTAATGGTTCAGCTTTGAATTCTGTCAAAAATTGTTGTCTTATTGTCTTTGTTGTTTTACCAGATTTATTACAAAGCATATTTATATCTGGTTTCCCTGAAAGGTTTTATCATGTCTTGTTTTGATTCCCACTTTTTGGATTTGGTTTGTTACCCATTAATGGAAGATTTCTTTTTTATCCATTTCTCCCTGCAAAGCTTTCTCAGCTGTTCCTTTCAATGAAAGCGAAAGTTTGACCCAAAATTTTCCCAATTCTGCTTCATACTAATATTTTTATTATTTTTCAAAAGGAACCCACCACTTCCCTAAGTTATATATTCTTTACTCAGTTTCAGACACACTTCATTTATTCTTTTTCTTCGTCATCAAGGGCTGGTTGCCTAACTGTTCCCATAAAACTTCATTCAACCAATTTACCCCCAACATCTATCTCATTATTAATTACTGTATTACAGTTTTATTTTTACCCAAATTTCAAAATGATAAATTTTGGGTTGTTTATACTTATAGGTGAGGAGATATGTTTACCACGATGTGGTTAGGTTGGGTGATCTTGAAAAGCTCATTGACTGCTCTTATATTCAGGTATAGTAGCACATATGTCACTAGCACCAATCATGACTTGAATGAATTGTTTTTTGCCGACAGTGTATTGATTTATATACAATAAATCAAATAATAACTCATTTAATTTATAAGAAATGATTATAAGGGTGATGATGTGAATATAATTAATTAACTTAATGTTTCTATGCCTTGTTTGGCAGCCCTATACAATTAATGGTGCCAAAGTGATATTCTTAAATCAGAGGCCACAGGCAAGAGCATGCAAAGGCTCTGCCAACATTTGTTGGACTTGTGACAGGATTCTTCAGGAGCCATTCCATTTCTGTTCTCTATCTTGCAAGGTACCTATTTTTAGTTCCCTATTCTTACCTATTACATATGTTTTCTAAAGTTGCTTTCTTAAACCCAAAAAATAAAGTAAAAAATAAAAATACAAAATAAGAATAGGTTACGACGACCCCTAAAACAGGCTTAGTTGGATACTCACCAACCTAGGCTAAGAAAAACAAATGTTGTTTTGAAGTGTTTGGGTTAATAACTATTACTAGTACTGAAATCTAAAGTTGGCACATAATCCTTGAATTGCATCCAGTTGGTACTAAAAGCCAAAAGCATCTGAATTTGTAGCACATCTATCAACCAAAGGGGTATTTGTATTAATTGAAGTTACCAACACTAAAATTAACAAGAGGCAGATTAATTATGCTAATAAAACAAATTTCAGAGTTTATTTTCGACAGAATGACGTGGCATTTTAGATGTTTTTACATTTACCCCATTTTATTGAAATTAAAAAAATATATATAAATTAATGCTTCCAAAATATACAACTATTAACAATGGGACAGATGAAGTGAATTTAATTCACACGAGTACAACTAGGGCTTTGTGTTTGGCAGACATTTTGAGCCTTACTTTAGTATCCCAAATATATGGACTTTTGGACCTGAGGGAATAATTATTTTTTAATGTTTGAATCTTAAATTTTTTTAATTTATCAACCATTAGTTATTTTTTGAGTTGTTGTTTGACTACAAGAATCAGTTTTTGATTAAAGAAAAAACTCTCATATCTTTACAATTAGTGTCTTTAGAGAGATTTATAATTTTGTTATTATTTTTTTTTTTGAATTAAGGAATGAGAGAAAATATTTGTCAAGATTTACACCTTGAGTTTCAGTGTGAATTTTATCTGACAATTATATGACATTTGAGTTGAAATTTAATAGCCCCTCGTACGTATATGACCAAAAAAATTTGGCAACCCTTACAAATATTATAATTTGACAATTATAATTTAATTATTATTATTATTAGTAACATATATATATATATATTTGGCTAAGGATCTTTTTAAAGAGTTAGTTTAGGTCTATTTAGGAGTTTGTTTAGAAGTTGAATGAAAAAGATATATTATTACTTACTGTTGCAATTATACCCTTAAAGTATTTTATTAATGTATTAATAAGTATTTAATAAAAAATATTAGAATATATTATCATTACATGCAAAAATTATAATGTTTCTTAATATTTCTCTTCAAATCCTCTTAATCTTGAGAAACGAAAAAAAAAAAAGAAAAAAAAGTGATTTGAAAAGATTTGGAGGATATAGTTATCCCTTCATTTTGTTTTCTTAATAAAAAAAAACCCTCTTCAATCTATAATTTGGTAACGGATTATCTCATCTCATTCTTTCCTCAATTTTTCTCTATCTAAATTGATCTTATGAAAATTATATAAAGAAGAAATTTGTATCTTAAGTGGATTGGCCTAATGGTAAACAATTTGTTTTTTTATTAATTTCATGAGTTAGATTCAGTTTTGAGGTGGTTGTTGGTATTATAAATTTTCTTTGCGTAAATAACGTATGTTTGATAATACTTAAAAATATGAATTAGTTAAAATATTCATAAATTAATTTGTACAGCAACTTACCAAAAAAATTCATTTATGGCAGTTGTTATTGTCATGATTTGATTTCAATACTAAAGTAAATAAGTTACTTTTGTAAAATATTATTTTAATTTTAAAAACTATATTTATTTTATTTTAATAAATAAGTTTAGTACACTCGTATTAAAAACAAAACACAATTAATTGCAGGTTGATCACATGGTGTATCAAGGAGAGGACTTGTCGAACATTTTACATCGATTTGATGGATCTGATTTTGCATTTTCGCAATTCGAGGGTCTCCGAATGGACGGTTCAGAAGTGACTGACAATGATACCCAAATTACCCCTGATGATTTGTTGCATTACAAGGGCTCGTCTTGCTCCAACGCCTCCGAGGCCACCAGCAATCCCGTAATTTCACATGAAAAGAAGAAGAAACGCAACGGCTTCCTCCCAGGGATTGTGCTCTCTCTTGGCAGCAGGAGAAAGGGTGCTCCACAGAGAGCTCCCCTTTCTTAGACTTATTTTCAAAATTCTATAAAATTTTGAAAAAAAATAAATTAATATTTATTTAGCATTATATGTGAAAATGTATGTACTTCTTAGATACTTTTATTTAAGGGGATGTTTATTGTTTGTATTATTATTATTATTTTAGTTTTTTTTTGCATTTTAGTTTATTACAATATGTGATGAAGTTTTCCATTACAATCTTAGGTTGTTGTAAAAGAGTAAGCTCTTTATACTTCACCAATTTTGTATTCAATCAATGTAATGGAAGATGCAGGTATAAAATGATATAAGAATCTTTTCTTTTTACATCATATTAATAGTAATATGAGAAACAAAGGTTTTCTTTTTTATTTTAATGATGATGATACTGTTAGAAATGTTCTGTAATTGATTTTAGAATATATATATATATATATATATATATATATATATATATATATATTATCTATATAAGTTTATTTTGGTTTTTGGTGGCTGAGAGTGTAGAAATGGTGTCTTGTTGAAGGGATAGGAATTAATTCTGATATCATGTTAAATTTTGACTCATTTAGTTATATTTATTCTAAATTCTTACTATATTGAAAATGTAAAAATTACCAAATTGATCAATATAATACAAATTTATTCGACATTTAAAACAAGTCAAAACTTTAAAGTTTTTATCCAGCTTAGAAACAAGAAAGAATATGATAATAGAGAAGTGAGGAAGAAGCAGAATAAGAAAGGAATGTGTGACTGATTAGTTTCGAGAAGCATCTAACAAATATTCAGTAATACATAATATTTTCAAGACGTAGATATATGTTTTATTTCAGAATATATTATATTTTAATCATTTATTTAGGTTGGAAGAATACCACATTCGTTAATTGGAACTTTCAAATAAAGTTGAACTAACCCAAACAAAATTCTTATTAAGGATATTCATTTGATTGTCTCGATTTGTGTTCTCTTTTTTTTCCCCCCTTTAAAATTGTGTTATAAAAGAAAATTCTTATTATTTTCACGTGCAGTCTTGCTAAAAGATACATTTTTGTGTCATAGTTAGAATAAATTAGGTTTATTTTAGGTCCTAATTTATTATATATTCTTATGTGATTAACTAAATCAATTGATTTATTTTTTATATATTTATATTATTATAATAATCAAAAAAAATTTATGATCTCTTACCATATAATATATATATTTAAATTCTTTACAAATAAACAATAACCTTTCCATTATTGTCAAAAAAATAATAATATCTCTACTTTTTTACTTTTTTCCACTCTCCTACTCTCTCCCTCTCACTCTCTTACCATCTCTTTTTATGTTAATGGCCAAAAAAACAATAACATCCATATTTTCTTAGTCTCTTCCACTCTCCCACTCTCACTCTTCTCTCATCATCCACTCATGTTTATATATATATATATATATTTTATCAAATTAAATTAAAGTATAATATATATGACACGTATGTGCATGCAGATAGCTCTGTCTATTCTAACATTAATCAAATTCAATACATTAAATTCATAATCCTCTTATTATTCTAACTTCGCATAGAGCTTAGATCTTTAAAGGTTAGCTCTGAAAGGTTAGCCACAAGATGTTGCTATATTTCTCTTATAGCGACAGCTCCCTCTCTCCATCAATCTATTTATATATAATACAAATTGTTGTGTTGATTTATCATCATCTATTCAATTCTCTGAATTTCCTTCTAATTTATCAACCATCACTACCAATTAATGGACCTCTTCTATATTCGTTCCCAATCGATTATTCCATCATCTATAAACAATAATTTCAACAATTGACTATTAAGCAAATCACAAAACATCCTAAAATTTACTATTTTTTTCTCAACTTTAGCCTCAAAATGCCTCCACTTCAACCTCTATAGCCTTGACATACGGCCTTTTTTATGTTTTGTCCATTATAAATTGGACATACATTATTGATAAATTAAATTTCTATGATTGATTTCCAAACTCAACCTAGTTTTGATTCAGTCATCTCAAGTTTACGGAGAAAATCAAAGTAAATTAGGCTCATTATTTTAAGATCATTGTTTAGGCTCAAATTTACTCTATATTCCTTATACAATTAATTAGGTCAATTATATAATAACATATATGAGTACTCTCTATTGTAACATTAATCACATTCAATATGCAACTCATTTGAATCACGTATTATAGGTATTTTTTAATTTAATTTGAATTAAACAGTTTTCTGTTTTTTCCATTTCTCTAGAGAAAAAAAGATTGAGACTAAGTAGACGCAATCAATAAAATTGAATAACATCTAATTATACAAGATTAAAAATATAAGGAGTAAAATAAAACTTATGAAAATTCAAATTTGAGATCATAAAATCTCAATAATTCTGGTTTTTAATATCTTGCCTAAAAATCATTACTTAAATTTTAGATTGAATTGTTTGGAGCCACAATATAAAAATAAAAATTTTAGCATGAACTTTGTGCCCAATGGAGAAAACATGTACGATTCCACATGTGATGAAGGAAAAATTAGGGCAGAGGTGTGAATGTTTGTCAGATGGCTCACATGGGATGTCAAATTCTATTCCATCTTTTTCTCTTGTTTAAAGGACCCTATAATCCTCACATCCTAGCCTGACCAAGTCCACTCCTAGAACGCCTGGGGTTAACGCACGTGGCAGCTACTAACACCCTGGAATAAATGCTATGACGGTTGGGAACTGTTGAGAACTGTTGAGACGAGGAAGTAAGATTTTATAAAAACGAAAAAGAAAAAAAAAAAAAAAAAAAAAGGTTGTGCATTCATTGAATTAAAGTTAATTAAAATTTTAATATATGGGTTTGGTATTTTGACTTGGTATCTTAGTGTTACTTTTTTCAGATTGTTCGTATAGTAATTTTCAGTTAGGAAGAAAAAAAATTACAACACATAAATATTTAATATATACATTATATATATATGAATTTTTTCAACAAATATCCTTTCCATTCAGTCCTTCTTGCCATGCACGATTTCCTTTCCTCCTTGATGTGCATGATTTCCTTCCTTTTTGCCACGTAGTTGCTCTGTTTTATTGTGCAGCAGCCGTGAACTCCAGCCCTTCATCTTTGTCCTGCGGAGCTAGAGTAGCCCCGGTCAATCTTTTATCATAATTACAATAATCAATAATAATATTAGTAATTTTTAAAAAATAAATTATTATAAATAAATAATTAAATTTAAATTTAATCAAGAAATATGTAAAGGCTGAGATGAGATACAGATATGTAGTTTTTTTTTAAGACAATTCGTCCCACAATATATATTGTTTAACCAATACAAAGGTCTCTTGACACGTCGTCTCCAGAATGCAATAGCTCAGCTACTACACACTGTATGTCTCTCAATTTCCTGCACAAGAAAGGAGACTCGTTCTCTCTGCTTACACCTTTCCTTGTCCAAAATATAATATAATATATAAATGAAATTATATGAGAGTTATGTGTATGTAGAGTGTTGTATATGTAAGTACTAGTGAGTTCTTATATATTTTATAAAAAGTGTGAGAATGAAGGGTTTATATGGTAATATGATTTTCAAAATAATAATTGAAATAAATACACAATTTAAATTTGAAATGAGTAAAGAATTATGTTATATAAGTTACAAAATCAAATATTGAATTGTAACAATTCAATTGTCACAAAATGCTTTAAACCCTAATATTCAAAATTTTAAACTTTTGAAACTACCACAAATTTATTATTCAATAGACTGTCCAAATAAATTCCATTTATTTTATTTTTATTGAAATAGAACAACAATCCCCACTTATTTTAATAAAACAATAAAACATATTCTACACAATATTGGGCTAAGGTAGACTAACATGCTTAATGAAATAACAATGCCTTGAACTTTCACTTGGCATTTTTACAAATCTTGGTCTAGAGTCATTAGTGGTAATATGATCTTGAACTATGATTGTTTAAAGGATTCAAGAAATGTATATTGCACACAATAGTCCAGGTACAAATTTTGAACTTATAAGCCAGCACGTTATGGCCTTGTGCTTATCCCAGTTTCATAAATGTGATAGAGAATTAGCTTAATTCTCATAGGAGCAGCCCCACTCTAACACTCACATAGGTGAAATCTATGAAGAGTGTTTCTGCAATTTGTGACACTCCACTCATAAAAGATATAGATTTTATTAAGAGTAAAAATAACTCAACATTTTATCTCATTATAGAATAGATGCACCTACACCATAGGGATGATTTTAAAAAAAAAACATTTAGTGGTGCAGCCCACCTCCAAATTACTCTATGATTCATTCTTCTCTTTGAACCTAGTGCTTAGGATCTCTAATCATTAGTTTGGGTATCCTCATAGGTAATTTTCTAGTTTTTAGGCTTAAGACCCATCCCCCTTGATGTAACCATCCAATCTTTTGACTCTAATTAGAGATTTAAATATTACACAATTTATATATATCAAAAGACTAGATAATCTTATACATTATACTCACTTGGTACAATAGTGCACATATGTGTACAAATAAAAACAAGTGGTATTTTTTTTTTTCCATAAAATTATCAATTTGTTTTTCATTGGTCTTGGCTCATTTGTTTGCCATAGTATTATGAATGATCAATGATAATCTCAATATTATATTTTTCCCACACATGCACGAAATTAGTTATGTCGACCTTCTAAATTTTAGGTCATTCACATTGAGCATGGTATAAATCAAATTTCACACACTATACTGTTCAACACAAAAATAATTCTACATTCTTTCAAATAGTGAAAAAGTAATCTCATCTAATTTGTAAAATTTGTAAATAACAGATTCCATAATGATAAAAAAAATCATCAAGGATAGAGAAATTTCATTCTCAAAAGGGACTTTTCTTAGTTCATGTAAAATACATGATAATCTTTGGCACCATTATACCTTTCTTGTATAATAGGAATGCTTTAAAATAAATTATAACATTTGACACCATTATACATTTTGTTGTATAATAGGAATGCCTTTTTTTTTTTTTTCCAAACACATTGGCAATCATAAAGATGCCTAAAAATAAATTAATTTGTATCTCAATTTTTTATTTTTTATTTTTTTTTAGTTGTCCCAAAATTAATACTCACAATGATATTAATATCAAAAAGTATCCTCCAACAAAATACTCATATCCTTCTATTATAAAATAATTATTTTAATATGGGAATTAGTAATTCAAAAATATATAGAACAAAATTGATGCTTTCACTAGAGCAAAAAATTCTGTTTGTCCTGTGTCATGTTAGCATGTTAATTTATATATATATATATATATATATATATATATATATATATATATATATATATATATATATATATGTATATATTTTTTTTCAACTCACTTTTACTTCTTTTTAGTTTCATAAACTCATTTTCAAATGAAGGAGTAGAAAAAAAAAAAAAAACACTCAATTTTTTTAAATATATATATTTTTTAACCCCCACCATTTCTTGTTGTAAAGAATATTTTTTTTCTTTCATTGAAAAACAACATTACTTGACGTACCACCAATTAACATTTCAAATGGATTGTTCTATTAGAACACATGATACCTTCAGTATGTTGAGATAAAATAGCATATCTCCTTTCCATCTCTTGAAACAAAATGATTTGTTCAAGTTATCAACTCCACCTTTTATCATTATTGACTTCAACAGCGAGATCTACATCTCATGGCGAACTTGTCTTAAAATTGTACGCCTTTGTAAAATTATTGCTCCATGAATTGTCTTAAAATTGTTGGTTAATATTCTGTAGCAATTACAATAATCAAAAATAATATTACAATTTAAAAAATAAATTACTGTAAATAAATAATTAAATACAAACTTAGTCAAGAAATATGTAGAGGCTGAGATGAGACACGGATATATCGTTTTTTTTAAGACAATTCGTGCCACCACAGATATTGTTCAAGCTATACAAAGGTCTCTTGACACATTGCCCCCAGGATACAACAACTCAACTACTACACACCGCATGTTTCTCAATTTCTTGCACAAGAAAGGAGACGAGTTCTCTTTGCCCACACCTTTCCTTGCCCAATACATAATAGAATATATAAATGGAATTACATGACAGTTATGTGTATGTATAGTGTTGTATATGTAAGTACTAGTGAGTTCTTATATATTCTATAGAAAGTGTGAGAATCAAGGGTTTATATAGTAGTATGATTTTCAAAATAATAATTGAAACAAATACACAATTTAAAATTGAAATGAATAAAGAATTAAGTTATATAAGTTACAAAATCAATTATTGAATTGTAACAATTCAATTGTCATAAAATGCTTTAAACCCTACTATTCAAAAATTTTAAACTTTTGAAACTCCCATAAATTTATTATTCAATAAACCACCCAAATAAATTCCATTTATTTTATTTTTATTGAAATAGAACAACAGCTATAACCAGCTGTTGAGTTCAATGTCCCTTGTTTTAGGGCAGCAACTAAGTTGCTTCTTTCCTCCTTCATGTCCAGCCAATAAAGGTGAATTGGAAGGGGGTTTTCTTGGGGTATGGAAGCACGAGAGTAAGGAAAAACTAAGTATAGCAGCTCCCTTCTTGCAGTGAGTCCTTAACTTGGTTGAGTTAGTTTTTAATCACCTTAGTTCAAGTGAGTTACATGTTGCTTCCTTTAAGTTAATTGCTATACTTGTTATCTAGTTTAAAGGTTTGGATATAAGGAAGTTAGGAGGATGAATTATGGTTTGGAAATGAAGAGGAAACTTTGGAAATTGGTTGTATTGGTATGAAAGTTTTAGAATTCAAGCTCTTGAAAGTGATTAACAGAGGTTTTAGAGTGAATTGGTATTGAATTTTTATAATTCAAGCTCTTAATAGCTTTCAAATAGCTACACCAACATTAAGGTTGGTGTTTGGAATATGGGTAGTGTTGAAATTAAGAGGGATTTGTATTGGTATCTTGGTGTATGTATATATATATATATGTATACATACACATGAATGAGAATAAATCACGCCCTTAAGATGTTTGACAAAACGCCTAAAAGAAACTAGTTGTAATGTTATGAATAAAACTTGGTATATTCAAAACCTTGTGGTTAGGGATTATTTGAATTTTAATAAAAAGTCTAAGAACAAAGAGTAAAGAATTGTTGGTTAAGTGGTTAAGGAAAATGGATTCTTGGAACTTGGTTGGATTGATATTGGAATTACATAATTCAAGCTCTTGATTGATTTTAAATGATTAGCTTAACTTGAATTTAATGCTTGGAATGTGAGTAATATTGAATTAATGGATTAGTGTTGATTTTCTTGGTATGTGTATATATAATATATACATATATGAAATGGAATTAAAGTTGCCTTCAAGGTATTTGTTAAAATATCTAAGAGGAATTAGTTTCAAAGAAATGCATGAAAGTTGATACATATAAGTTTTGATAATAAGAGGATTAGAACCATGAAATTTATAAACTAAGTAGTACTTGGAAATATGATTTTTAGCTTTGGAACATATTGTTGATCCATTGACACACATGAAATCAAGAGGGAACGACGAACAAAATCCATATCTTTATGAGTGGAAAATACTATCCTTTGGTTGCTAGTGTGTTGTGAGTACTTGTTTAGATGTATATATATGTTACACTTTGATGCATATGTAAATAGTTCTCAAATGTGAATGTTTATCACTTTGATTGAATTAATTGTTAAAAGTGCTATGTTGTTGGCATTCTAATATTGATTATATTGTGTTTTGATGTGAAACTTTGTTTGTGTTTGAAAAGGGCCAATGAAACTATTTTTTTATATGAGATAAAATATGGGTGCACCTAGGATAACTTGATTTGATTATTTGATATTGGAATAAAAAATATTCGAGTAACTCAGCCCGGGGAAGGATATGTGAGGAGCTTCTATATATTCTTGGTGTGTTGGAGCGAAAAAGCCTCGAGGAGGATGTGTATATGGTGTGCGGGTGTTGAGTTACTCCGATTGGACCTTTTAAAAGCTTTAAGTGATTGGTTTTCATATTGTATTATGTGAGTTGTATTTGTTTTGGTTTTACATTTTCTATATCTATATACATATAAAATTGAATTTTTCTTTTGTAATTTGTGCTAACATGAGATTATTCAACCTATATATTTTAATTATGTGTTGATTGATGGTAGTACCTTTGGGTACGTTTTTCACTCACTAAGTCTTTATTACTCACACCTCGTTTGTTTATGTTTTTTGTTTAGTATCAAGATTTCTGCAGTCATCAACCGATGGATATTTGACTTGCCGATAGTGTTGTGCCAAGGTACTCATTCGAGATCATTTACTTGAAGCCAATGGATGAACCTTTGCAGTCACCTTAGGGCTTGAGTCTTGGATTTTGATTTATGTAATGGTTAGTTTGTTAATGCATGTGGTACGTAATGGAGCGGAGCTCCTTGCAGTTCTTGTTGTTGTTATTGTCTGGTTGTATGTAACCAAGGTATAATATGTTTGTATCATTGGGCATGTTCCACTTTATGGAGAAACTATACTGAAATTTTTAGTTAATCACTATACATTTTAGTAAAAGAGTCTTTGCATATGGTTATGTTTTTATAAAACTTTCCTTTAAATTCTAGTTTGGTCAATGATCATATGTATTTATTTGATTGAAGTCAGGGTTATAAAGGTTTGGTTATCCATTCCTCCCCTAGTCATGCCTCCGTGTGGAGTGTGACATTTAATCATAGAAAAAATTACAATTGGAATTGTGTTTCCTGTATTTGGTGGAGATTATCAACGTCTCTAGCTGCTTCAAGTTGTGGTTGTCATTGTTTTTGATAACTTCCAGCAATGGTTTCCATAATCTTCAATGTCTTTTGACAGTGGTTTCAGTTGTCTCTAATGATGGTTGTCGTTGTCTCTAGCGAGTTCAGACTGTCGTTGTCTCTAGCGAGTTCAGACAATGATTGTCATTCTTCTGGCAGATCCAAGCAGTAGTTGACACAGTCTTTGGTTGTTTCTATGGTTTTTGATAATGGTCATCGTCATTTTCGGAGGGGTTCCGACTGTTGTCGATATTGTATTCAACTGGTTGACGGTGATTCTGGTTGGTGGCGGTGGCTAACGTCGACAACGGGTGGACAAAGTTGCCAGTGGATAAGAGTCGGTGATAGGTGAATGAGGTTCTCGGTGGTGGTGACCGATGTTATAGCATGATGTGCAGTCATAATTAAGTTGCTGTCAAGAGTAACACATGCACAAGAATTGTAAATTTTAGGGTCTACCTATAAGAATTGAAGATGATGTTTTGTAGAGTTGAAAATTTTAATTCCAATTCTAAAACATGCACTAAACAGGAAAAGTATTCAAGACTTTAGCTCATTCCACTTATGCAGTGCAAAAGAAGGAAATAAAGCTAAAGAAGCAAGAAAATGAGAGAGATCTAAGTAAAAAATGGGAGACAAATACGATGGAACAATACTTAATTTTTAATTTGTCAAAAAATTACAAACATTACATAATACTTGCACACCCTCAAAGAAAGGTATGACTGGCCAAAAGAATGGATAACCAAATCCTCGTAACCTTGAACACTCATTTACCGAACATAAGTGACTCTTAAACATTTTCAGCTAAAACCAAGGAAAAACTTTACTGAATTAAAATAAAATCATGACTTGTTATTAAACATAAAACATTTATTAAAAATTTGGTATAGGTTTCCCGTATAGTGGAACATACCCAATGGTACATATCTAAATAACCTAGTTACAAGTCAACATTAAACCATGGTATCAAAATACACAGAGAAGCTCTGCTCCTAACAACACATTAAGTAACCATAGTTAACTCAATATACACAACTATCTATAACACCTAAAGTGACTACAAATCTCGTCCTTTGAGCTTCAAGTATATGATCAAAAATATACCTTGCCGTAATCTTATCGACAAGTCACAAATCCTTGCATGACAATCATTGTGATCCTGATACTAAAAAAAATAAACAATCGAGGAAAGTGTGAGTCACAAGGATTCAGTGAGTAAACAACATATCTTAAGGATACCAGCATCAATCAAAGTACATATATCATCATTTAATCTCAAGAAATAGTGTTCATGTCTTAACTCAATAGTACATACACGTATTTGCAATTCTCACAAAGCCACGATTCACATGTTTCATGACATATCTATAAATCAATTTCAAATAAAACAATCAAAGCATACAAAGCAAGTAGAGGGCCAACGAGTGACTCAGCCTCTCACAACAATATCACCCCCATAGGATATCTACGCGCCCGTATAACAGATTAATCTCCATACATAATCCATCACATCGGGGCTGAGCACTTAAATTTTTATAACATTTATCAGGTTCAAAATATTTCAAAATTTCAAATCAAAATATCCTAGGTGCACTTGGATTTCACTTTCAGAAAAAAAAAAAAAAAAAAAATTTCTCAAAAAATTTCACTTTGTTGGCCGGTATCAACTATAAGTAATATTAAACAAACATAATTCAATTAAATCATTGAAATACTGTACTTGCTTATTTTTCATATAGCTCATCAATTCAAATATTTATATAATTGCACATAATAATCTGACAACCAAAATGCACGTAATTCACTTAGTTCAAAAATGAGATTGGTCGTTCAGTCTAGATTGCAACGGTGTCGAAATATCCTTCATACAATCAAGGTTTAAAAATTGGTGTCGAAACGGTCGAAACGTGCGAAACGTGCGAAACGTTTCTATTTCCACACTACCCGAAACGAAACTTACTTATAGAAACGTAACATCGTTTTCACTAGAAACGGGAGCATTTTCACAAGAAATAGGGGTGTTTCGGCACGAAAAATTGACGTTTCTACACAAAACGGGTTGTTTCTATCGTTTTCACATGAAATGGGTCGACACAAACAGGGCATTTTCAAAATTTAAAAATCCAAAGTTTTGGCTCTAGTTCTCTTCATATTTTAGGACTTCAATTTTTCTTTTTTTTAATTTTTTTTTATGTATATTTAGATGGTATAATTTAGCGAAGATAATTATTTTTAAGATTTCACCTGTGTTAGGTTTCTTGGTTTTTTATTTATTTATTATTATTTTTGTATACAAATATTTTGTATTAATTTAGTTTAACTTAGTGATGGATAATATTAAATTTTCATAACATATATATGTTGGTTCAAATTAAAAAATTCATTAAATATGGGTGTAGCACTTGCTAGTCACTCCACTATTAGTTGGATGTAATTGTAATTTGATATTTTTATCCAATTTGTATGTCTTTGTTTAGAATTTTATTTTGTTATATATTTAATAATATTTTATGTATTAAATTAATAATGTTAGATACCTACAATTATTATAATATGTGCAATTGCTTTCATTATAAAAGAATATGATATTCTATATTCATAGTTTTTTTTTTGGTAATACTATATTCATAGTTTTTTTATTATATATTTCTATGCGTTTTCACAAAAATTAGTGTTTCCATGCTGTTTCTATACTGTTTCTCGAATCGTTTCCATTTTTAGACTTGTCGAAATGGTACCTCGAAACAAATTTTAATTCCTTGGATACGATCTGGAGCTGAAAATCATAAGTGCATATATTATTTAATTTACAAATCTATGCTTAAAATTTTCTACTTGATATTTTAATTAATACATTTCCATTAATACAACTTATATACATGCATGAATATTTACTTTCTTTTATTCATCCCATAAAATACTTTAAAAAGCACATTTAAATTTTTATTAATTTAGGTATATTTATTCCTATATATATATATATATATACTTGTCATCAATTTAATATAACTTCTTAATTCAAAGCTATACATAGTTTAGATATTGAATTCCAAATTAACTTATTACTTATAAGTCATTAAATTTACAACGTACAATTTCAAATTTGTATACTTTTCTAGATTTCCTAGTTCAATAGCCATGTAACCATTGTATGTATTTACTACTTTCTTTGAACTTTTATGTAACATTTATACCTCTTCTAATTTCATTCCACACATATTCTTAATAATACTACTATCTTTGAGTTTAATTCAAAGAAATTCAAATAATATACCTAGTTCAAGTTACATGGCTTTGGAGAGTTTGTTTCTTACTTTCTCCTTCCAGCCGTGTCCTAATTACCACAACTACTCTCCAATTCAGTTTTAATAACCAAAAAGGAAAATAAATTCTTGATTAACTTGCTATCCCAAAACGGGGGATAACCATTTAGAATTGATATAACCCACACTTTTACTTTGGTGGCTGAAATAAAGTAGATGGAAGTAGTCCACATAGCCCTTCCCACATTGCTCTTCCTTATACTTGAGTTTGTGAAAGTTGCTAGCAATAAGAAAGTGTATACACCAACTGAAACAGGGCAGTTCTGCCATCAATGCCTGCTGCTACCTTTGTTGTCCATGACTCCACCAAGTCCACCACACAGCCACACTTCACTACTGCCTTCCTTTAACCCCTAGACAAACAGAACTTAAACCCACTTATAATCATGAAAACAAGGGCTATAATGTCTACCAAAGCTTTCCCCTATTGATCCTCCTTATAGCTATACGACCCACAAAACAACCTAAACAGTTAGGAAGGAAGAAAGGCAACTCTTGGTGCACTAATTTCTTAGCTAGCCTAGGAGAATAATGAAAGGAATTGCAATCTTGCTGTGGCGGTGGAAGAATGAAAATGAAAATAAAAATAAAAATGGAAGTAAGCAAAATGCAGCCACAAAGTAAAAAAGGGAGAGGAATAAAATAAAAAATAAAATAATAAATTTAATAAAGAATTAAATTCAAGTTCACATGTTTTGAAATTGTGGCCACCAATTACTTATAAGTACCTACTTATATACTCCATTATTATTTTATACTTTATGATATGAATAACTAATTTTATTTACTAATACACTTAAATAAAGTATACTCTTAATTCATTTCCACTCATAATATGGTAGAAATACATTTTCTAGCTTATTACATTTAAATATATATATATATATATATATATATATATATATATATGCCAACTTTCACTCATTTAAATTCTAATTTTTGCATAAATTTTTATTTATCTATTTATACTGGTTACGTACAATCTTTTAAACTTATGTTAAACTACAAATATAATTATTCAAATAGCTAGAATGAAAATTGAAAAAAAATAAAAATTAATCTAGTTTGTAATTTTTTGTATGAAGATATATGCAGTCACCCTTTTCACTTAACCGGCATTAGCATATATATAGCAGTAAGGATTGAACTGATCCAATGTGCCGGCTGCTAGGCTGCTAGCCCCAAATATACTGAGAAACACTCCTACTCAGAGAGAACTATTGTCCTCACATGACACATTTTGTCCCTCTTAAATATTTGGAAGTTTGCGTAATTATACATTTCGTTACAAAATTCAAGTCAAACTTACCTCAAATGACCACCTTTATTGACATAAAGATCGATGGGACATAAACACTGCTATTTAGGGTATGTTTGCCACGACATTAAAAGAAATTAAACTTGAATAGAAGTAAAATTTTAATATGTTTATTAATCAATATATATAAAAGTATAGAAGACATCCATAACAATTAAATAAAAAACTATAACAATTCATTAATTTTCATTTTATCAATGAAAAAGTTGTTATAGGTGATGTCATTGTCCCTAATGTTCCTTCTTTAGAGTAAGTTGTTGATATTTTTATTATAAGTTCTCTTCGTCTCAATTACATTATTTTGAGTGACAATTTTTCAAATACTTTTTATTATTCAGTTTGAGAGGAGGCGATAGAAAATTTATAAATTATTATAATTTTTACATTCTTGTACTTTAAGAAAATTGTGTATTTATCTTCTTATATTATGTAAAGTTTATATATATATATTTCAGCAATTATACATTTGAAGTGGTATTTTACTTTCTTTTTTTTTCTTGAAAAGGAAGACAAAAATCAACTTTCATTAAAACTTAACTTACCCTTATCACTTATCACAAACTAGACACAATTAATTTTAATATTTTTATTTTTAATTTATGCTTCATGAAATGATAATCATGCAACAGTTATTCCCCTACCAAATAGCAAACACACCCTAAGAAGTGAGAACTACCTTTGCACAACAATAATTGACATGAATGGGTCCAACGCAGTACTTATTGTGCTGGCCAATTAGGCCAATGCTTGCATTGTGTGACTGCTGACTGCATATTGGTCAGTTTCGCATCAATTGGATTAAAATATGTTAAAAGCTGGCTTATTTCATTTTGAAAAATTACATACACACAATTTTCATTCAGAAAAAAAAAAAAATTATGGGCTAAGTGATAAATTTTTCATAAATGATTAATACTAGTGATAACACAGATATGAATTTTCAAATCACTGTTTAAAAAATTATCACTTATCTCATAATTTTATCATTATTATGAAACTATGTGTATATTAAAATTATTCAGAAATCTCTCTACCACTTACAATAGAACAAATAAATCTAAAAATTCTGATATAAAAAATCTCCCTAGATCTACTCTTTAATATGGTATGATTATATCTTTATCAAAAGTGTTGTAGTAAGTCAAAAATAGTTTTTTTGATTAACACATTAATTAGACAAGAATTTCTCATGGAAAATAACTAAGTGAACTAATCATACTAAAATTATCCAAGAGGGAGAAATATAGACTCGGAGAAACAAAATTTCTCATTCCGGAAATCACAAAAAAGTCAAGATGCACCATATAAATATTCACATCTGCCATACAAGTGGAAAAATATATCAATTTATTAAGTAAAGAAACATGATGAAGATGAAAAGATTTAGATTTTTGAGAGTTTGGAGAGAAAGAGAGTGAGAGAACAATGCTATAGAAATTTATAATTATTAGAATTAAGCAAAACAAATGAAAGTAAATCAAAAGACACAAATATATACATGATTTTGTTCATCGGCCAGTTCCATGGAAGGAAAGTAATATTTTAATTCATGCATATGGTGAAGCTCACTTACTTACCTTTTACAATGGTAGAGCTTTTAATTTATAGGCACTACAAAGATAATTATGAATGACTAATGATAGAATTAAGACCTAATGTTTCTTATAATTTTGTTTATAATTGTACTCACAATTAGATCTTAATTCTATCAATTGCAATAATAATAAATATGATTATCTTAATTGGGGTGATTGATGATATGATTGTAATATTATAATTAATTTCAATCAATTATAATCAAATCCCTAATACAAATATAAGTAGTGATGAAAACTGTAAATGATGAATGATTCTCATCTTGATCTTTTGCCTTCTTTTGAAATGAATCATAAGCTGTCAAGTGAAGATCAAAACCCTTCATTGATGCAAATGTTGCAACGTCTTACTGCACTATTTGTTGAGAATTATACGAAATTCCCCTTCAGTATTCAATGAGTTATAGTAAAAATAACAAAAGACATCCATACAAATATAAGTAGAAGAGAAAGAAATAAATATCAACACAAGATATAATGTGGTTTTGCCCCTTGATTACATCCATATATGAGAAAATAATTCACTAATATTCCAAGAAATATTACATAAAAAGAGTAACACTTTACACATAGTATTCTTACCACTCTCTCTTGCTCCCCTACCCCTGAAGGAATTTCATAAATATTAGATCTCTCTCTTTCTCATATCTACAATTCTCACAAGCCTACAAAATTATAACTTGTGCCTTCCTCCCAAGAGCAAATCTTACTAGCACGCAAGAAAACTCATAATTTCTCAACTTGTGCCTATCTCACAAAATTATATGCATCCACCAGTATGAAACTCTATCTACAAAACTTCAACTTGGTGTGCCATCCACACCAATCTCTTGTGTGATGACAACAGCCAAAATTACAAAACTGCATCTACCAAAACTCCATCTTCTACAAGACTGTAAAATTCCACCGTCTAAAAATCTACGTAACTTCAATTTCTATAAAATTTCAAAACTCCTTCCTCCACAAACTACAAAAAAACTTCAACTTCAAAACCAAGCCTTTTTTTTTTTTTTTTTCCTATTCTTCTTTATCTTCTTTATCTTTATCTTTTTTTCTTTCTCTTCCTTCCACACAATCTCAATCATCACAATTTTTTTTCTTCAACATCTTGGTATTTTGACAATAGCTTCATCATCACCAAAATTCTCTTAGCCCATCCACATCCCAATTGAATTTGCCTCTGTTACTACTTTTTGAAAGTTCTATGAAATTTTCCTTCAATCTTCAATAAGTTATAGTAAAAATAACAAAGGATATCCATACAAATATAAGTAGAAGAGAAGAGAAATAAATATCAATACAAGATATAATATGGTTCGGCCCCTTGCCTACATCCACGGTAATATTTCAAGAAAGATTACATAGAAAAAATAAAACTCTACACGTAGTGTTCTCACCACTCTATCAAGACATGTCTCACTAATCTCTCTTGTACCCTTATCCCTGAGGGGGTCTCACAAATATTAGATCTATCTCTTTCTCATATCTACAACTCTCACAAGCTTACATATTTATATTACATAGTACTTGCCCAACAAGTAAACTTTTCTTCCATTTTATTGAAACCATATAATCATCTAATTAGATTTACTTACCCATTAAATTAAACCTAATTAGGAAATCCTTATCAACATCTAATTAGTTTTTTCTTGCCCACCAAGAATAAACTAATTAGGAAACTAGCAAATAAGGATTTGGGTCAAAATCTCTACACTCTTTTGATGTCTTATTGCATTATGAAAATTGGAACATTTCTTCATGCGTTTTTACCGCACTACAAGGCACCATGAGAATGTCCGTTGAAATACTTCAAAGATAGTCTCGCGTGGTTCCTGACGTACTACAAGGCGCCATGTGAGTCTTTAATAGTAAAAGCCATTTGACTGGAGCTACTCAAGATAAATTTGCTCGTTGGAGCTTTTGAGACAAATGACAAATAAAGAGAGACACAAAGTTATACGTGGTTTGGCCATTGGCTTACTCCATGGGAGGAGAGTAATAGGTTTAATCCATGGATATGAGAACGCTCACTCACTCACCTTTGCACAATGGTAGAGTCTTTAATTTACAGGCACTACAAAAACAATTGTAGTTGACTAATTATAAAATTAAGGCCTACGCTTTCCTATAATTTTGTTTATAATTGTACTCTAAATTAGACCTTTATTCTATCAATTGCAATAATAATAGATATAATTATCTTAAATGGGGTCATTGATGATATGATTATAATATTATAATTGATTTTAATCAATCATAATGAATTCCTTAATAAATGCTAGCTTATTTAAGGAAACAATACAATTATATTTGGATGTAATAAAAATGGAAAGAGTAAGGGTAGCAATCATAATGAATTCCTTAATTGTTAAGTGCATGTATTTAATTTTTACACTGTCAAGTAAGGACTAGTTTGGTACATATGTATAATTTTTGCAGAATTGGAATGGAAAAGAAAATGGGAATGAAATGCAGTGGAATGGAATGATCATTCCATTCTATTGTTTGGTAGTATTGGTGAGGAATAATCATTATATTCAATTTATTTATTTTCTATACAGTTTTTAGACATAAATAATATAAAAATTAAGCTAAATATATAAACACTCACACACATATATATATATACCCGTCAGCAATAAAAATGTAACATAATTTATGAAATAAATATTTCTTAATTTTTTTAATTAATTTAAAAAAAATTGTATTATTTATTATTAATTATTACATAAATTTATTTTATTATCAATTATGATTATTTTATTATTTCATTTTTATTTTTAATATTTATTAATATTAATATTTTAGTTTAAAATTTCTTAACTAATTTATTTATTTAAAATTAATTAATTATGTATATATTATTTACTATGATATGAAGGGTATTTTTGTCATTTGACTAAAATGAATTGATCTATTATTATTTTTTATACAAATTTTTATATGATTTTATATTATTTAATGTGATATGAGGAGTATTTTTGTCATTTGACTAAATTTATTTATTTATTAATATTCAACTTTTTATTTAATTATTTATTTTATGTGATAAAATGATTTTTTTGGTCATTTAACTAAACTAAACCAATTCTATAGAAATAGGAATGAATAATCCCATCCCCCTAGGTGGGTTTGAGGATTACTACTTCTATGAAATAAAATGACTAGAATGGAATGAGTATTATAAAGCTAATAACGTAATAAAAGAAAGAATGTTAATTCCATAGAATCATGCATGGACTGGAATAACTATTTCTACGTACCAAACTAGCCCTTAGGTAGCAATACGCTGAGCTTGAGTGGGCTAGGCTCATCAAGTTTTGGACAGTCTTGAGCTAGCTTGGCTCATGCTTGCTAGAAACTAGTGATCCTAAACTTGGTTAGAGCTCAAGAGTCTGAATTCAAGCTTGAGTTTAGCTCTTTAAGGGATTTTGAAGGTTTTTCCAAATTTTTAGAAAGAATTGTAGTCAAGAATAGTAAAACTCAAATTTTTTAGATTGCCAATTATGTAACTTATATTACCACCAAATCATATGACATTTTATATTTGTTTTGCATATAAATATATTTATTATAGATTTATATATAAATAATAAAAAATTTATTAAATAATATTAAGTCAATTGCACTTGCAAATTTACGAGTCGAATTTTTAAAAGATTAAACTCAAATCATTTTACTTAAAGAACTCAAAAATAAACTGAAGATCAACTCGTTAAAAAAACAAAACAAACTCGACATGAGCCCTTAATAAGTAATATTCTTTTTTGTTTTCCGAATTTTTTCACAGACATCATTGCTCCAAGTATTGAACTTGAGTTCTCACCTTAAGAGTGTATCTCGATTACCATTGCACCTAACCTTTGTTGGTCCTCACTACCATCCCAAATTGTCAATAAATAAGATAGTGACATGTATCTCATATTAGCTATAACATTTAATTTTAGTCAAATAAATTAATGTGTTTTAATATTATTTATTAGTAATATATAAATTTACAGCTTGACACTTTTTATAAAATTAAGAATTAATGACAGTTGAAAAAGAATTGTGGATTTTTTTTTCATGTGAAATAAAGATGCCAAAACTGACCTATTGTAGTAGGGTGGCAGAGAAGCAGAAAGTTTATCAATGGGGTCAAATGGAGGGGTACGTAATAGCAGAGACTCCATGGTCAAAGAATCAGGACAATGATAGGCTCTGGACTATCTGAGGTTGGGTCCGTTTCCACCTGCACTTTTTTTTGAGAGAAAAAGAAGACAGAGTCCAGAGAAGGACACCAGGGCCCAGCTTGCCAGTGGACTCTGTCCAACTATACAAATCTATTAATCGTGTTGCAATTTGAAGGTGAATAATGAAATAATTTAGGTTTTTGCATCTCTATCGTCACATGCAGTTTGAGCATTGAATATGCAATTTTTTTCCTTTCAAAGTGGAGATAGTGACATTATCAATTTGTCAAATAGATTAAATGCAATGCATCCTCACAAAAATAAAACGAGATATGTAAAAAATGTACCAAATTGAAAATTTGTGATTATTTTTAGCATTGCTCTCTCCTTTATCAATAAAGTGGTCATGTATAGGAGGATAGATGGGATCATTCAGGTAAGATCAAATGTAGATTCAAGTTTTTATTCACTCGTGGAATACAATTCATGAGTGAGTTGGGTTTATAAAGTCGTGAGATAGTTTGGCCCACATTCAGCCTCAAATAAAATCTTTTATATTTACTTCAATAAAATTTTCTTTTATGTTAAGCCTGAAATTAAAATCACGTCAATAATTCTTATTTTAATTCAAGTAACACTTGATGATTAAGGAATATGTTGTAAGGCCTGATATCAAGATTCAAGATTTTCTTTTTCTTGATTACTGTAAAATATTGTCAACCCTCTTGTTTAATCAATTTCAATTAGAAATCTCAACTTCCAATATAGATTTCTTCACTGACTTGATACTCTAGTTAGAGTAAGATTACAAATATGAAGTTTTATTTAATTTTCCTTTTCATAAATTGGGAATCAGGTTTCGATATCCTCAAGATTAATTTTTCATAAAGAAGCTTGGAATATATATATATATATATATATATATAATAGTGGACTTATGGGAAACAAAAGAACTTGATACTCTAGTACAGGAGTATGTTCCGAGAAGTATTTTATATCTTAGCATCTAAGCATACACAAGAGCGCGTGTGAGGATATTAATATGTTTATACAATATTGATAAAAGAAATAGAAAAGGCATATGAGCAGGTGCGAGAGCGCTTGCGAATATGCTAATAGTTAAAAATGGGAGGCTTGCGGGAATGGGGGCGTTTTAAAGAGGTGAAGATTGACATAAAGAACAGGGTGTTCAACAAACATGCATGTTTGGGGAAAAACTGTTAAAAGGTGTAAACTTTAAAACGTAGGCTTGCGGGAATCTCGTTTGAAGATAGACAAAGTTCAACACAAAGAACAGGGTATTCAACACCCGCTTATAGATACATTTATATATAAAACTGGGTCTTCATGACCTTGTTTCATGCTCCAAAATGGGTTTTATTTATTATATATATATATATAAATTGAGAAGATAAATTTATATTTTCAAGTGTTAGTTTTTTTGTTATCAAGAACTGATTTTAATTAATTAATTATTTTTTATTTTTTATTTTTTTACAATTTGAGTAATATTCATTATTGCCAAGTGTTAGTTTTTGTTTTTTTGTTTTTTTGTTTTTTTTTTAAAGTTAATTTTTAAGTTAGCAGTTTATTTATTCTTTAGTATAAAGCATAATATATTTTTTTTAAATTTAAGAACATATGAATTATGTGATTCATAATAATTTGATTCAATTAAATTTTATCTTTCTTCTAAAGAGTTTTTTCTAACTCGATCAATTATTTGTTAAGGGTGTTATCTATCACACATTGCGTGGTTTTATTATGAATATTTAAGCATTTATTTTTTTTTTTGTTTTTTTACTCATATAAAATGTTACACGTAAAGAGTTTATTGGTTATAGAATTTACATGCTGATGGAGGAGTACGTCTCGATAAAAACTTGACATATTGATAGACAATATCGTCGAAATAAAACTTTACACATTTTCCTAAAATAGAAAAAAAAATTGAGAATGCATGTGACGTGTCCAATGATGTTAGTATAACAAAAGAACATTATACACTATCCATAAAGAAAAAGAAAAGTAGAGAACATGAGCAAGCAATAATCTGTAAGAAGATATATGAAAAATGGTAGGATAACTGAGTTTTGGATGACTTCAATGAAGTTGTTTAATTGATAAATATATTGCTTAGAAGTGATTGTGAGCAGGTAGTTTTCTAATTGTTAGTTTTAAATATTAAGTTTAAAATCTTTTAATTTAATGTGTGGGGGTGGGAATGTTTCTTTTCTTTTACTTTTTTATTTATGCAAAAATAGGTGCATAATAGGAGGATGGACGTGGAAATTTTTTTTAATTCATTTTAAATTGACATAAAAAAATATAAATAATTTGTTCAGTATTGTAAGTTTGAAACATTTATCCAGAACAAAAGTTTTCGAAACTTAACCAATTTAGTTTCTTGATAAAATAGATAATAAATTGTCACCACAACATTCTATGCTTAGTAAAACTTTAGACTAAGGTAGTTAAAAATTATATAATTTGATTGTATAGATATTTATCATCAATTTTTTATTAAGCATCATAGACTGCTACTCTTTCACAAGCAACATAGCAAATTTCCCAATGCTTGATGAAAATCACATCCTTGGAACTAAATAGTGAAGATACCAATCTTGATGACTTTGTAGTAAGATTTGAATCATTGATGCTCCTCCATGGCATTCCTGAGTCGATAATGTGCCATGCTTTCGCCTTGTCCCTGGTGGACAGCTCTGCTATGATGTATTAACCTCCCGAGAAACTCAGTCCATAATTTCAATGAGTTTGTTATGGATTTCCAAAACCACTTTATGACGAACAAAAGGTTCCGTAGGGATGTAATAGACCTGTTGGGTATAAGATAGTGCAACAAAAGAGTTTTTGAAAAATTACATGGCCTGATTCAATAATGCCACCCTAGAAATGGGCAATGTAAGCTCTCAAGTCATCATCACCGTCCTAAAGAAGAACTCATTCCCGGGCCATTCCGTTTCAACCTTAATTAGAGAACCCCATCCGGCTTGGAAGAGCTAAAGGAAAGAGGAGAGGAGAGGAATCCATTAATACAGAAGAAGCATAAATAAATTCTTTCTCCAATATCAACCTACACTCCTGACCTGATAACAGCCTTGCACCCCATCCCGAACCTGTTCTTACAAAAGGGAGGACTAACAAAATGACCCACCTCCCATCGATGACCACAAACCACATAGCCACAGACACATATTTTACCATTTTTAGCCACTAAATGAGCCACCTTCCGAATTACTTCTAGCCGAAAAAAACAAAGGACTATTACACAATTCCAACCCAAACAATAAAACTCGTACAGACCACATGGATTAGACAAAGTGTTGCTCTTCCATAAAGGGAACAAACATAACACTGATGTGTGTTGGGTCTGTTACAACCCAATATTAAAATATGAATCTGAATAATTTGGTGAAATTCTTGATGATAAAAGCAGATGCAGACATATAAAATAAATTAAATATTACATATATATATATATGTATATAAACACATGTGATAAGATTAAATATGGACTACACAATCAAACCTTGACTTTGACCCTAGAGTTTGTTGTATTTCTTTCTTTTCCTTTTTTTTTTTTTTTTTCATCCACCGCCTTTACCTTTCCCTTTATTTTCCGGCCGAAATCCTTCTTTCTTGAACCTTCCTTGCTTGTTCATATCCTTCTTTCTCTGCTTCCCTTGTTTGGTTTCACAAAACTTCTAGTTCCCTCTTGTTCAGCCAGGAGCCTCCTCCTTTGCTTCCTTCTGGCCTTACAGTCCCATTCAACTTATGGTGCTCGTCCTCATTCCAGATGTGTGGCAGCTGATTGTGAGCTCTAGCCGCCACTGGTCTTGTTTTGGACTGCAGTCTACTCCGTTTATAGCAACAGTCTCCTTTATTTGGCAGTAATTTTAGCTACCTCTTCAACCCCTAACAAGCTACTTACCAGCCTTTGTTTGAAGTAAATCCTAACTACTTCAAATCTAGTTGATTTACTAGTTTTTCTTGGAACTAGCTGCTACCCTTTTGGTTTCTTGGATGGTTATAGGAATTAGAAGAGAAAAGTTGGAAACCTAACTGTGTTAATGGTAAGAAAACAATAACTTGTTTAGGCTTTCTTTCTTTTTAATTTGTTTATTGTTTATTGTTTATGTGGGCATTGTTCACTAGCATTATTTTGGTACTTCTGACAAAAAGACCTGTCCTTAACGGAATCTCCTATTAGGAGAGTGGTCTACTAAAGTAGTTTATCTCTCTCGAAAAACTTTCTGCTTCAATTATTTGATTTTGCACTTTTCATCTCAACAAATTCTTTGAACCATTTTATAAAATATTATGCCAAGCTATTTGTGGTAGTACAATTATGGTGCACATAACATGTAGAAAGTTTAATGCATTGAATCACATGGCAAGTAAGGTTTAAGGGTGTGAGAGGGTGGTCTCCGCCATATTGGAAGTCAAGGATGGGCTATTTTTTTTTTTTTTTGGTGGATGAAATGGAGGACTTCTACCCATTTGCACTTCATAACCCAATTTTGCATTTGTTGGCTTTATAGCCCAATTTTGCATTTGTTAATAGTTTTATGGAGGAAAAAAAAAAGGAAAAAAAAGAAAAAGAAAAAGAAAGAGGTTTGATGTAATACCTTAAGAAACTCAAGCTTAAGTTGGTTATCTTAAAGTTTAATTTAAGCCTCTCTTGATTGTTAAGAATTAGATGTAGAATTTAATTGGTTGTGACTAAGGATTTAAGAATTAATTATCATATATATTGATTATATAAATTGAAAAAGGAATTCTTCGAATTGAAAGATGTTGGTGTGGGAATTGTATATTTCAAGCCTTCGATGAATTTTAAATAATTGATTTAACTTGAATTTGATGTTGGGAATATGAATAAAATGGGGATTGATGAAATGTTTCTAATACCTTGATACGCTAAACTGGGAAGTTTCATAATTTATTTCTCAAGTGTGAGAATTCTACAAGCATTAGAATCCAAGTCAGATAACCAGAATTGTACAAGTGCACTGTTTTTGTTCATGCGAGGAATCGAGTAAGTTCAAGGCTAATTTTAGGAAAAGTTTCTAAATAAGAAAGAAAGAAAAATTATTAAAGTTAAAATTTCAACTTGGTTTTATTAAATTTGATTAAGTGTGTAAGTGAAAATAACATATATCTAAGGGGATTGTGAAATGACTAAAAGGAGTAAATTTTAAGTAACTAATTGTACTAATATACACATCCAAAAAATACATATGATACATATCTAGAAAGATATACTGGTCTATAAATAAATCTAGCAAACGGAATTGGAATTCTTTTTTTCTGGAGAAAGTTATATCCAAATAACTAAGGTAATGTTAGAGCTGCCAAAATCTTGTATTTTGCAAAATTTGATGCAACTTCAAAGAATAAACTGTATTGATGTATAAGCTTAGCAATTAAAAGATTATAATAATAATATTTATGAACTAAGTATAATTTGAAAGTATAAATTTCAGTTATGGATTCTTCTGTGAGCTAATGACACACGTGAGTGCAAGAGGAAATGATGAATAAAATTTATAAACCGGTGAGTGGTTAATTGTTGCATTTAAAGGCTAGATTATTATATGTAATTGTATGTGTATTTAAATAAATGTGCAAGTGCAATGTTTTAGTGAGTTATTTGAATCATGCTTGTTTTAAATTTGTTGTGGTTGATAAGGGCCAACAAATTGAAACTTTTCTGAGAAATGATTTTTATTTTAGGAACTGAGATCAGGTGCACCTAAGATATTTCGATTTGAAATTCTAAAATATTTTGATCATGATAAATGTTTTAAAATTTTGAGTGCTCAGTCCTGGTAGGTTGGATTATGTAAGGAAATTAATCTATTGTGAGAGCGCATAAACGCCCAGTAGGGGGTGGTGCTTTTGTGCAGGGCTGAGTTACTCTGTTAGCCCTTTGCTTGCTTTGTGGGATTTGGGTGCCCTAATTTTTTTGATTATTTTAATTGGATTATACAAAGTGTTACGTGAACTATGCTGGCTAAGTTTTATATTTCCGTAATCGTACATGTGTAATCTTATTAGTTATTTGGAATATATGATATATCCTTTACATGTGTTGAGTGATGCTAGTACCCTTTGGGTACGCTTTTCCACTTACGAAATCCATAGAACTCATCCTTTGCATTGTTAAGTTTTTTTAGTAATTCCACTTGACAACAATTATCGATATTGGACTTGCCAAGTATTAGACAGCAAGGTAACTCTTCAGAATCTTAATCTTGAAGTCAAAAGATGAACGTTTTGCAGTCACACTAGAGTTATAGGGAGTCTAGTCTTATGTAATGTAATAGTCTATTTATTTGTTAATGTGATGAGATTCGGAGTGGAACTCTTTATTGTCTTTGTTGTTGTGGTTGTTATTGTATAACGATAGGAATGTGTGTTTATATTTTATGGGCATGTTGGAAATCTCTGCCGAAGTGTTTTTAACAAATTGTTATAAGTTTCAATATACAAATTTTTTTTTAGTTAACTAATAAAAAATTTACTTTTATTCTTTAGTTTAGTCAAGAGTCGTGTTTGTTTTTTGGTTTCGAAGTCAGGGTTATGGAGATTTGGTTATCCATTCCTCCGGTTAGTCATGTCTCAATGAAGAATGTGAGAAGTTGGTATAAGAGATTGGGTTTAGATTTCTGTGACTGTAAATGTGGAACGTTGTTGCTTTGTTTGCTTACGTTACCCTGGATGTATGTGAACTTAGTGATACGTTCTAATTCATCCTGAAACTTCAAATTGTGATTCTCTATTGTACTACTCTTAGCATTATATGATACATGAGCATGGAATTTGTTTATGTTTGTTTAGACATGATAACACCTTTGATAAGAAACTAAATCGTAAAGAACCATGAGTAATTTAGTTGAAAATTTAAATTTAGCAATAGTAACCTCCGTAAGAGGCAAACACTTCAGTTTAGTTACAGTTGTTTGCAAAATTATTGTACTTAAGATTTAAACAGGAATAATGAGGAGCAAAGGAAATAAAAGATTTACTTTATATAGATTTTATGAACTGTAGAAGAAACCTACTTTGAACCTAATTATTTTTACTTCGAGTTGGATCATGGAAACGCATATACATATGTACTCCATCCATTTCCTTCTAAACCTTTTTCCCAAGTGATATGAGAAGTGTCCCTTTTAACAACAAACTCATAGAATAATCTTAATATTTAATATCAAATCCTGGAATTAATACATTTATTAGCTAAAAGAACAAGGTCTAAATCACCTTAACTCTGAGTATAACAAAGTTTCTTTTACTAATTGTTTTATATTTGAAAGCTAAAGGTGCGAATGTAAGATTGGTTAGACAAGAACTTTATTTGTTTTGATAGGTTTTCTTGAAATGCTCAAGTTCTTTTGTCAATTTGTTCTGACTGTGTAATAATAGTTGGTGGTTAAATGAACTTCTCTTCCCTAATATTAATGATTTATTAAGGGCTCATAATTCTTTCAAGATTCAATGTACGTTTGGAATATCATCAATTTTGAATTACGAAGAATGATGTTTTGAGAATTGTTTTCTGTATTCGATGAAAGTATAATAAATTCCGAGTCATTTCTTTTGAACTCATAATGTTTTTGCAACTTTCATAGATTTTAAAAGCAAGAGATAGGAAGTAATATGTTTAGAGAAATATTTTTGGTGATAAATATTTCGAGTGGAAAACTTTAATAAAACATTTCTAAAATCTAAAATTTATTGGGTTTAGTTAGGTATTACAGAAAAAGATTTAAAAAAAAAAACCCCCTTATATGGTTGTATCTTTGAAGGTTGGTGATCAATATATAATGTTTACCTTCAGACTTACTTAACTTTAAAATATGTTTATACCCTTTTTATGCAGGGAAACATACAATGTTTCATGATATTTTCCATAAGAGATATAGGTATGTATTGATCCCTAATGAAAAGTTAAGCCTGAGATTTAACGAATTTCATTAATGGATTTCAGGCTTTCTGTTGAGTTCTTATGTTTTTAGTTAACTCAATTCATACTAATTAAATTGATTTTAGGTAACACCAGTTACAGTACCTAATAACCAAAGAGAAAATTCTTACAGTAGTATAGGTTAGTTATTAATAGAGTGTTACAACCTAGTATGGTAGCATTAGAAACGTAGACTTTAACAACATTAAGCTTAAGACAGCGTGAAACTTTAAATTAATGAGACTAATGGGTATTAGCGTGTAAGTGGAGAGGTGGTGATAAATGGCGTGAGTATAAAAGAAATTGAATTGCTAAATATTGTGAATTAGAGTAAATAATATATATATAATCATATATTTATATATATATATATTTATATATGATTCTATATATGTATAATCAGAAAAAAATGTAAGTCGCAAACTTAAGTAATTGTCATAATCTGACACTAAACTACAAAATTGGAATAATATGATATAAGTCTTGATGAATGAATTTGTATCATACACCGGCAATAGTAGTATCAAAAGAATGTTCTATGTACTTTTAGGTATGCCTAACTCTATGTATTCTGGTACAAGGAAACTACAATTAAAATATTGACTTCATTTGATTGCACAAAAAAATTTTGTATCAGAAAAACTATATGCCACGTATATTAATACCATGGATATTAATTACATAAGGAAATTAATAAATGGTATATGAAAGTCGGACTCTATTTGAGTCTTTTAGTCAACCAATTTAACCTTTAGGACATATATATAGTATTAATACTCTGTTCGAATGAGAAGGAAACATGGTATATAGTCTTCAGAGGAAATAATTTATTAAGAAATATGTAGACATTGGCAAAATTGCAATTATTGTTAACCAAGAAGGAATATATATATATATATATAGCTTGTTTGAATCAAAAAATTGAAGCTAATTTATTTTACTTGTGTAATTATCTGATTTAGTTCATTAATCAGAATTTAAAAAAAAAGAAAAAAAAGAATATGATACGATTCTAAGCCCGGATTGGAATTTAGGTATTTAATTATCAAAGTGGCGCAGCGAAACTGTGATAGGCCCATAACCCATAAGTTCCAAAAAGCAGAAGGGGACAAGAGCCTAAAGTGTGAGAAGTAATTAGTAATGAGTATAAATAGATGAGTCCGTAAACTTCAATTAATTCTTTGGTGAAAACCAAGAAACAAGACGACACTACATGGAAAACCAAAATTGTAGTGAAACAACAATATCTACATCTGATTTAGGTAAACAATTTATATGTATTCTTTGCAAAAGAAATTCGGGATGAATTTCTTTTAAGGGGAAAAGATTGTTATAACCCAATATTAAAGAATTTGAATAATTTGGTCAAATTCTTGAACATAAAAGCAGATGCATACATATAAAATAAATTAAATATTATACATATATATATATATATATATATATTTATATAAACACATGACAAGATTAAATATAGACCACACAATTGAACCTTGACTTTGACCATAGAGTTTGTTTTATTTCTTTCTGTTCCCTTTGTTTTTTTTTTTCATCTACCGCCTTTACCTTTCCCTTTATTTTCTGGCCAAAATCCTTCATTCTTGAACCTTCCTTGCTTGTTATATCCTTCTTTCTCTGCTTCCCTTGTTTAGTTTCATAAAGCTTCTAGCTTCCTCTTGTTCAACCGAGAGCCTCCACCTTTGCTTCATTTAGCTTGCTTCCTTCTGGCCTTGCAGTCTTATTCAACTTATGGTGCTCCTCCTCATCCTAGCTGTGTGGCAGCTGATTGTTAGGTCCAGCCACCACTGGTTTTGTTTTGGGCCGTAGTTTACTCCATTTTACAGCAGTAGTCTCCTTTCTTTGGCAGCAATTTCAGCTGCCTCTTCAACCCCTAACAAGCTGCTTACTAGTCTTTGGTTAAGGTAAATCCTAACTACTTCAAATCTAGTTGATTTACTAGCTTTTCCTGGAACTAGCTTCTACCCTTTTGGTTTCTTGGATAGTTGTAGGAATTAGAAGAGAAAAGTTGGAAACCTAACTGTGTTAATGATAAGAAAACAATAACTTGTTTAGGCTTTCTTTCTTTTTAATTTGTTTACCGTTTATTGTTTATGTGGGCATTGTTCACTAGCACTATTTTGGTACTTCTGACAAAAGGACCCATCGTCAACGGAATCTCTTATTAGGAAGGTGGTCTACTAAAGTAGTTTATTTCTCTCAGAAAACTTTATGCTTCAATTATCTAACTTTTCACTTTTCATCTCATCAAATTCTTTGAACCATTTTATAAAGTATTATGCCAGGCGCTTTGTGGTAGTACAATTATGGTGCACATAACATGTAAAAAGTTTAATGCATTGAATCACATGGTAGGTAAGGTTTTAGGAGTGTGAGAGGGTGCTCTTCGCCGTATTAGAAGTCAAGGATGGGCTACTTTTGAATTTTTTGTTTTTTTTGTTTTGGTGGATGAAATGGAGGACTTCTACCCATTTGCACTTCATAACCCAATTTTGCATTTGTTGGCTTTATAGCCCAATTTTGCATTTGTTAACAGTTTTATGGAGAAAAAAAAAAAAGAGGTTTGATGTACTACCTTAAGAAACTCAAGCTTAAGTTGGTTATCTTAAAGTTTAATTTAAGCTTCTCTTGATTGTTAAGAATTAGATGTAGAATTTAATTGGTTGTGAATATGGATTTAAGAATTAAGTATCATATATATAGTGATTATATAAATTGAAAAAGGAATTCTTCGAATTGAAAGAAGTTGGTGTGGGAATTGTATAGTTCAAGCCTTCGATGAATTTTAAATAATTGATTTAACTTGAATTTGATGTTGGGAAATTGAATAAAATGGGGATTGATGAAATGTTTCTAACACATTAATACTTTAAATTGGGAAGTTTCATAATTGATTTCTCAAGTATGAGAATTCTACAAGCATTAGAATCCGAGTCAGATAACCAGAATTGTACGAGTGCACTGTTTTTGTTAATGCGAGGAATCGAGTAAGTTCAAGGCTAATTTTAGGAAAAGTTTCTAAGTAAGAAAGATAGAAAATTTATTAAAGTTAAAATTTCAACTGGGTTTTATTAAATTTGATTAAGTATGTAAGTGAAAATAAACATATATCTAAGTGGATTGTGAAACACCTAAAATAAGTAAATTTTAAGTAATTAACTGTACTAATACACACATCCAAAAAATACATATGATATCTATCTAGAAAGATATACTTGTCTATTAATAAATCTAATAAACGAAATTGGATTTTCTTTTTCCTAGAGAAAGTTATATCCAAATAACTAAGGTAATGACAGAGTTGTAAAAAGCCTGTATTTTGCATAATTTGATGCAACTTCAAAGAATAAACTGTATTTAGGGCTGTGCAAGGAACCCGGTATAACCGAATATCCGAACCGAACAGGTAATTCGGTTCAGTTAAATTCGGGTATTTTTCTTATTCTGTTCGGTTCGAGTAGTTAAATTTAATACACGTTATTTTTAGTTCGGTTACGGATAGTGAGGTAGAATGCACATGGGTACCTCAAAATCAAAATATGTAATTTTTTTTAATTTTTTTTGTTATTTTTAATGTATTGTTGTATTAATTTATAATTTATAATTTTTATTTGTGTTGAATATGTTAATATATTATGTTTTTTGTATTTTTCTTTTATAATAACTAATGAATTTAAAAAGTATGAGGTTCAAAAACAAAAAAATATAATTTTTAAATTAATTTTAGTGAAATATTGATAAATTTCGGGTAACCGAATACTCGAACCTAACTAGTCATAATACCTATTTTCGGTTCGGTTCGGTTCATGAATTTTACTACCCAAAAATTTCGGTTCGGTTCAAAAATTTATCACTATCCGAACCGAACCAACCCGTGCACACCCCTAACTGTATAGATATATAAGCTTAGTAATTAAAAGATTATAACAGTAATGTTTATGAACTAAGTATTATTTGAAACTATAAATTTCAGTTTTGGATCTTCTGTGGGTTGATGACATATGTGAGTGCAAAAGAAAATGATGAATAAGATTTATAAACCGGTGAGTGGTTAATTCTTGCATTTGGAGGCTAGATTATTATATATAATTGTATGTGTATTTAAATAAATATGCAAGTGCAATGTTTTAGTGAGTTATTTGAATCATGCTTGTATCAAATTATTTGTGGTTGATAAGAGCTAGCAAATTGAAACTTTTCTGAGAAATGATTTTTATTTTAGGAACTGAGATCCAAGTGCACTTAGGATATTTTGATTTGAAATTCTGAAATATTCTGATCCTGATAAATGTTCTAAAAACTTGAATGCTAGCTCAGGTGGGATGGACTATGTAAGAAGATTAATCTCTTGTGTGGGCGCGTAAATGCCCGATAGGGTGTGATACTGTTGTGCGGGGCTAAGTTACTCTGTTGGCTTTTTGCTTGCTTTGTCTGTTTTGTAGGATTTGGGTGCCCTAATTTCTTTGATTATTTTGATTGGATTATACAAAGTGTTATGTGAACTATGCTTGCTAAATTTTATATTTCCATAATTGTATATATGTAATCTTATTAGTTATTTGGAATATATGATATATTGATTTTAGTTGATTATATATCGGAGCTAAGTTCCTTATTGTCTTTGTTGTTGTGGTTGTTGTTAAATAACAACAGGAATGTATGTTTATATTTTATTAGCATGATGGAAACTTCTGCCGAAGTTTTTTTAATAAGTTGTTATAAGTTTCAATAAACCAAATTTTTTTTTTTTAAGTTAACTCATATTTCATAAAAATATACTTTTATTCTTCAGTTTAGTCAAGAGTCGTGTTTGTTTCATGGTTATGAAGTGAGGTTACGGAAGTTTGGTTATCTATTCCTCTAGCCATTCATGCCTCTGTAAGGGGTGTAATAGAGTCCTTTGAAACCAAATTGAAGAATTGATCCGATGTAGTGACTTTAATCACCATGTTCAACATAAAAAGGAAAGGGATGAACCCAACATGATTACAGGAGGGAAGCCCTAGTGAAAAGGAGAAAGGGAATGGAGAATCATCCCCGTAATTAGGATCAAGAGGCAAAAAATGAATAAGAGGGAATAGCAACCTATTCGTATCATATACACAATTGCATAAGGTTTGGCTTTAGCGAGGACTCGCTCTTCCAAACAAAAATAGTACTCTAAACAACCTTTACTGGTCAGTGAAGTCAATAAGAAAGGCCAAACTGAGCACTGAACAGGGGTACTCACCTTCTTAGATGCCAACTTCCAGGGTGTCAAGACACCCTATAAGGATGCCTTTGTAATAACTATAGGGTTGCCAACTTCCAAGTCAATCAAGTTCTCATTGACAAAAGGATCTCGGTAGACATATTATACTCCACGTGTTTCATACATACGGGAATGGAAATTAACAGGTTAAGGTCGTATTTGGGCAACCTGGTTGGATTTAATGTAGAAGGCATTATTGAATTACCTGTCACTCTAGAAGATGGAAAGCATCAGCGGGTCTATGATGGTCAACTTTTGTGTAGTCAAAGCTCAACCTACATATAACGCAATCTTTTGTCATCCTTTCTTGAACTCAGAAAAGGCATTGTCGTCCTCTTAGAATGTATGTTTGAATTTTTTAAGTAAAGAAGGTGGAGGATAGTCTGGGGTAACAAGCAGAGTTACCAGACAATACTTTATGGGTTGTATGACGGTAGAAAACCACAAAGGTCCTCAATATGGATGACCCCAGGGATCTCCGACCTCAGAAGAAGAGAGATTTACAGAAAGATATTGTATCCACAAGGAAACTAGGCAACGTATGCTTATCCGAAGAAGAACCAGACAAAATAGTCACTATTGGGACAGAGATGCAGCTCGCTATTTGAGAACAGATGATCGCCTTCTTTAAGGGCAACAAGAGCACTTTCGCATGATGTACTTAAGACAGGCTGAGCATATATCCCACAGTAATAACCTGTAAATTAAGCACAAACCCGGAAGTACGTCTGTTAAGGCAAAAGAAGAGAAACTTTGCCCCTGAGAGATAAAAAGAAGTAAAAGAGGAAGTCGAAAGGCTTTTACAAGCAGGATTCATTCGTCGATATGTTGATTTCACAAACGAAAAGTGTCGTATGTGTTAATTTCACATACCTTAATAAGTCTGCCCCAAAGATAGTTTTCCTTTACCCAAAATAGATAATCTAATCGACAGTTCAATAGGAAGCGAGTTACTTAATTTCATAGATGCCTTCTCGGGTTACAACCAGATTTAAATGGTAGAAGAAGACTAAGAAAATACCTCATTTATCACTTATAGAGGTACATACTGGTACAAAGTAATGCCTTTTGGGGTGAAGAATATAGGTGCCACATACCAACTTTTAGTTAACAAAATCTTCAAAAATTATCTAGGCTGGAAGCTTAAAGTGTATGTGGATAACATGTTGGTAAGGAGCTCGGAAGTCGCCTACCACATAGAGAACCTCGAGGAGGCATTTGTAGTTCTTAACAAATATTGTATGAAGTTGAACCCAATGAAATGCACTTTCGGAGTCCCTATAAGAAAATTCCTAGCATTCATGATAACAACATGGGGTTTTAGGCAAAGCCGAAAAAAATCAAAGCAATACTTGATATGAAAAGTCCAAAGAAGGTTAAGGATGCTCAGAGGTCATCCGACCGAATAACACCCCTAGCTTGGGTCATATCCTGATCAGCAAACATGTATTACCCTTTTCTTCAAAACCCTCACCCAAACTTTTGAATGGTCTTTTAAATGTGAATGGTCATTCCAAAAGCTAAAGAAGTACCACCACAGTCCTCAATCTCGGGAAGCCTATATTAGGAGAAGTTCTGGACCTCTATCTAAAGTTATCCACCATTGTAGTTAGCTTAGTCTTGGTGACAGCTTAATCCAGATGACAACCCATTTATTATGTCAGCAAATTGTTGAAAGGACTCGATCTCTGGTACCACACCTTGGAAAAAATTGCTTTTGTGGTCATAATTTTCACTTAGAGGCTTCAATCGTACTTTCAAGCTCATGCCATCAAGGTCAGGAAAAGCCAGTCTTTGAAAAATGTCATTCACAAGTCAGATTTATTTGGAAGAATGGTTAATTGGTCAGTGGAGCTTAGTGAGTTTGAAATCACAGTGATAAAATCCCAAGCATTGACAGATTTTGTCTCAGAATTTACAAGTGAACTAGAGGGCAAACCTTCTAGACAACTGCACCACCTACATATGATTCCAACACTAATATTTTGACGAGTCCTCTAATAAAAGTTTGTTAGTGAAGCAAGGTTGATTTTGATAAGTCTTGAAGGCATAGAAATTAAAGGCAGCCCTCACATTTAAGTTTCAAACTTCCAATATTGTTGCCGAATACGAAGCCCTCATCAAAGGCCTACAACTAACCCTCTCTTCCAGAAAGCAAACTAAAAGCATTCAATAACTCCTAACTCGTAGTCTGCCTAATAAGATTCAATTACAAAGGCAAAGAGAGCTCACCATGGGTAGGTACTTGGAGAAGGTGAAATCTCAATTAGACAAATTTAAGTCAATCTCAATACAACTCATCCCTCGGTTCATGAGCACAAAAGTTGATGCCTTGTCGAAATAGGCCGACAATAGAGAGTTTGTAAATGACAAATCAATTTTCACATAGAAGGAAATACTTTGTAACCAGGAGCTCGAGGACTGCTAAATGACCCTCATGATTATATATCTTGAAAAGGGAAAGTTCCATGATAATGAGAATATCACGAAAATCATAAGAAGAAGGGTAACATACTACACAATGATTATAAATCGCCTTTACAAAAGGTTAGTAACATAGTCGTATCTCATATATGTCTTGCCATCTAAGGCCACTAATGTTATGGAAGAAGTATATCTCGGGTTGTGTAGATACTACATCGGAGTCCGTGCCTTGGAACATAAAATACTCATGGCAGGGTATTACTGGCCAACCCTAAACAAAAACACAGAGTAATGGGTATGCATATATGATAGCTGCCAGAAATCCAATTGAGTACCCATAAAGCCCTCCACTACCTTAAACCCAAACACTAGGCCCTGGCCCTTTTCTGTGGGCCAACTGGATATTCTCGGCCTTTTCCCAACCACAAAGACTTAAAAACTAGAAAATTAATATTAGTCATAGTCGACTATTTCACAAATGGATTGAGGTAGGGATAACACAGCAAAGATCACTACTAAAATTGCCCGTAAGTTCCTATAGTCAAATAAAATTTGTAAATAGAGTCCCTAAAGCTATCATAACAAACCACGACCATAGTTCAACTATAACTCAATGAAATCCTTATGCTTGGAGCTCGGCATCGATATATGTTTCTTCTCAGTTGGATACCTGCAATGTAATGGGCAACCAGAAGCAGCCAATAAGGCAATTATGTAGGGTCTCTAAAAGAAGGTTGAGAGGGGAAAACTGGACTAGGATGACAAATTACAGCACATACTATGGTCTTACAGAACCACCCCCAGAACTTCTATAAGTGAAACACCTTTCTGCATGGCATTCGGTATAGAGGCACTAATCCCAGTTGAAATCAGACTCCTTCTTTGAGAACTTTGCTAACTAACTGTGTTGATTAGAAGAACAATGAGGAGGCGCAAAGGGAAAATTTTAATTTGGTATAAGAACTTGGGAGCAATCATAGATCAAAGTAGCAGCATATAAACAAAACATCATTCGACACTTTAACTCGACAATAAGGTTCTCAAGATGAACCAATTCTCCTCCAGAAAGAATAATGAAGGTAAATTGAAAAGACATTAACAGGAACCTTACCATATAGTAAAGAAAATTAGACTAGACACATACAGAGCTAATGAACGATCTTAGCAAAATATTTCCAAACACATGGAATGCTCAACAATTGAGAAAGTATTATCCATAAGCTTTGTAAAGCAAAAGACCATTGTCATTTGTTGTCTTTTTATTGTTGTACTTTCTTAAAAGTTAAATGAATTCAATTGAAAGCTTTGGGATATTTATTCCTACTATCTCCACATCAAAGGCTAACAACTCTGTGCTCAGTCTAATTATAACACGTAAGCTATCCATATTAGCTCAAAGCCCAAGAAAATCTCTTAAGACCAAGGAAAGCCCGAGCCAACTAATAGCTCTACATCTTTCCCAAATCCAAGGAATATACTACTAAAGGTTACGACTCCTTGGAACCCATGGTAAAATAATACCAGGGAAGTCAACAAGCAGAATAAGATCCCTAGTAAGACTAAAAAGTTATAGTGCTTAAAATAACGAGTCCTCAACCCTAGGGAGTAAAGCTACTTGAAGTATTTCCTTAAGGCCTACTCGATAGGCTGACTCATAAACATGACTGCCTCTAGCTATGAAGAACCTATGGAATATGATCCCTAGAAAGCTAGCCTAACCTACGAAAGGGCACGATTCATTGCCCAAACTCTGAGCTTACGACACATACAACATTCAACAACAAAGGATAATTTCGCCTGTATTGAACAATTAAAACTCAAAGATTGCAATTCAATGACAAAAGATACCAAGTACAACACTTGATTCCTTTGAACAACCCAGAAGCATAGCAATAAAGAGAAGCCAAGAAATGAATCTTAGCCTAAAATTTAATATTATGCTTACAATCAACCTTTTCTAAATTAAAGTAGACAATTTAATTAAAAGTTTAAACTCTAAGCTATTTAGAAAAACATGTATTTCTGTATGCACCCACTTCCTTTTCTTAATTAAAGCACAAGCTCTAGCATGGAACTAAGAATATGATCATTTGAAACTAGAATAGATTATTAATGCAAACTAAATGAGAACTCCAGGCAACAATATTAGCAAATGTGTGACAACTGTATCTACAAAACAAAAAGGCATATATTTCTATAGTAGCATGTATATTGAAAAACTTCATTAAGAGTGTGGTAACATTTTATTCGTACCGCATCTAGTGCAATAGCCTCCATAAATAGTTAGAACCAAGGTTAAACAATTTTGTGCCACCAATTGTGTAAATCTTTAAACAAAATTGTTTGTTGTTAGATACTAAAATAAGCATCTAGTTAACCATAAAATATGTAAATAATACCAAAAAGAAATGCTATGAACAAAAATATATATATATGCATCTTATATTCTTATCATAGCTAGTCTCATTGTTTTTTTGTTTTCTTTTTTTCTTATTTTTTAGGTTAATTTTTTTCCCCATTTATACAAGACCTATTAAGTTAACCAAAATACAAAATGGGAGGGAGGTAAGATTGAAAGTCTAAACCCTAATGGCAATAGACAACAAAACAAATCACAGTTAACAATAAACACAATTACAAATAAAGATAACTATCCTATGGTAAACACAAGTTAGCTAGAGTTTGGAAGAATTAGGGAAATTAATTAAGAGTATTTGAAATGCAACGAGGAGCTGAACGGAGAGAGAGGAAGCTCAGTGGCAGTAGTTTAGAGGTTTTGTAGTTCGAGCTCAGAAGAAACATAAATGGAGGAAGAAGAGAAAGAAAAACCACGTTTTGGGATTTAAACATGGGAAGGTATTTGAGTTTGCAAATGCATACGCAGGTACATTGGTTGGAATACACATATACATTTAATATATATATATAAAGATATTATAATATATATTATATATATATATATTTAATATATATATATATATATTATAATATCTTGATGCAGATAAATTAGATAACTGCATCTACAAATACAGATGCTAAAATTAAAAATGCAAATGCAAACAAATTAGATAACTACGTCTGTAAATACATATACTAAAATTAAAAACATAGATGCAGATAAGTTTGTAGAATATGACACCAAAAATTAATCAGTTTCGGCATCTGCATTAAAAATATCATCTTCTAAAATCTAATTTGAGCAAATTACATATTACTACCTTAAGGTTTAATGAAATAATACTAAAATCCAAAATTTGGTTAATTCAAACTCCCCTCCCATGGATAGATTAAAAAACTAACAGTGTTACAAAATAATTTAGGTAAAATACTAAAAACTAATGTTTGCATATCCAAAGTACCAAAAAGTCTTACTTTTACTTTTTTTTTTCCCTTTTCAAATGAGTTTTAATATTACTTTCTTACACCATATTTTATTTTCTTAATAGCAACTTCAAATTTTTATTATTAATAAAAAAAGGGAAAAAATAATATACATATATACTAATGTATGTATATATGTGTGTGTGTGTATATATATATATATAAGTTAGATTGAATTTGAATATTAAATAAAATAAGGTTAGATGTTTTCATGATACTATTTTTAAAAAATATATATATATTTAAATCTATCTAAATTTAAAAACAAATTCAAATACTTTTTAAATTTTTTTTTTTTTATAGGTTGAAAAATATGAAAAGGAAATGCTAAAATTTTATTATTACTATAAGTCTTTAAGAAAATACTTTTTTTTTTTTCATTTATATGTTGAAAAATATGTAAACGGAGAATGGTAACATTTAATTAATGCTATAATTTTTATTCTTTTATTAATTAAAATGTCATAAAGTTATTTTATTTTTTAAATTTATTTATTTACTCCAAATTTTTGGCTTAGTTACACTCTCATCATTAACAAGCTTGTGATAAAAATATGTTCTAATTTAAAGTCTATTTATATCACACCCCATATGGAGACATGATTAGCCGGAGGAATGGGTAACTAATCCTCTATAATCCTGACTTCAAGATAAATAAACATATACGACTTTTGAGTAAACTAATAGCATGAAAGTAACTTTTAGAAAACACAAGTTAACTACATATGTTTATTTACTGAAATGTATAGCAATTTACGAAAAATTTCGGCAAAAGGTTTCTGTAATCTAGAACATGCCTAAAATGCAAATATATGATTCTTGGTTACATTACACCAGGTAACAACGATAACAATATAACCAAGGAGCTCTGCTCCTTTAATATCATAAAAGGCAACAATTTGACTCTTACACAAACAAAACACAATAACCCAAAACCCCAAGGTGACTGTAAACTTTTATCTTGTAGCTTCAAGTACAAGATCCCGAATAAATACCTTGCCGCACACTATTAGCAAGTCACGAACTCGTCGATGATGTATATCGAAATCCTATTACTAAAAAAGACACTAACAAGAGAGTTATGAGTCTCACAGACTCAGTGAATGAAAAAATATATCTAAAAGGTACTAGCATTACTCTACATATGTATATAATATATAGTCAAATAATATCAACATATCATGAATTTCTAACTGTTGAACGTCACACGTACACAAATATAGAAAACAGAAAATTAAATAAACACAGTTCAAGTAATACATTATATAATCAAATCAAATCAAATCAATCAAAACACTCAAAGCACATAAAAGGGCCAATTAAAGTAACTCAGTCCTACACAACAAATAAGTTCATGGGTTTATTTCACAAGAATTTTGGGTGTTGTTCTATTCGTTCTTGATGTGGCTTGACTCGAATTAATAATTCTACAGGGTTTGGAAATGTCACACCCCTCATGGAGATATGACTAACCAGAGGAATGGATAACCAAACCTTCGTAACCCTGACTTCAAAACAAGAAACGAACACAATACTTTACTAAACTAAAGAGTCAAAATAAATTTTATAAAACAAAAGTTAACTGTAAAAGTTAGTTTACTGAAATAAATAACAATTTATTTAAAATTTCGGCAAAGGTTCCCCTTAAAATGGAACATGCCAAAAAAACAAAACATAAACCTGTTTTTATACATCAACAAAAGTAACAACAATAAGGACAACAAGGAGCTTTGCTCCGTTTCTTATCATAATATCAATTAATTATGCCATTATATGTCAAATAGTATGAATTGTACTTTATATGGTAAGGTTGGTAATGAAGAGACATTTTAGATGTCTTGATAATGCATAGGGTAGAAAGAAACTTTTAGAAAAGATAGAAAAAACACTAGTGAATTAAAGATGTTGAAACTGTCTAAACTTGGGGTTTGGACCAAGTTCACTCTAATAGTCATATCTTTTCTTAGAAAATTCAAAATCAGTTTCGTAAAATTTATTAAATACTAGACATATGTGGCTTTACAATGGTATATCATTTGTAATTTTTAGATTTGTATATCAATGCAGTTTATTCTTTGAAGTTGCATCAAATTCTGTAAAACGCAGGATTTTGACAACTTTGACCTTACCTTAGTAAATTGAACATAACTTTCTCTTAAAAAAAAAAAGAAATCCAATTCTGTTTATTGAATTTATTAATAGACAAGTATATATTTCTAGATAGGTATCAAATGCATTATTTGGATGTGTATATTAGTACAATTGATTATTTAAATTTTACTGTTCTAGACATTTCACAACCCCTTGGATATATATTTATTTTTACTTACATATTTAGTCAAATTTAATAAAATCAAGTTGAAACATTAACTTTAGAAAGTTATCTTAGCTTTCTTATTCAGAAACTTTTTCCAAAATCAGCCTAAAACTCACTTGATTCTTAATATAAACAAAAACAGTTCACTCGAAACATTCCTGGTTGCCAACCTTAGATTATGATGTTTATAGAATTCTCATACTTGAGAATTAAGTTATGAAACTCTCTAGTCTAGTGTTTTAAGATGTTAGGAACAACTTTTATTTGGAGGTCCTAAGCTAATTCCAACTTAACCCCTGACAAAAACTCCCAGACTGACTTAAGTGCACTAAAAATCCTGCATTAACCTAGTTGCAGTCCAAAAGATCTATCAACAAATATACATGGAACCAGGCCACGAAATTTTATAAACAACATATAAGATCCTAAGATATACTTTCTCTTTTGAACTTTAACATAATTCAACATCGAAAATACCCAAAATGCAAGATTTCTATAACCTCTAAAGTCTGTCCCCTGCTTCCTCTTCATTTACCACTTAACTCACCTTTCCATCATCTACTTACACTAACCACCCTTTATGATCAAGCCCTTTACTCATTTTAGTTAATTACTTAACTCACAACATTAATCATCAATGATTTACTTTTGTTCATAAATTTTTATTCTAACTCAAATAATACTTAACCTCCCAAGAATTAAGTAAACCAAGTTTCATTCATTATGCTATAACTAGTTCCTTTAGGACTTTTTAACAAATACCTTGAGGGCATCTCATTTCTTCCATGCATATGTATGTATAGGTATGTACATACCTATACAATTCAACACAAATTTTCATTTTACACACCATTCTATCAATCTTTTCTAATCAAACTTCCCTTTTCCCTAAACATTCAATTACTACTTCTTTCCCCCCACTTAACATAGTTCAAAATACTAACTTGACATTGAAATAATCATTTATGATAATAAAACTTAAATCTCAAAATTTCAACACAACTTTTAGATTCCTAGGTCTAACTTATTAAGTTACCAATATATTAAAAGTATTAAGTTAAAAGAACTACACAACCAAGAAGGAGACTTGCTGCCTTCCTAGACTCCACTCACGACTGAAAAAGGAATGATGATGGTTTGGATAGAAGGATGCTAAGTTGCCTCCTTGAGGAGTTGATGACACTCTTGCAAGAGGAGGAAGAGAAATATAACCTACTGTGCAAGACAAACAGCCAAGGCTAGCTAACTCATGTTTGGACCTTGACTTGGCTAGAGAAAGGGAAGAGCCATATGGCAGAGGCAGAACAAGGACTGACTGATACAAGGTATGTCCCAAGCTCACTCCCCCACACACGATTTGCAACACAACATGTAAATTAAACATGTCCTGAACAAGGACCAACTCATGGCAAGGAACCAACTAAGCAATACCTAGATGGAATTTCTTGGCTGCAAGTTTCATATAGCAACCGAAAAAAAGAAGGAGGAAAATAAAAACCAGCCAAGATGAAGAGTTATGGCTACTCCAAGGAAGAAAATGGCCATACCCAAATCGAAGAGAAAGCAAAACTATGGTCCTAGCAAGAAGAAGCTTCGGTAGCGTGAAGGAAGAAGGAATAAGGAAGAGGCGGTGGAATGCAATGAAGAAAAAGGAGAAACCAAAAAAAAAAAAAACAAAAAAAAAAGCAAAAAAACAACTATCTAGGGTCAAAAGTCAAAAAGGGTTTACGTTTGTGGTGTAAATTTTTTTATTTTTATGCACATATATACTTATCTAACTTTTTTTTTTTGGTTATACTATATTTCACACTTAGAAAAAATAAAATCTTACATAAGACAAACTCTAAAAAAAAAAAAATTAACATCAAAGTTCAACCAATACATGATATATAATTATTCTTGCTTTTATACACGTATTATATCTATACACACACACACATATATCTATGTGAATATTTATTCTCCTTTTTTTTTTTTAATTTTATTTACTATTGTTTTACATATATACAAAATCAACACACAAAATTTCTAAAACAAAGTACTAATGTATCAGTTATAACATATTCAATTGTATTATTATTTATCTAATTGGTTTATTTTATAACAAAAATTTACACATTACATTTAAAACTCGATTTTATGATATCAGGTTATAACAGGAAAGGTCTTTGTAGATGCCATTTCTGAACTTTCAAACAATCATGAGGTGATTCTTTAACCTATCTCCTTTTTAAGTGGTGCTGGACACAATTATGATGGAAAATCTTATCTGAGCTATACCTGCTCTTGCCAATTGAATGTCATGTGGGCAATTGTCATTAACTTTAACTAAAGCCAAAAGATTAACCTCACCTAGCATAACATTTGAATTTTTATGTTCACCATAGAAACTGAAGTTTCTTGAAACTATAGCAAGACGGGTTAAGGTTATGCACTAGTTTTGAAGCTAAAGTCTCTACCTATATATATTCAGTTGACATGCCTCTTGTAAATGATCATTTGAAGTGAGGAACATGAAACTTTATCAAGCCATAGTTTATGAAATAAATGTAACAACATATTTAAATTATCAAATCCATATGCTACAACCCGATCCAACTTTTTCCTTCTAAAACAGGATTTATATTTCATTAATAGATTCACTCCATATGTGTTCAAACCTATGACCATTCTAATGAAAATATGATCTAAAGTATCATCCCAATAAGATGATTCTAATGAAACAAGCCAAAACTAATAATCATCAAATATAGTTAAACTCATTTTGCTCCTCTAAATATGCACATTGAGCAAACACAGTCACATTTCTTTTCTTTTCCCAATCTTAACTTTCATTACCTTTATGCTGAAATTCATAGTTTACAAGAAGAATTTAAATCTTGAATTGAGTCCGAAATAAAATGGATCCATAAGAGAGAAAAGTGTCACAATTGTCCTATATGGGGTGTTCAGAGCTAAGTTTCATTGTGTTTGAAATGACTAACACCAATATCTAAAAGGAAGTGAGTAGCAACTAACCTACAAATACAAGAAAAACCATGTCCTTGCTTATTTTTTTTTTATAAAATCTTCATTTTCTTTAACATTAGGTCTTCTTAACTCAGTTAGTTCAAAACCCAACAAAACAAATATGTTAAGAAGTCACATCTCGACACTTAGGGCAATAGGAACCATCAAATCAAATTTAGACCCTTCAAACCCATAATTTGTAACTGAATGCTTATACTCTATGCTGATACTCTTACTCTCTCCTCATCTTTAATATCTCCTCTACATCCATTGACGTAATAATAGAATTAAAGAAGCCAACACAAAAACACTTGTGAATCATATATAGAGATAATGAATTAATATCTTGGTAATTTAATTTACTTTGCTTCTTGAGTAAATTACCATTACTTGTGTTTTGTTTAAGGGTTAACGATAGGATTGGAGTTGAGTGCAGATAAAAGTCTAGGAATGGAAATTTAAAGGTCATGATAAATGGTGGTTAAGTGGTTAATAAAAGGGGAAAACAGGGCCATATTTTATAAGTTGGGGAAATCGGGTTTTTCAAGTGTCTTATGAACTGAATTAAATTAGGAGTTCTAAATGGTGGTCAAAGTGTATTTATAGTTAGAGGTGTTAGACTGCAGCTAGAATCGTGTAGGATTTTAAGTGAGCTTTAGTCAACTTAGGAAACTTTGATGGGGTTTATGGTTTGAATTAGCTTAAAACCTCTGAATGAGAATTGGTCTTAACATATTAAGGGAAAAATATGGAGCTTGGCAGGTTTTAAATTCATGTTGTGTATTTTGGAGGTCTTCGAAATCATAGTTGGGATTTTTGGGTCCTGACTGTACTTGTTTTGATATAACTAATTTTAGAGAGTTTTAAAGGATGAATTAGGAGTAGGGTGTTGAAGATGACATATTCCTAACATCATGATAAACTAGACTGGAAAGTTTCATAATTTAATTCCTAAGTATGAGAATTTATAAGCATTAGAATCTAGTTCTGTCAACGAAGAATTTATATGAGTGCCCTATTTGTGGTCATATGAGGAATTGAGTGAATTCAAGACTAATTTTAGGAGAATTTTCTAAATAAGAAAGATATCTAACTTCCTAAAGGCAATGTTTAACCTTGGTTTAATTGAAATTGGTTAAGTATGTAAGTTGAAATTAAACATATATGCAAGGTGGTTATGAAAATATGTAAGAGGGATTAACTTTAAATAAATACTTGAAACTTTGTATCTATATAATTTTGTAATTAAAAATTTATAAGCTATAAAATAGACAAACTAAGTAATACTTGGAAAATTTAATTGTAGCTCCAGAAAATATTATTGAGTTAACGACGCACGTGAACTTAAGATGAGGTGACGAGTAATATCGATATACAATGAGTGGTTAATTGCTACCCTCTGGTAGCTAGATTATTATGTGTAATTGTATGTATATTTGAATAGATGTGTTATATGGAAAAATAAACATTTGTAGTGTTTCATTGAGTTATTTGAATTATGTTTGATATTTGAAATTATTTGTAGTTGATAAGGGCTAGTAAAAATATTTTCTTTCCGAAATGATTTTTACTTCAGAAATAGAATCTGATGTACCTAAGATATTCTGAGATATTCTGATTCTAATAAGTGTTTTAAAATGATTAAGTACTCAGACCCGGTGGAATGGATTGTGTATAGGAAATATATTTGGTGTGCGGGCTAAACAAATGCCTAGTGGGAGGATATTTGTTGTACGGAGCTGAGTTACTCTATCAGCCCTTTGTGTGTTTTGATTACTTTAATTGGATTGTACAGAGTACTATTTGAGCTTTACTTGTCAAGTTTTATGTTTTTCGTAATTGAGTACGTGTAACCTTAGTTATTTTGAAATTTATAATATGTTTATATTAAAATATATTATATACTTGTGTTGAGTGATGCTAGTACTCTTTGGGTATATTTTTTTTTCACTTACTTAGTCCATAGGACTCACCAATCTTTTGTTGATATTTTTTTTTAGTAACAGGAGTTTCAATATACATCAGAGAAGAGTTTGTGACTTGTCGACAGCATGCAGCAAGGTAATTTTTCTGAATCTCATACTTGAAGCTAAAGGATGAAAGTTTGCAGTCACTTTAAGTCTTGTGTGTTTGATTTTGTATTGTGTTATAGCTCAGTTTATTTGTTATTGTGGCTGGAGCAGAGCTCTCTTGAGTATATTGTAGTCATTCTAGTCTAGTTGTAGTCATTCTGGTCATTCTGATTTTGGGCATATTCTACATTACAGGAAACCTCTGTCGAAATTTTTAGTAGATTGTTATGTATTTCGGTAAATAAATATTTTGAAGTTAACTTGTGTTTTTAAAATCCTACTTTTATTCTTTGGGTTGGTCAAGAGTTTTATTTATTTTTATATTTTTAAGTCAAAGTTACAGAGGTTTAGTTATCCATTTTTCCTGCCAATCATGCCTTTATGTAGGGTTTAACAATAGTATTTTTCTAAAATTTTAATTTATAATATTATAAATTTTGTAACTTATTAAATAAAAAATCAAGAAATTCAATTAATTATTATGGATATATTGAAAAATTATAAATTTAATGATACTGAAAATAATTAAGACAAAAAAAATATATCAATAGCCATGAAACAATTATAATTCTAATTATATTAAAATAGAAAAGAAATAGGAAAGAAGTTAAAAAAAATTAAAAAAAAGTCTATTTGAAGTAAAATATCAGTTAAAAGTATTTATGTAATAGTAATAACTCATATAGGGTATTTAAAAAAATAAATTTCTTTCACTAAATCACTTTTATTATCATAACCAAATAGATAATTTAACCAAAAAAAGTTAAATTTATATTTTTATAATTCTTAAGATGGAAGAAGAATTAAAAAAAAATAAAACAACAATATTATAATCATAAAAATTATGCTCTTAATATTTTTTTTAATTCGTAGTATTTAAAAAAAAAAACATAATTCATAAATTTGAGAAAAACTAAAAAACATTATACTTTTTAAAAATTTATGAAACAAAAAAAATTGATAAATTCAATCTTAACTACTATTAATAAATAACTATTGAAAAATATTTTAAGAAAATTATAAATTTAAGTTAAAACAACATTATTATAATCATGAAAAGTATACTCTTAATATTATATATATATTTAAATTCATAGTAATTTTTTAAAATTTTAATTCTTAAATTTGAGAAGAATTAAAAAAAATTGTGATTAATAAGAACTTATTAAACAAAAAAAATTGAGAAATTCAATCTTTATTAATATTGACATATATTATTGAACAAATTATAAATTTATTAATATTGAAAAGAATTAATAAAAAATAAATCAATTTTTCTAAAACATTTACAATCCTATTGATATAATTAGAAGATAAAAAAAAATTATTCGTAGTAAATAACAACTAAAGATAATATGTAATAATAAAATCTCATAAGGGTGTTTAAGAAAATCAAAAGATTTTGCCATGAAACCTTTTTTATATATAGTATAGATATATATATATATTAATCTAATTTATGACTATTTCAACAATAAAACAACATAAGACAAATATAAATAACTGTTAGCATTTATTTTTCTCACAAGATTTATAGTACTAAATTTGAAATTTCATATAATTTACCTCCAATATCCAACAAATTAATTTTCCTCATTACATGCCCAAAATTGTTAATTTTGGAAAACAATTCTCAAATCAAAACTATTAAGACCAAATCATTTTCACATAATTATATTCTGAAAATTACAAATTTTGAAACTCAAAATCAAAACGGTAAGACAAAAATATTTATCTACATTTTGATCGTTGAAAAAGATATAAGTAATCTTTGATGGTCAAGCATATGAACAAAATATAGTCTTATAATTATTATACACCCTTTAATCATAACAATCATCACAATTGACAAATATGTGTTTTGATTTTATTAAAAAGTTCAAACCCAGTGGTAAAAATTAAAATATCAAACCTAGACCCATTTAAGACCTAAATAAATATACCTAATAAAGTCAAGTAGAGTCGAAGACTTGGCCTAATTGCCATCACTATCTCCAACACTCGTAATCCCATATAACCCATCTTAGACTAATCTTCCGTAGGAAAAATATTAATAATTTTTTTATGAAGACATTTTATCCCCAAAAATTATAACCTTTCAAGGAGTTTTGCTCAAAACACATTTAATACAAGTTAAACATTTCACCTTTAAGGTTTAACTCATATTAACCTCATACAAAACACACCTTAAGATGATATATATATATATATATAATTTGATTTTCAAAATCCAAACTTAAATCAATTGAAACTTGTAAACACGGATTTCGAGCCTATAAAATAAATGACAAGAAACGTGTACAAAATAATATTTTTATTAATTTATATTAGTAAATAAGGTACAATCTCTATATTGATATTGTTTACAATAGAAAGAACAATTCCTCTGATTTGATCTCCTTGAAAGTTTATTTGATTTGAGGGCTTGAAAGCTTAATCCCAAATGAAATGATGTTGATTCTTCAAAAACAACCATTTGTTTGTTGTTGAGGACGTAATTGATGGATTCTCACGAGCATGTGGCTTTACAGCAAGATTCAAATACTTGAGGTCAGATCCAATTGTACAAAAAACGGTCTTAAACTTGTTGTTCTTGTGAAATTAATAGTTGATTTGGGATGGATTGTTGGGGCTTCGTGGGCTTTGAGCTTAATCACGAAGTTAATTTCTTAAACGAGGGCTCATGGAGCTTGATTTCGAACAAGTTGATTTTGATCACGAACTAACTTTATATCTCCAGGCTTTTTGCTTGTTTAGAGATGAACAGTTGATGAGCGATTAAATGTTCGAATATAGGGAAAACTCTTCTTGTTTAAAGCTTGAGGTTCTGCAGGGTCGTGGGACTTCAGTTTTGCAGAGCTCTAATTCACCATCTGGAATGAGTTCTTTATTTATAAAATTTTGAGGAAAGCTCAATGCCACATGGAAAAATCTTATTGGATTAAATGTGCAATGCCTTTATTTGAGAACATTTATTTTCTCTTTGTCATAATTGACACATGGCGAGATTTTGTTAGCCATGAATTATTTATATGTAATTGACATGTAAATTATTAAACATGTTGCATCTTGTGATTTATTCATTTAAGGTCACATGTTATGTTTCCATTAGTCCTCATTATTGCACATGAGAACTTCAGTGTGATGCATGACAATTTGTAATTTATAATTTTGATGCCTTGTAGGTACCATGTGACAATTTATTATAGGCACAAATTTTTTTTTTTCTACAAATGCCCTTTCGAGACTTGTTCAAGTCCACGATTTGGTGGTATAGAAAGTGGATAAGTCTTAGTTTTTTTTGTTTTTTTGTTTTTACATCACTTATTCTTTGATCCAAGCCTCTGCATTATCTTGCTTTAATTTTGCCTAACATGCATTTGTCATAATCCTTTACCCATACATGTAATTATATATTTCTTCAACATTTAAAGTGGTTTGAATGAGTATACATAGGCTTAGACTTGTCATCCATTAAGCCCACAAAATCAAACCTAATAAAAAATTAAAAAATACCAAAGAATTGCATAAATGTTGAGTCTACTAATCAATTGGGCTCTTACTGGGGCACAAGTTTACTTTGTTTTAGGTTTTTTTTTTTTTTTTTTGGTAATGTTTTTTTAGGTTTCTCTTCAATCCTCTATACGTATGCTTTTGGCTAGTGGAGCTCTCTTGTCCTTTTTTTTCTTTTGTGCCACATCCAAGAGGAAAAAAAAGGCTAATCACACCAATATCCAAGAACATTTTAGGCTTTATCTCATTATTTTAATCAGTAGCCACAAAGCCTTGGTTCCATTTCATATTCATAGTTTCAATACAACCACAAGATTGAGGCGAAGGCTATGGCATGTACATACAGAGGTGAAGTATGCATTTTTTTTTTCAAGATCTTAAATCACAAGGCAAGAGGTAGTTCTTTACACTACGCAACTAGGATTGTTACACATGGACAAAGAACGATCCTTTTTTTTTCTTCATTTTCTTTTTTCTTTTTATTTATTTATTTGTTTTTTTTTTTTGTTTTTTTGTTTTTTTTTTTAAAGCTTCAAAGCATATTGCATCTTAAACATCCAATTATGCCCCCAAAGCCTCAGATTTTTCATCTATTGAAGATATCATAGACACTTCCTTGGCTGGTCTCGATTTTGTATTTTCGTCCATGGCCTTAAGCTCACTGTTTATGGCATGCTCTTGGTTGGTTCTAAGTATATATTTTCGTCTCTAGCCTCCAACTCACCATCGCTATCCTTGGACTCACCATCATTATCTTTGTGATATGCTCTACCAATTGAAGAAACATAGGCACATCCTTAGCTAGTCCCAGATTTGTATCTCTGTTAATGACCTTAAGCTCACTGTCTATGGAACGTCTTGGTCAGTTCAGGATATGCACTTCTGTCACCCCATCCTTAGCCTCACTGTCACTATCTTTTTGATCTGCTATACCAAGTGAAGAAACATAGACGCATTATTGGCTGGTCCCAAATTTACATCTTTGTCCATGGCTTTAAGCTCACTGTCTATAGGACGTTCTTGGTCAGTTCATGATATGCACTTATATCTTGGGCCTTGGATTCACCATCACCATATTTAAAGACGATTTTGAAAGGTCTTGACTTCAAGAAAGCATTGACCATAATAAGAACAACACTAACTTGTTTGTCAACTACATCCTTTTTTTTTTATTTTTTATAAATCTAATAGAATGATATATATATATTTATTTACATATATATATTTACTCTATCTAGTCTTTTTGTTTTTTACATGTGACTGAACTTAGTAAACAACTAAGCTACCAACGTACCCAAAAAGGGATCAAGTCAAAACGTAGTTTAGCCACATAGCTCAAGTCATACACAATTTATACTTATGTTGACAAGGACTAGAAAAATAAATTTTTTTTTTTCAAAGCAGTTTTAGTTCATACTAAAAAAATGTATGAGAATTTGAAGCATTTTGATGTTGTGCCGAGAAACTATGAAGTTTTGATGCAGTTTTACTTCATGTTGGGGAATTTTGATGTTTTGGATGCAATTTTAAGTCATGCTGAAAACTCTTGAAGTTTTGAAGTAGTTTCATTTCTTCCTAAGAAATTTTGAAGATTTGGAAGCAATTTCGCTTCTTGCCGATGAACTTTGAAGAATTGAAGCAATTTCAGTTCATGTTGAGGAAGTTTAAAGATTTGGAGCAGTTTCATTTCAAGCTAAGGAAGTTTGAAAACTTGGAGCAGTATTTTTTGTTCATGGTGAGGAAACTTAAAGTTTTGAAGAAGTGTCAGTTCGTGTTGGGGAATTTTGAAGTTTTGGAGCAGTTTTATTTTGTGCTAAGAAAACTTGAAGTTTTGGAGCAGTTTTAGTTCATGTTAAGGAATCTTGAAGTTTTGAAGCAGTTTCAGTTCGTGCTAAAGAATTTGAAAGTTTTGAAGCAATTTTTTGTCATGCTAAGGAAACTTGAAGTTTTGGAGTAGCTTCAGTTTGTGCTGAGGAATATTGAAGTATTTTTAGTTTGTGCTAAAGAATTTGGAACAATTTCAATTCATGCTAAGGAATCTTGAAGTTTTAGAGCAGTTTCGGTTAGTGTTGAGGAACCTTGAAGTTTTGGAGCAGTTTCATTTCTTGCTGAAGAAGTTTTAAGATTTGGAGCAGTTTCATTTCATGCTGTGGAAGTTTGAAGGTTTGGAGTAATTTTATTCAATGCTAAGGAATCTTGAAGTTTTGGAGCAGTTTTACTCCGTGCTAAGGAATCTTGAAGCTTTGGAGCAGTTTTATTTCGTGATGAGAAAGTTTATTTAGATGTTCTATTTTGGAAACTGTTGACAGTTTAGACTTATATCCAAGAGTGTTGGTCATATTTAAGTCAATGATTTTTCAAATTTATAAACACGGATTTTGAGCTTGTAGAATAAATGGCAAGAAAAGTATACAAAATAATATTTATATTAATATATAGCCTAAAATAGGGTACAATCTCTGTATTGATATTGTTTACAATAAAAAGAACAATTCCTTTGATTTGATATCCTTGAAAGTTTATTTGATTTGAAGGCTTGAATTACGATTTGGTTGTCATTGAGGATGTAGTTGACAGATTCTCAAAGGTATGTGGCTTGATTGTGAGAGTTAAATACTTGAGGCCGGATCCTATTGTACAAAGAACGATCTTAAACTTGTTGTTCTTGTGAAATCACCAATTGATTTGGAATGGATTGTTGGGACTTTGTAGGCTTTGAGCTTGATCACAAAGTTGATTTCTTAGACGAAGGCTTGTAGAGCTTGATCATGTTGATTTTGAACATAAACTGGCTTTATATCTCTAGTCTTTTTGCTTGTTTAGAGATAAACCCTTGATGAACAGTTGAATGTTTGGATCTGGGGAAAACTCTTGTTGAAAGCTTAAGGTTCTGCAAGGTCCTGGGACTTGAGTTTTACAGAGTTCTAATGCTTCTCTTTCTTCCTCTTGTACTTCCCCCCTTCCAAATGGTGAGTGAGCTCTCTATTTATAGAATTTTGAGGAGAGCTCAATGCCACGTAGCAAAATCTTATTGAATTAAATGTGAAATGCCTTTATTTGAAAACATTTATTTTCTCTTTGTCATAATTGGCACATGGTGAGATTTTGTTGGCCATGAAGTGTCTACAAGTAATTGACATGTAAATTATTTTAAACATGTGACATCTTGTGATTTGTTTATTTAATGCCTACATGTTATGTTTCCATTGGTCATCATTATTGCACATGAAAACTTCAGTGTAATACATAACAATGTAATTTATAGCTTTGATGCCTTATATATGCTACGTTGCAATTTATTATAGGCATAAAAAAAATTATTTTACAAAACTTTTCAATGACTTCTTCATCGGAAACTTCCTGACAATCTAGTTTGGAATTCAAAATTGAAAGATTTTGATGTCACTGGAGATACAATGGCTATGGAGGAATTGGAGAAATTGGGGTGGACGGGTGGTGGTAAGGAGAAGAGAGAGAGAAAAGAATTATTTTATTTTATATATTTAATATTGTTTTCTTTCTTATTTTTGTGAAAATGTTTTTTAATTAGATTTTCATATATGTCAGATGACTATTTTTTATTGATCAACTATGCCACATGGGCACCACGTCATTATTATTAACATTAATTTAAACTACACTTGACGATAGGGATTCAATTGTATCAAATGAAATCATGGAGGGACTCAATTGCAATAATGGAAACACAAAGGACTAAATTGAACTCAAAATTAAATTACAGGGACCAAAAGTGTAATTAAGCCAATTTTTATTTTAACTATTAATTAAAAGAGTTGAAATGGTTGTTGAATGACTCTAATTTGATTAAGATTGAAATCAATGTATGTAAAACATAAGCCCCAAATATAGGAACTATATGTGCAGTTCCCAACTGGAATGTTACACCCACATAAATTTAATCATCATAAATATAACAAGAATTAATCATTAAGATGTATACTATTATTTATTCACAAAACAAATACAAAGAGTATTACCATTACAATAACAGCTTCTCACATGTAAGCTAAACATAACCAGACAAACATCTGAAAGAAATAGAAATAAGGAACTCGATAATCAACCCTCACCTAATTAACTATACAATAATTTTAAATCTATAGCTAATATTGTACTAAACCACTTCATAATAACTATGCATGCATGTAAACAAGATTAATGACTTACAAACTTGACCCAAGGAAGCCCAACGAGGAGATAGCTAGGTCCCTCATACTATTAACAAATTACGGGTTGATATCGATGATAACTTACTTCCTATTATTTTCCGAAAATATCACTGGTGGATGGTGGTTTAGGGCCAGGATTTGGAGAATCATTTCCCGGTTGGGAGGGTGGGTGACCAGGCTGAAGGACTGTTTGAATATCTGGAGATGGCATTTCAGAGTGAGATTTATATGCTCTTGCCTCTCACCACTTGGATTAGAAATTAAACTGGTTCTGCTAGTTTTATTTTGTACATGATTACATGCATCTCATGCTTCTATTTATAATAGTCGATCGTGGAATGTAAGAGTATAAGAAAATAACCTAGAAATTCTTGTTAGTTTTGATTTCTTTGTTTTCATTACGTAATAAGTACGTAGGAAAAATTCAAAGGTACTAATAGTGTGAACATATAGATTGTAATGACCCAGCTTTGAGATTGTAAATTCACTTGGGAGAATAAATTAAATAAAAAAAGAACAAATAATTCTGACCATGAAGAGTAATACTATATAGTTTATCTGACTTTGAATTCAATACATGAGATAATTGGTATGAAATTCATAAGAACAAGTATGAGATATGAGTTAATATCCAATGAAAAGGAGTGGGTTGAGGGGGAGAGATTTCTTAATTTCTTGTACTAAAAGGATTACCCAATTCAATAAAAATATATTTCAAATAGTGTAACAACAGAGGAAAAAAAGTCATGAAATTAAGGACCAATTCTCATGAGAAGAATAAAATGAATTACACGTATAGTTTATTATAACATAACAAATATTAGAGCAACAGGATAAGGCATCTTAATTAACTCTTGATTTGACAAAACTTTAAATTTTAATTAGTCAAACTATTCACCCCTTGAATTTGCCTTCTTAAGCCAACAATTTTGTAGATTATTACAAACATTTCATCTATTTATAGTCGATCAAAGAATCGAAGATTATATAAGAAAATACCTAAAAATTATTATTCAATTGATTATCCTTTCTTTGTTTTCAGTACGTAATATGTTAGAAAAATTCAAAGGTACAAATAAGAAGCAACAAATAGATTGTTATTACTCTGGCTTTGAGATTGTAAATTACTAGAGCAACTAGTAGATAGTTGAAACTGAAATATAGTAGTAATTTCATAATGCCACATACGCTAGAGTACTAAGGCATTGTCAAAATGGCATGAGGTTCTTAGAAATTTCTGTATATAACCCAAGTTTGAAATTTGTTAAATTGTCAACTTGAAATGTTTAACTTCTAAATCTAAAATTAACAAAAAAACTGATTGAAAATAACTGATATTCATTACGTGAAATAGACATAAAATGTAGTCACAAAGATTGCTGACATGGAACAACAAAATGTTCAAAAAAAACCATTTAGATACTATTTAATAATGATTAAAAAACAAATTAAATATCAAATTGTCAAAGTGAATCTCTGTGTTTCTCTTTCAAATGAATTTCCCTGTTGATTCATATTCATATTCATATTCATACTGTTTAATAATGTATATGTCTAGTGTAAATGTTTAGTTTTCTTGTACGGTAAGTAGGTTAGTTGATTTCTGCAAACAAGAAATTTTGATGTTTTGAATAGGAGTCATCAAATTAATTTTGTGTCCAAGGAATTATTATATTGATGAAAGGAGTTTCCAAGTGAATTCATATTTCATACATGTAATGCAGAGTTGGATATGTATATATTTGAGGGTAAGTCGGTGTTTTTAGTTTTCTTGTACAAGTGTACAACAAGTAAATAGTATTTTGCAGTTACACGTTAATGATTCAACTTCTGGCTCAAATTTTTTGGGACGATTTCTAAGTCTTTTAGAATTGAATAATTAGTCTAATCTATGACCCATGTTATAATTAAGGCTAACGGGAAGTTGCTTAGCTAATACCATTTTGACAAGTTAGTCAATTAGTTAATTGACTCAACTATTAATACCTGTTAAGTTTTTGAGGAAATAAAAAATTAATGGTAAATTTTTTTTATTTAATTAAATTATATATCTATAACCTATTTATCTTTATTATTCTAAAAACGAGAATATCATTTATAATATCTACTTTAAAATAATATACAATAATTAATTTAATTTTAATTAATTTTAATTTTTCTCTCATAATGACTATCCATTACCCATCCACTCACACATCAATTATAACTTATTCATCTTTATTTCCTAATAATTATAACGAGATTCAACTTTCTCTTTTTTCTTTTAAATATAACTAAAAGAAACTTAAAATTACAAATTTATATTTTTAAAAAAAAAAATCACTTACCATGTGCGACATGCAGGTGACTAGATTCTATTCGAGAATTTATGGTCTCTTAATATATTATACACTTAATTTAATTAATAAAATCTTTTTTATTAATGTAACTGATTTTTTAAAATAAAATTCCTTTTAAAACCCTCAATACATAACTATTATTCACTCTAAAAAAGAGGGTATAATGTCTTTTAGACTCTCAAATTAGAAAAGAAAAGAAAAACGAAACATAGTTTTCTTGTACGTTAAGTAGGCTAGTTGATTTCAGCACACAAGAAATTTGATGTTTTGAATAGGAGTCATCAAATTTAATTTTGTTTCCAAGGAATTGTTATATTGATGAAAGGAGTTTCCAAGTGAATTCATATTTCATACATATAATGCAGAGTTGGATATGTATATATTTGAGTATAAGTCGGTGTTTTTAGTTTTCTTGTACAAGTGTACAACAGGTAAGTAGTAATTTGCAGTTACACGTTAATGATTCAACTTTTGTCTCAAATTTTTTGGGACGATTTCTAAGTCTTTTAGAATTGAATAATTAGTCTATCAATGACTCGTGTTGGAATTAAGGCTAACAGGAAGTTGCTTAGCTAATACCATTTTGACAAGTTAGTTAATTAGTTAATTGACTCAACTAAGAATACGTGTTAAACTTTTAAGGAAATAAATAATTAATGGATTAATTATTTTTATTTAATTAAATTATATATCTATATTATTCTAAAAACAAGAATATCATTCATAGTATCTACTTTAAAATAGTATAAAATAATTAATCTAATTTAAATTAATAAAAATTTTAATTTTTCTCTCATAATAACTATCTATTACACATCCACTCACATATCAATTATAACTCATTCATCTTTTATTTATTAATAATTATTCACTTTGATTCACACACTAACTCTCTCATTTTTCTTTCAAATATAACTAAAAAAAAAAAAAAATTAAAATTACAAATTTATATTTAAAAAAAAAAATCACTTACCATGTGCAACATGCACGTGACTAGTATTCTATACGACAATTTATGGTCTCTTACATATATTTTACACTTAATTTAATTAATAATTTTCTTTTTATTAATGTAACTGTTTTTTAAAATACAAAATTCCTTTTAAAACCCTCTATATATAACTATTCTTCTCTATAAAAACAGAGGGTATAAATGTCTTTTAGACTCTCAAATTAGAAAAGAAACAGAAAAACGAAACATAGTTTCACGTCTCCCTCTTTCCCTCGCACGATTCATTTCACGATCTCTTCTCTCCAAATCAGTTACCCCCAAATTCGAAAGCTTCTATTCATCCAATTTGATTCGGCTATTCGTATCCCAAACCGAAATCGATGACAGCCGCAGAGACTTTAGCTGCATTTCTTGATATCCATTGGAATTTTCGACTCCGGCGAATATGGTTATCGAGCTTCGGACAAAATTTCACATATTCAGAAACTGATCTCCTTGAATGCAGTTGTTGATGTCAAGTTGGTAATTATAGAAGGAGATGGAGATGGAGATGGAAAGGATGTGTATGAGTTTTGTGTCAGGTTTGCTTCACAATCTGATGTAGAAGGTTTTAAGGTTTTGCATTTCTTTTTAGTATTTGATTGGTTCTTCATGTTATAACAAAATATATATGGATTCAATTCTAAGGCCTACTGGTCACAGAACTGAATTTTAATTTCTAAATCTACTATTTGAGGATACTAAGATCTTTTTTCTGAATTAAACTATAACAGATAAAGAAGTGGGAAAATAATATACATGTAATATAAGAAAACTTCATTATAAGTTACAATAATTTACATGTTTTAGTGCAAAATTAAGTCGAAAATCCTGGAAATCTGAAATCTACAGAGGGACAGAATATGAGGAGTATTGAAGAGAGTATGTGGGGAAAGTTGAAATATTTTAGTTTTTCTTGGCTGAATTTAAGAAAGAAAGTACAAATTTAACCAAAATTTCCTTTGATTTTGGAAACTTAATTTATGGCTTACATGAACGGATTTCATGCTTTTCTTGCATCTGCTGGCTTTGAGATTGGATTCGACTTTGAAGATGGTTGCTTGAATAGATTGTTGATGTCATTTTAATTATATAATGAATTATTTTATTTTACCATAATTTTTATGATAGTTTCTGATTTGGCTTGAAATGTAATTTTTTGTCACATGTTTTGGATTTTCTTTATTTTTTTTCCTGGCCTGACAATTTCTTCATTGTCTCTTTCTTTTATTGCTTTATGGCTTACATGAATGGATTTTATGAGTCTCTTGCTATTTGCTGGCTTCAAGATTGATTTTGACTTTACAATGAAACAATTGACAGGAGTCAATTTACATATTGATACAATGAAAGCTACCAAACAAGTGAGTGATTGTTATGCTAAATCACTTATCTTTGCAATTCTTTTACTTTTTGTTCTTTCACTTTTTCTTTTTTTTTTCTCAAAATCTTCTTTCTATGTTGCAAATAAATCTATTTTTATGTTGAGAATGTATGTATCATCTATTCTTGAGACGCTGAATGGTTTTTTATTTTTAGATTGACTCTTGCAGTTTGTATCGATGCAACTTAGTTTGTATTTATAGGCATGATTATTGTAGCCTGAAACATTTTTAATTACTATAGAGGTGTCACTGTAGTGCAAGATGAAGCATAGCTTTAATAGAGGAATTGCTAGCTAGCCTCACCTTATACTATTTTGAATAATCTTGTTTCTTTGTCACATAATTTGGTTTCGATGAATTGTTTTAGTGAGGAAACAATTTTAATTATATTATCTGCAACTTCTTTTCTTTGTGTTTTTTTTCATGAAGATAAGGTGCTTCATAGTTTTTTTAATTTTCCTTATAACCTCTATTTTCACGATTGGTCTTATTGAGTAAAAGATTTGTGAATTATGGAAGGCTAACTGCTTTTTAAATACTATTGTAATGCCAGCCTTGGACTGGTGATTGTAGAGTTATTTGCTGGAATGACTATCCATTCATGGATCTATCATTTTGATTATTAACGATAGTATTCTTAATTTTTTTTTTCCTGAGAAATCAGATGGAATGGTTGTGACGAAAACCTAATATTAAAGAGAAAATAACAACAAAAAATAATTATGGGGAAATGAGATCAAGGAAACATAATGAGTAATCAATCTTGGGTATGTAGGAGATTGAGGCTTTAGATTGGTTCATCTTACTTTGTTTCGTATTTAGAGGCCTGTTGATTCTTGAGTGTATGTCAGATCTTTGCAGAAGAATAGCTACTTAGCTTTTGTTTAATGTTGTTTTGCTCTTGGCAGGAAAATTGCTACTTGGCTTTTGTTTAAGGTTGTCTAGCTCTTCTTCATTGTCTGATTTTTAATGTTCTTTTTGAACTTCTTACTTTCTGTATTTATTTATTTCTTCCAAACATTTGTACTAATTGCTCAATTGACATTGATCTCAAGAATTCAGATTTTTGTTTTTTGGTTTGGTTGGTTGTTGTCTTTTAGAAGTGTAAATTTTTTATGATTTTTTTTTCTTATTTTAAAGGGTTCATCTTGGGTATCTAGCATCCTCTGAAAATGACAAGAAAACTATGGAAAACAATGTGTTATTGGATGTTTCATAAACATGTTAAAGCATGTACTTGGCAAGGTATTGAGCAAAAGGGTGTATGTATATGAAGGAGACAAGTTTTGGTCTTGGATATATGGACCAAGTTGTTTGCACAATGGACAGGTACTTTCTCCTGTATTATTTTTAAGGTTCACAATTTTTCTTTCTTTACTAATTTTTGTTAGTCGAGATTCTGGTTAAATACAAATGTTTAACCATCATTCTTTGTAATATGTACAACATGTGGTTGAAACAAAAAGAAAAGGCGAAGATTATAATTTATAATACGTAGTGATTCTTTCTTAATTGGTATAGTTTTGTTTTGGTGTTGCTCCACAAATAGTAGCAATGCTATGAGAGAAATGGACTTTAATTGGACCTTAATTGACCAAGCATTAATTAAAATACCCCATAATTAATATTGGTCACATGTCGGGCATGGTTTAGTTTAAGCCTCACATGTGTATGAGAAACATCAGGTTTTACATGCTGATTGGAGATCACCCAATTGAAAAAAAGATTCTGAATAGGTGATGGCTGTCAGTATATGCTTTAATTTGTGCGGACTATGGAAAATCTTCAAATTGTTATTTAAATGAAGATAAAAGATAAATGAAAAAGACATGATCTACCAAAAGTTTGATGTTTGGTATGATAAGTGTTCCATTAGGAAACTTTGGTTAGTTTGAAACCTGCTAGGCTACTACCAAGATTTGGAAAAGAGAGGAAATGATTTATTGTCCAATTGGAATTATGCCTAAATGATGAAAGTTTTACCCTTGCACATAAAATCTGATATTATGAAGGGAGATCATCAGGTGGGGAAATTGATTCTCACATTAATATTCATTTGCACTGTAATAGTGGTAGCAGTATTTGTAAATGAAACCTGCTAGGCTGCTACCAATATTTGTTAATTGTCTCATTGTTGTTGAATAATCCAAGATTTGTCTCCGACAAATTTGCTTGACAAATCATTCATGTAAGCTTGTTTACTGTGCAGTTGCCATATTTATTCAGGTCTTTATGGTTTCTTTTCATTTCATACATATTTAACCAGAATACTTTGTGATTTTGTGCTTTATATTACGTATGCTTGGAATTCCTTATACATGTGCATAACTTTCTCTTTGACATGACATTTTACTTATTGTGCTTGAGATAATAAATCACAGCTTAACCAATTATAGTTGACTCTTTTGTAAAATTAAAACTTGTAATTAATTTTTACCCTTATCTTGGATGAATTATATACATAATTTTTTTATTTTTTTTTTGGGTGGCTGTAATTAATGTTTAGTTCAAAACATATAGTTATGCAAGTGTGCTACCCCATGGAATCCCTCAATTTCTTTCGGGTGTAATCTTGCATGAATTTGGAGTAACTGGGACCAGGATCAGGGGAGAGAGCATTGAGTCTCTGAATAGCTCGCTACTCGCAGACCTCAAAAGCCATGTCCTTTCACCATATTTGATAACTCCAGCACAAAACATAAAAATCGACAGTATGGAGAGCCGAGAACCTGTCATGCTAAAAGTAACACATAAAAGGGTACACTTGTTTGTTTGTACACCAATTCCAAGAAGGTGCCTTAACCGGAGCTCAGTATCTTCCAATTGCATAAGCAGTGATGGTGTCAGGGCCACCCAGGTGTAACAGAAGAAATGGTGCCCAAAATATGGTTCTGTTAGTATTATTGAACGTATTATCCTATTAATGATGCGTAAACTATGTTAATGATGTATTGCAGGGTGGTAATATTTTTTCTTTTCTTTTGAAACCCTTGTTTCAAAAATATCTATAGTCTTTCTTTCATCTAATTTTTTTCAGTCAAAATCACCAATAATTGCAACTACGGCTTTGAGACCACTTGTTGAGATTTCAGCATAATAATTCAATTGATCAACAAGCCACAAGAATGAACAAGAATGAACGTAATAACAAATAAAAATACCAAATTTAAGTGGAAAACCATCTAGAGTCAAGGAAAAAATGAGACATATGCCAACAAAACTTTCACTACAATAATAGTATGGATATAAACAAATTCTCTTTAGTTACTATTAGAGGTATATAGAATAGATCATCAAAGTATATATAATCCAGTGTAGAGATTTACTTAAAATTAGTGGCTCACAATTATCATTCACTCATGCCTTAAATTGAGTATTTTTTATCTCTTGCACACTTGCTCTCACTTTGATATTTCTCTCTAGGCAGCCGTTTGCTTGCCTTCCAATCTCTTATTGCATATTTATTATCTCTACACTTGAACCTCTATTTATGGGTTCAAGTTCACCTAATGAAATTATGACATATAGGTGGGGGACAAAGAGTTAAAACTCACTTTTGACAAAATTATTGTAAATGGCTTAAATGCCATCGAAAGCAAAATGGCAAAATGGCAAAATGACAGCCACAGAAGTCCAATATAAGGGCTGAACTCTTGCATTTACTTGGTTGTTTGTATGAAATATGATTGGTGCAGTATTGTCTTCGTCTTATTAAGATTTTTGAACAGAGGCTATTTGTAAAAATTTTCGCGTTAACTAGTGTTCTCACCCCAAAAAATAAGTAAGGTATGAGCTGAGTTTATGTGGACTAATTAACTAAATTTTAATCGATTAATAGATTGAGTTAACTAACTAAATTTGGGCTTGACTTGTTATAACTCAATATCGTAAAATGAAATTTTAGACACAATGTATCTCTCTTAGTTATAATAAATAAATAAATAATAAATTAAATAAACAAGAAATATAATTAAGCATGTATACATAAAATAATAAATAAATAAATAAACTTACTCTACAATTGCAAAAAGTTAACTTTGACTCAACTTTTTCTAATTTTTTTGTCTTATTTCTTCTTTTTCTTTTTCTTTCCTTTTTATCTCCTTGTTATTTTCTTCTCTTGTGCCGTTTTCCCCTGCTTTTGTATCCTTCACCGCCATTATTCAAGTTCTAGAACTCTCTGCCTCCTCTTTTTCTTGGCATTTTTTTCTCCTAAGTATATACAAGCAGGAGCAAAGAGAGGGGAGTCTAAAAGAAGAAGAAGATGGAGAAGTGAGAATTGGCAAGCAGAGATGGATTTGGACCAATGGATCTCAAAGGTGAAGGAAGGGCAGCATCTTTTAGAAAACGAGCTGCAATTTTGTTGTGAATATTGGAACAAGATTATTAGAGTTCCCACCACCTCTTTTTCTTCTGAGCCGTAGCCATTGATCATGAAGTAAAGGGGCAGATTTTTCTACCTTCTTATTCAAAATCCTTTCTTACTTTTACATCCTCAGCCAGAGGAGGAACTTCAACTATAACTTTTGGTTCTGTGAAACATCTCAAGTGTTGTCTCTTACTGAAATTATCAACGGGCTTCTCACTCCCCAAGTACTTCTGCCGCTCACTTGCATCATCACTATCAGAAATTAGAGGCATCAACCGCCAACAATAAGTGTGAGGTCTTAAGTTCACATTTCACAACGTTGATAGAAGCAAGAAAGAAGTTGAACAATTGGGAGCCTGTTCTGTCATTCAATCACTTTTGGGTATTCTTTCTTACATCTTTTTATTATGAATATTAATATGATTACATGATATGAGTGGCTAACAAATTAATATATATTAATGCAGAAAATTCTTGGTCAAACACTATCCTTACATGATCATATAAATTCTAGAAGCAAACTCTATGCTGCAATGCATAAATTGAAGGACCCACGTTCATATAATTGTGTTGTGCATGTGGGAGCATATAGGTAGGTTAGTTGGTATCAGAGTTATAGCAGTGTGTGTGTAAATAAGATAGTTTTGTCGCAACCTGGTACCAAACTGTGTCCCCTGTTTTGGACAGCAGCTTGGTCTTTTTTTTTTTTTCTCCTCCATGGCTAAATTTAAAAGCTAATTTTGAGGGTGGTTTAGGCTCTTGGAAGACAGGGCATCAAAAGGGAAAGTAGGTGTAGAATTTCCTCTTTGCCGTGAGCTTAGTTGGTGGTCTTATGAGTGATTTAGGTGTTGTTGATTCATTAGTTTAGGAGAGTTATAAATGTAAACAAACGTTTAAGAACAATGAATACATAAGATAGTATGTTTAATAGTAGAAATAGGAAATTGGAAATTCATGTATTTTAATATAGTACTTGTATACTCTAAGTTAGATGAATTTTAAATAAGTAATTTAATTGAGTTTGAATAAAAGTTCTTAATCAAGAGTAGATAATGGTTGGTTAAGGTTATGGATTAAGGAGTTAATGAAAGTGAGTAAGAGGTTTGATGAAAGAAGGGTTAGTTGAGAGTAAACTGTTGAAAAATGAGAGTTAAGAGGTTTTTGAATGGATGCAAGGCCAGATTTCGTAGGTTGGAGAAATCTGGTATTTTGGGTGTCTTCTGGGCTGAATTAAATTAAGAGTTAAAAATAGAAAATGTAGCTTAGGATCTTGAGATTATTTCTACAAAATTTCGTAGCCTGGTTCCAAGTATATTTGTTGGTAGATCTTTTGGACTGCAGCTAGGTCAATGCAGGATTTTTAGTGAGCTTAAGTTAGTCCGAGAGACTTCGTCGCAGGTTAGGTTTGGAATTAGCTTAGGACCTCTGAATGAAAGTTGTTACTAACATCTTGAAATACTATACTGGAAATTTTCATAAATTATTTCTTAATTATGAGAATTCTACAGGCATTAGAATCAGCATCAGGAAATCAGAATGTTACAAGTGCCCTGTTTTTAGTTCATGTAAGGAATTGAATGGGTTCAAGACTAAATATAGGAAAAGTTTTCAAATAATAAAGATAGATATACTTGTATATTAATTAACCCGACAAATGGAATTGGATTTCCTTTTCCCTAGAGATAGTTATGTTTAATTAATCCAAGTAAAGTCAGAGCTGTCAAAATTCTGCGTTTTGTAGAATTCGATGCAATTTAAAAGAATAAACTGTATTGATATACAAATCTAAAAATTACAAATGATATATCATTATAAAGCTACATATGTCTAGTATTTAATGAATTTTATGAAACTAGATTTGGAATTTCCTAGAGGAAGACATGATCATTGAAGTGAACACTGGTCAAAACCCCAAATTTGGACAGTTTTAGCGTTTCTGACTTGTTAGCGTTTTCTATCTTTTCTAATAGTTCCTTTTTTCCCTATGCATTGACAAGATATCAAAAATTAACTTTACCACATAATGTCTCTTCATTATCAACTTTACCACATAAAAATCCAATTTGTACTACTTGACGTGTAACCGTTTCATAGAGAACTTTCATAAGGAAACTTATATAAGTGAGATATAAGCTTAATAATTAAAGATTATAATAACGCTTATGAACTAAATATTATTTGAAAATATGCAGTTTAGTTTCGGATCCTAAGATAGACCTGATGAGGTGCGTGAATGCTTGTGTAAGTGACGAATGAAATCGGTTAAAGGTGAGTGGTTAATTGCTGCCTTTGGAGGCTAGATTATTATGTGTAATTGTATGTATATTTAAATAAATGTGTAAGTGCAATGTTTTAGTAAGTTATTTGAATCAAGCTTATTTGAAATTGTTTGTGGTTAATAAGGGCCAACAAAGTGAAATTTTCTGAAAAATGATTTTTACTTTTGAAACTAAAATCTAGGAGCACCTAGAATATTTTGATATGAGATGTTCTGATTTTGAATTGTTTTAAAAAGCATTGAGTGCTTAGCCCCGATGGGATGGATTGTGTATGGAGATTAAATTATTGTGCGAATTCGTAAATACCCAGCAGGGGGTGAAATTGTTGTGCGGGGCTGAGTTACTCGATGACCCTTTGTTTGCTTTGTAAAGTTATGATTGCTTTGCTTAATTGGTGAACCTATGAATCATGTGAGTTGTGAACTTATGGCGAATACCAATGTGTATGTGTAATTTTGAATGGAGACATGAACATTGTCATGTGATGCTAGGTGACTATATTTGTTGTATACTTATGTTGAGTGATACTAGTATCATTTGGGTACTAATTTCCACTCACTGAGTCCGTAGGACTCACCCTTCTTTGTTGATAATTTGTTTTAGTAACAGAATCTCAAGAATGGATATTACAGATAATGGGCTTTGCCGAGTGCTTAAAGGCAAGAAAATTCTTTGAAATCTCAATATTAAAGTAAAAATGGTGAAAGTTTGCAATCACACTAGAGTTGAGGGTGTGTAGCCTTGTGTTATGTTATAATCTAGTTATTTGTTACTATAATGGAAAATGGAGCGGAGCTCCTTGCTTATATTGTATATGTGTAATTTTCTAGCTATTGTGCTTGCTTGTATATAAATAGGAATATGTATTGTGTATATTTGGGCATGTTCCACATTGTGTGGAACCGTTGTGTTATAACCCGATAACTCAATGTGTACGTTAAAATTCTAGTACCTAATTTTTGTATATACCTACAAATTATATATCTAATTATTAATGATGAATTTAATTGCATAAAGAAGAGTTAAATATGGAATTTTTTTAGTATAAAAATTAATGATGTGAGTCATATAGATGTATAAAATGGAGGTGGAATATGTATGTATAGATATTATATATATATATATATACCATATAATTATCTAAATATCTAAGTAACTTATGGTATGGGTTTTTTTATTTATTATTATTTTATTGAATCTTCTTTTCAACTCTTTAACTGGTTCCCTTTTTCTCCCCTTGGAGTGATCAAATATAGCCAAATTTCTCTCCTCCACTACCATAAGACCACTTAGATTTTTCTATAACTCTTTCTTGTTCAACCAAGCTTTCATGTGCTCATAAATTTTCATTTTTTCCATCCTTGTGCTCGTTATGCTTTAGGCATTTAACTATGTGGGAGGAGTAAATAGGAGGTTGGCAAACCCCCCAGCTCCAATTTAGCAGGATCAGGGGGTATTTGTGACATTACACGACTTCAGAAAGATGCAGCCGCCGAGATTTTCTAGGGTTGATCTAGCTCAGGACCCTTATGCTTTCCTCGAGGAGTCAAACCGATTAGTGTATACCTTTAGGATGTGATCTCGTTCGTGCAGTTGAGCTGGTTAGCTATCAGTTACATGATGTGGCTTATGATTGGTATAAGACATTGGTGCAGCGGCAGACTGAGCCTATTCTACTGACGTGGCCAGAGTTTAGCAGAGCTTTTCTGGATCGCTTTTTACTTCAGAGTGTACGAGACAAGCATAGCTCGTGATTTTGAGTGATTGGTGCAGACTGAGGGTATGTCAGTGGCGGAGTACGAGACTCGATTTACTAGACTGTCTCGTTTTGCCCCGCATTTGGTGGCCATGGAGTAGATGAGGGTGAAGAGATTCGTGAAGAGATCAGTTGGGTAGAAGTCAAATGAGACGAGGTTCAGGAGCTCAATTTTAGGAAGGATTGTCCAGCGGACCTCGATCATATGAGTTCCCTACATGCTCTACTTGTGGCAATAGGCATACGGGCATTGTAGACTGGGGACAGGTGCATGCTTTAAATGTGGAGTAATGGATCATCGTATTAGAGACTATCCATTGTTAAGAGGTCAGTCCACTTTAGTTGAAGACTTCTTCTTCAGTCCAGGGTAGACCCCCCCACTTCCTGCAACACCTACGAGGCCTCCAGGGGTGCGTGGTGGTTCTTCCAGGGGTTCTTCATCAACAGGGAGAGGTCAAGGCCCGAATCTATGCTCTGATGACTCAAGATGCTCAGGCTTCTAATGCAGTGGTATCAGGTAATTTGTTTGTTTGTTTTATTAGTGCTAAAGTGCTATTTGATCTAGGAGCTACTTATTCTTTCATCTCGCCATATTTTGCTTACCGGGAAGGAAAGGTTGTGGAGAAATTATTTTAGTAGACAGGCATATATCTTCGTGTGAAGTTCTTGTGGGAGATGATAATTGTCTAGCTGACTTAATCATATTGGATATGCTGGAATATGATGTGATTCTAGGCATGGATTGGTTGTCTGACCATCATGTTTTAGTAAACTGTCGAGATAAAAGCATTAAGTTCTGCATTCTTGCCAAGTTGACTGTTATTGTTCAAGGGGATCGCAGTAAGGTTCCTCGCAATTTAATTTCAACTATTCAGGCAAGATGACTTATCAGGAAGAAGAATCAAGGGATACTCAGCTAGAGTGTCCTCCTTTAGATTGTGTCCCAATAGTGAGGGAGTTTTCTGATGTTTTGCCTGAAGAGCTTCCAAGGCTTCCTCCCGACCGTGAGATTAAATTCGGCATTGAGCTTTTACCCGACACTCAGCCTATTACTATTCCCCCTATAAAATGGCTCCTTGTGAGTTAAGGGAGCTTAAATTACAATTACAGGATTTGCTGGATAAGGGATTCATTCTTCCTAGTTCATCTCCTTGGGGTGCTCCTATTTTGTTTGTTAAGAAGAAGGATGGCTCGTTTAGACTGTGCATTGATTACCGACAGTTGAATAAGGTCACAGTTAAAAACAAGTATCCTCTCCCCAGGATTGATGACTTATTTGATCAACTACAGGGAGCTCAGTGTTTTTCTAAAATTGATCTTCGTTCGGGGTATCACCAACTCCGAATCAAGAAAGAGGATATTCCCAAAACTGCTTTTCGTACTCGATATGAACATTATGAATTTCTTATTATGTCTTTTGGGCTTACTAATGCCCCTGCAGCATTCATGGATCTGATGAATCAGGTGTTTAAACCTTTCTTGGACCAGTTTGTTATTGTTTTCATTGATGACATTCTGGTATATTCTCGAAGTGAGGAGGAGCATAAGCAACATCTTCGAATTGTATTACAAACACTGAGGGAAAATAAGCTTTATGCTAAATTCTTTAAGTGTGAATTTTGACTGAAACATGTGACTTTTCTTGGACATGTAATTTCTAAGGAAGGTATTCGTGTAGACCCAAGCAAGATAGAAGCAATTCAAAATTGGCCCCTGACCAACAAATGTCTCTGAAGTTCGTAGTTTTTTGGGTCTAGCCAGGTATTACAAGAGATTTGTAGAGAATTTCTCTTGTATTGCTTCTCCTTTAACTCGACTGAGTTAGAAAGGAGTCAAGTTTTCTTGGTTCGAGACTTGTGAAGAAAGCTTTCAAAAACTAAGAACTTGTTTGACATCAGCTCTTGTTCTTGCACTTCCTTTAACTAGCGGGTAAGTATATTGTGTTTTGTGATGCTTCTTGTTTGGACTTGGTTGTGTTTTGATGTAGGATGGAAGAGTTGTAGCATATGCTTCTAGACAACTGAAAAAGCATGAGGTGAACTACCCTTCTCATGATCTTGAGATGGCAGCAGTAATTTTTGCATTAAAGATATAGAGGTATTACTTGTATGGTGAGCCTTTTGAGATTTTCACAGATCACAAAAGTCTTAAATACATTTTTGATCAGAAGAAACTGAATTTAAGATAGCGTAGATGGATTGAGTTACTGGAGGATTATGACTGTTCAATTTCTTATCATCTAGGGAAAGCAAATGTGGTTGCCGATGCTCTGAGTAGAAGTCTATGGGTAGTTTGTCCCATTTTCCAGGTGTGCGTAGTTAGGTAGTCAAAGAATTACAGCAATGCATGGCTGAAGGAGTTAAATTCGAAATGTTTCCTCAGCGGATATTGCTAGCTCATGTTTAAGTGCAGTCCACTTTTGTGGAAGCCATAAAAGCATCACAAGCAGTTGATCCAGAGGTGATTGTTGAAAAAACTAAATATGAGCAAGGAATTACTGGTGATTTCAGGGTGGATGGTGAAGGAGTGTTAAGGTATGGTGATAGGATGGTGGTGCCACCTAATTTAGAGTTAAGGAAGAAGATTCTTGAAGCAGCTCATTGTTCATCGTATGTTATGCATCCTGGTTCTTCTAAAATGTATCAAGATTTAAGAAAATTTTACTGGTGGAAGGGTATGAAGAAGGATGTTGATTTTGTTTCTAGGTGCTTAGTGTGTCAGCAAGTGAAAGATGAGCATCAGAGGCCTGCAAGGATGTTACAAAAATTGGACGTTCCGGTGTGGAAATGGGAAAAAGTCACCATGGAGTTTGTATCAGAACTTCCTAAGACTTTTAAGGGCTTTGATTCCATTTGGGTGATTGTAGATCGTTTGACGAAGTCTGCACATTTTCTTCATGTGAAGACTACTTATTCAGCACATCAGTATGCAAAGCTGTACCTGGACGAGATTGTTTCATTACATGGGGTACCAGTCTCTATTATATCTGATCGGGGTGCTCAATTTACTGCTACATTCTGGAGATCTTTTCAGGAGGCTTTTGGTACTCAGTTGTTATTCAGTATGACTTTTCACCCTCAGACGGATGGGCAATCCGAGAGGACGATACAAACTTTGGAAGATATGTTGCTAGCTTGTGTGATGGATTTTGAAGGTAGTTGGGACCAGCATCTTCCGTTAATGGAGTTTGCTTATAATAATAGCTATCATAGTAGCATTCGGATGGCACCATTAACAGATAGATTAAGAATAGTTCAGAGCCGACAAAAGTCGTATGAATAGCTCAAAGCCGACAAAAGTCGTATGCTGATAACAGGATAAGATAGTTGGAATTTGAAGTGGGTGATCACGTGTTCCTGAATATTTCTCCTTTTAAAGGTGTTATGAGATTTTGTAAGAAGGGCAAATTAAGCCCAAGATTTATTGGGTCTTTTCAGATCCTGTAAATGGTTGGAACGGTGGCATACAAGCTGGCATTGTCCCCGGACTTGTATAAGGGTGCATCCGGTATTTCATGTATCGATGCTTTGTAAGTATTTGCCAGATGAATCTCATATTTTACGAGTTCAAGAAGTGCAAGTTGACAAAGACCTAACGTACGAGGAGCAACCAGTAAAAATAATCTATAGACAAGTCTGTAAGCTCTGATCGAAGGTTATTCCTTTGGTAAAAGTTGTGTGGCAACATCATGTGGAACGGGAAGCTACTTGAGAATCTGAGGATGAGATGCGACGACGTTATCCATACTTATTTGATTAATCCAGGTAAGCGATATATCCTTATAATTTTCCACTTAAAATTTAGGGACGAATTTCTTTTAAGGGGGGACCCAGGTTGTTATAACCCGATAACTCAATGTGTACGTTAAAATTCTCGTACGTAATTTTTGTATATACCTACACATTATATATATAATTATTAATGATGAATTTAATTGCATTAAGAAGAGTTAAATATGAAATTATTTAGTATAAAAATTAATGATGTGAGTCATATAGATGTATAAAATGGAGGGTGGAATATGTATGTATAGATATATATATATACCATACAATTATCTAAATATCTAAGTAACTTATGGTATAGGTTTTTTTTTCATTATTTTATTGAATCTTCTTTTCAACCCTTTAACTGTTTCCCTTTTTCTCCCCTTGGAGTGACCGAATATAGCCAAATTTCTCTCCTCCACCGCCATAGGACCACTTAGATTTTTCTGCAACTCTTTCTTGTTCAACCAAGCTTTCATGTGCTCAGAAATTTTCATTTTTTCCATCCTTGTGCTCGTTATGCTTTAGGCATTTAACTGTGTAGGAGGACTAAATAGGAGGTTAGCAACCAATTGTCCCCTGTTTTGCAGGCAGTGGGCATTGAAGCTTTGGAAGCCATTAAAGCTTATTGAATTGTTATATGATTGAGTAGTAGAGGTGATGTGCGTGCAGCAAGTGCTGCCGTGGGGGTATTGAGCGGGGTTTCCCTATTCTAGTTGGTTTGGTACACCACCCTTATTGCCATCCAAGCTCACAATTCAAGCAGTGAAAGAGCAGGGTTGAAAGGACAGTAGGCTGGGCAACAGCTGGGAGACGTGGGTTGCTGGCCGAGAGATCCTTATACATGGGCAGTAGGAGATTAAATTTTTGTTATGAGTTAATTTGCAGCAAATTCCCTTCTTTCCTACTTATTTCACGTGTAGGTGGTAGGTGGATAAGTTGAAAGCTAGTGATTGAGTAATTGTTGGGCAGATTAATGACTTAAGTGAATAAAAGGTAGGATTGTTATACTTAATGGAAATGGTTAGTACAAAAGTGATAATTGGTGATTGTGTGGTAGGAAAATTAGAACTAGGAAAGTGAACTTAAAGCAGTAATATGCTGGCCCTGTTTTGCCAACAACAATGTCACACCCCCCTATAGAGGCATGACTGGCCGGAGGAATGGTAATCAAACCTCTGTAACCCTGGCTCAAATGAAGGAATGACCATGACTCTTGACTTGCCAATGAATAAAATCAAAAAATTATAAAGACAAAAGTTAACATTAAAAACTTGTTGATTACAACAAATCACAACTTACTGAAAATTTTGGCAGAGGTCCCTTACAATATAGAACATGCCTTAAAATACAATCCTATAAACTCTTTTTATTACTCAACACAATACAAAGACAGTAAGAAGCTCTGCTCATTTCACACCATCAACAAAATAGGTACTAGAATATTACATCATACCACATTTGACACCCACAGTGCTAATGTGACTACAAACTTTCATCCTTAACTCCAAGTATGAGATTCCGAGGCATACCTTGTCATCAAATCCTTAGAAAAACTTAGTATTAGTGGTTAACTTCTTTTGAAGTACTTGCTACTAAAAAAAATATAACCACAGAAAAGGGGTGAGTCATACGGACCCCGTGAGTGAAAAATCGTACCCAAATAGTACTAGCATCACTCAGCACAAACAGTATAATATATATATTAACATCATGTAACATGATTCACATAACGTTTTCACATTACACGTACACATTGTAAGTTTTACAAATTCACAATTTACATAAAACACAGGATCACAAATTAATCAGAACAATAATATCACATAAAACAACTAAAGGGCCAACGAGTAACCCAGTCCCGCACACTAGTATCACCCCCTGCCGGGCATTTACGTGCCCGCACACCAAATTAATTCTCCGTACACAATCCATCCCACCGGGGCTGAGCACTCAATTTTTTAGAAAATATTCATCAGAATCATGATTTCTCATGATTTCAAATCAGAGTATCCTAGGTACACCTGGATTTTTAATTTCAGTAATGAAAATCATTTTCCAGAAAATGTTCACGAGTTGGCCCTTATCAATCACAACCAATGTCAAACAAAGCAACCAATATCAAGCAAACATAATTTAAATAAATTACTGAAATACTTTACTTGCTTACTTTCCATATATCACGCATATTCAAATAAACATATATTCACACATACTAATCTAGCCCCTAAATGCATCAATTAACTACTCACTGTATTATGAATTACATTTCCTCGCTCAATCATCGAATCCACGCGTCTCATCAGGTGCACTTTAGAATCCAGAACTGAAATTCATAATTTTAAATAATATTTAGTTCATAAACGTTATTGTTATACTCTTTTACTTACTAAATTATATCTTAACTTATATAGGTTTATTTATGTAAGTTTTCCTTTAAACTATTACATGTCAATTAATATAGATTAGACTTTAGGTGATAAGGTTAATAATAAAGAGGCATTTTAAATATCTTGACAAAGCATATGGTAGGAGGAACCATTAGAAAAGAATAAAAAGCATTTAGTGAGTTAAAAATGTTAAAGCTGTCCAAACTTGAGGTTTGGACCAGTGTCCACTTTAACAGTCATAACTTCCTCCAGAAAACTCCGAAACTAGTTTCGTAAAATTTATAAAATACTAGACACATGTAGCTTTATAATGGTATATCATTTGTAATTTATATTTGTATATCAATACAGTTTATTGTTTGAAGTTGCATCAAATTATGTAACGAGCAGGATTTTGACAGCTCTGACCTTACCTTAGTTAATTGAACATAAACTTCTCTAGAAAAGATGAAATCCAATTCCGTTTATTGGGTTTATTAATAGACAAGTATATCTATCTTTATTATTTAGAAAAATTTCCTAAAATCAGTATTGAACCCACTCAATTTCTTACATGAACCAAAAACAAGGGCACTAAAAATCCTGTATGAACTAGCTGAAGTTTAATGGCTCTAACTCATAGCATACTTAGAACCAAGATACGAAATTTTGTAGAAAATATCTCAAGACCATAAGATACATTTTATCTTTTGAACACTTGCTCTAATTCAGCTCCAAAAATGCCCGAAATACATGATTTTTCAATCCCACGAAATCTATCCCTGCATCCTATCCTCAATTTCCAATACTTTACTCACACTAACACCCTTTGTCTATACCTACTACATACCTTCATCAAATCTTTGATTCACTACCTTAATTAATCATTCTTCGTTTACATAAATCATTTATTTAATATTCCAAATTATGGTAAAAAAAAATTACAATTAACTTATTTATCTTATTCTTTATCGTGTATCTAAATAAGAAATGTGCACTTCTAATCTCCATCTACATATCTTCTTTATAATACCTTTTAAGATATAAATATAACATTCCGACTCCTAATTCCACTTTCCTAACCACAAGGAATTCCCAGCAAATCACCTAAATTAAGAGATTATAACATTTAATTTAACATGAGTACTTGATTAAACTAATGTTCTAAGACAATAAAATTTCTGAACCCATGCCCTTATTACTAACACCTTATAACATCAAGATTAACTCTCAAGAAAATCCTTCCAATATCTGAATTTGGGAGTAGTTAAGGTGGTCCTAAAGCCCACGGCATGTAGGGCAATTGTTGGTTGCCAAGCTCATGTAACTCATGAGACTACCACATAGGTCCCTTTCACCAAGAACTTAGTAACCCTTGACTGCTACATACTTCCACCTTCCTCGCGGTAGCACCCAAGTTGTAAACAGGGCATGTGATAGCTATTGTTTCAACCATTCACCAACTTGCTTCCACACACACAACACTTACCCACAAGGAGCTCTTAAGCTCACGGTTATAGAACACCTTACACCATTATTACCAAAAATTTGCCCACATAGCAAAGCAGCCACAACTAAACTAAGAAGGCAGTAAGCCTAACAAGGAAGAGAAGTAACCATACACGGCTAAGGGAAAGGGAAAAGAAATTTACCTTAAACCTGACTTGAACAAAGAGGAGCTGGAATTTCCCTAAATAGCTTGTGCAACGTTCACTGGCAGAAACAAGGGGAAGCAAGTTGACTGCCAAACAAACCTAAAATTGTAAGGTTTAGGGAGACCAAGCAAACGGCAAAGAGAAGAATAGAAGCTGGGCTGCTATGGAAGGAACTAAGCTTGGCTACAAAGGAGACTCACACAGCATAACCAAGAAAATGAAGCCAAGAAAGGAGAAGTTCAAAAGTTGTGAAGGAAGGAAAGAAGAAGGTTCGGCCAAGGCTAGACAAAAGAAGGATGTAGACTTCTCAAAAGAAAACAAATGGTCCTAGATAGAAAATAAAAGGAAAAGTAAAAGTAAAGAAAAACAAAACAATTTGAGCCAACATCAACGTCAACAACTAAAGTGTGTATGTGGGGGGTAAATATCTAGCTCTTAATTATCTACATTTATATATTTATTTATTTATTTATTATTATTATTTTATTTTTTTTTACATGTTTTTCTATACTATTATTTAATTAATTTGCTTATTTCATAATGTAAATTTACACATTGTGTCTTAAAACTCAATTTTTACGTTATCAGGTTATAATAAGCAACTTGTCCACCAAATTATTCTCATGGACGTTAATAAAGGAAATAAGAGGAAAGGAAATAAGAGGAGATGGCTATACTTCCTTGAGTTCATGACAACAATGGGGGGTGGGATGGATTGAATATATATATATAATTTCAATATGCAGGAAATTTATAAAGTGAGTATGTTAGAATTACTTAGGTAATTAGTTAAGCCTCAATTAAATTAAGTTATATAATTGCATATTATTAAATTAAATTAGACCATTAGACTAAAAAAAATTTTAAAATCAAATAGCATATATATATATGATGAGTTAAAAAGGGTTAAACCTAACTTTGGAGCAGTTTTATTAACTTAATTGCTATATGTGACTCGAGTTACAAATAATTAGTAAGTTAAATTAGGGATTATATGAATCAAAAATTAAAGGATGAGTAAAAGTTAAGAAAAAAAAAAGAGGGATAAATCATAGGAATTAGGAGGAACATATATATTCTATATTTTGAATAAATACTTTAGGGAAATGTAGAGGTTATTAAAATATAGAAGTTGATTACATGAATATCCTTAGACATAACAAGTTGAAATTCATGGAATTGGTTATAAAATAATTACTTTAAATAATATATGAATTTATGATTTTCAATTTCGGAGCGTGTCGTGGACATTCCGACACCGTCACAGGCTAGACGGACCGATGAGTCACATCCGTGAGCTTGCAAGTGAATTATGTGCTTTATGGTTATCAGATTATTGTGTGCAATTATGTGTATACCTAAATTTTATGAGTTATAATCATAACTAAGCAAATGAATGATTTCAGTAATTTAATTGGATGATATGTGATTAACATTGACTGTGATTGATAAGGGCCAACACGTGAAAATTTTTTGAAAAATGGTTTTCATTTTTGAAATTAAAATCCAAGTGCCCCTAGGTTATTTGAACTTGCAAGTTTATATGAGTTATCATGATTCTGAAAATTGTTTTGAAAACTATTAGAGTGCTCAGCCCCGGTTGGATGGATTTGTGTACGGATAATAGCTTGTTGTGCGGGGGAGTAAATGTTTGGTGAGGGAGATATTGTTGTGCGTGGCTGAGTTACTCGTTAGCCCTTTTGCTTGTTTAGTTAATTGTTTAATTGTTGATTGGTTTGTATGATTTGGTTGCTATATTGGGAGGGTGAACTGTGATTGTATAATCACGTACGTGCATAAACAGATTTGAATATGAGTTGTAAATTATGATATTTGTGTTATATAATGTTGGTACCATAGGGTACATGATTTACTCATTGAGTCTTTGTGGTTATTTTTTTAGTTTTCAGGAAACAGCGGTTAAGTGCTATATAGGGTTACTTACCGACTCTGCAGCGGCAAGGTATATCTCGAAAATCGTACACTTGGAGCGTAAAGGACAGTACTTGCAGTCGCCTAGGGTGTCATGCATGGTCAGTAGTATATATATTGATTTTATTATGGTAGTGTCCTATTTTGTTAGGAGCGGAGCTCCTCTGTATATTCTGATATCACAATTTACTATTGACTTGAATCTAGATTGTTTGTTATATTATGGGTATGTTCCATCGTACGAGGAACCTCTGCCAATATTTTCATAAATCGTTTTATGTTTAACTTCGTTACCATATTTTATTTTAACTCTATAATATTTTGATAGTATTGATTACAATGTATTTTAAATTGTGATGCACACTACTTGCATGTTCAGGGTTACAGGGGTATGAACACCCATTCCTCCGGCCAGTCATACCTTCATTTGAGGGTGTGACATATTGCCGAAATTTTTAGTAAAAATTTATATACTCAATATCAAGTCTATGCTTTAAATTTAAAAAGTAAAGATTTTCTTGATATTAAATATAATTGTATTGAAAGTCATGTGTGTTTAATAATAGTAAAGTCAGGGTTACGGAGGGTTGGCTTATCTAATCCTCTGGCCAGTCATGTCTCTATGAGGAGTGTGACATGACTCAAATAATGTTAGTTGGGTTAAGACCTGTTTTGTGGGCCACTTGGTTAGTGAAATGAAGCCGTATCTAGTGTTGTTATTTATAGATAAGATAGGATAATGGCTTGGATTTGAATCCCATTAAAATAGGGATTTTTGGTTAAGAGTGTTAAAAAAGAAGAAATAGTTTATGGGAACGATTCAAAGGAAAGGATAAGGATATAACTTATCTAAATTAGTTCAGAATTGGTATCTCAATGGGCTTGGACATTTATTAGGCTTCATGGACTCGTTAAAGTAAAATTGGGTCAGTCAGTTGAGTAGGGTTATTAGGGTCTACTGAGTTGAACCAAGTCAAGGGTAATTTGGTGCATCCAAACTACATTCTACATCAAACCCTACTTCTAAAGGATAATGGAGATATTGAGCACCAGAAAATCGTTATTTGGGCTAGCTGAGATAGAAATTAGTTGCTAAAAATTCGAGCAGGTCAGCCGATAGGCACTGTAACCCACTTCGGTTATTAGGTATGCTCCTACATTAATAGATGCTTGGTTAGAAAGTTAAGGGAGAATGTGGCAAATAGGCTTAGTGGGTTAATTTTCTTGTATAACTAGGACTAGAGTCATCAATTGTAAACACATAACACTCAAACGTCAAACAACAACAATCCAACTTCAATTCAATTCCTATTTTACATTTAGCTTTTATTACTTTATTTACAATATTTGTTTACATGTTTTATTTACAGTATCTCTTTACATGCTTTATTGCACTTATTTATTGCTTTTCTTTACAAATTTATGCTTACTAGTTACATTCTAATCGTACCAAACCACTAAGAGCTTTTTTTAGTATCTAAAGAACCCATTGTTTAAGAAACAGAGTCCCCTTCTTAGCCGAATGGCTTGAACATTGTTATAACCACCATAACTTGATAACGAAAAATTGAGTTTTTCACACAATGTGTAAAGTTATGTTATGGAATAAACAAATTAATTAAATAATAATATAATTGAACATGTTATAATTTAATATCTTAGTGTAACCTTAATATACGTTTTAAAATATATATATATATATATATTGTGTACTTGTTGTCATAAAGTAAATAATATTATGACTAAGTAAATCCAAGTGAGTAAATAATTAATGAATAGATATACATATTAAGATTTGATCTCCATCACAAGAAAATTAAATAAATAAACAATATAATTAGCCTGTGTTATACTCTGATATTTTATTGTACGTTTTAAAAATTGGTGTATAATTTGTTATAAAGTAAATAAAAATGAATAAATCCTTAACATATAGATATATATATATATATCTGTGTGTGTGTGTACACCACAAAATTATTTTACCCTTTTGACTTTGACTTGTCATTTTCTATTAGTATTAAATTTTTTTCACCTTTTATTTCTTGGCCTTTCTCTTCACTGATCTATCCTTCTCTTTGTGGCCGAACCTTCTGTTTTCTTTTCCTTTCTTGAAACTTCCTAACTCCTTATTAGCCGAGTGTACAAAGCTTAGCTTTGTTTGTTTTCTTGGGAGTGACAGTTTGTATTTTTTTCACTCTTCCTCCTTAAAACAGTGAGGAATTCTTAGCCCTGACAACCTTTGCTAGCAACAAAATTCCTTCCCCTGTTCATTATTGTGAAACAATCCAACCGTGATTTAATTTTTGCTGCCTTATACTGGTTCCTCTTAGCAGCCAAGTGTGTACGAGTCCTTCATGCTTAATTAGCCGAGTATCTTCAAGCAATTCTTGCGGCCGTGAGGTTGGATGGGGGTTTTAGGTGTTGCAAGCCGCCTCTTTCATGTTTTCAGTCCCTTTCTTGCTCGTGAGCCTTGTGCTTGCAGCAAGCAGCAAGGGAGGAGTTCTTCAACTGAAAATTTGGAGTCCTTAGTGGTTATGGTGAGGGTTCAGCTGAGTTGCCCTATGTGGTGGTGTGGCAGCCAATGTAGTGCTCTGTTTTTGAAGTTTGGCGTGAGGTTAGTGAAGTGGTAGCAAATTTTGTTTTGTTAAATCCCTTGCTTTTACTATATATATATTGAGTCCCATGTACCTTTTATTTCCATGAAATTTTAAATATTAACCTGAAGTTTAATTTGAGTAATCAAAATTGAGAATCCTAGTATGTATAAAATACATGATTAAAAAGAGTTATAAATTGTGAATAAAAGTTTGGAAACATATATTGTAGTTATGTATGATTATTGGAAAAAGGAAGTGTAGGAATTTAATATGCCGATGTTATAATTATGTTGATTTTTGGGTGTGTATATATACACACACATGCACATGAAGTAAATTTAAGAATGTCCTTAAGTTGTTTGATAAAATGTTTGAAAAAAACTAGTTATAACTTTTAAGTAAAAAATTAGGTAAATTGAAGTCTTAGTGATTAGTGTTGTTGGGATAAATAAAAAGTTCCTAAACAAGAACAATGAATGGTTTATTAATGTGGTGAATTGAGGATTTGATGAAAGTGAATAATAGGTAAGAACAAGGGAGGGTTAGTTGTGAGTAGAGTGTGGGAAAATGAGAGTTAAGTGGTTATAAAAGGGTGCATAGGGTAGATTTAGTAGGTGAAAGAAATTCATTATTTCGAGGGTCTTCGGGGCTGAATTAAATTAAGAGTTCAAACTATAAAATGTAGCTTAAGGTCTTGAGATGTTGTCTACAAAATTTTGTAGCCTCATTCTCAATATATTTGTAAGTAGATCTTCTAGACTGCAACTAGGTCAATGCAAAATTGTTAGCAGCACTTAAGGCAGTCTGGGAGTCTTCGTCGGTAGTTAGGGTTGTAATCAGTGTAGGACATAAGTTGTTCCTAGAATAATAAAGAGAAAATCTGGAGTTGTGTAGGTTTTAATTCTTTATTCTGAATATTTTGGAGGTGGTGGAAATCAAGGTTAGGATTTTCAGGTATGGATTGAACTTGTGTTAGTGTAACTGACTTTAGAGGGTATTACGAGATGAATTAGGAGAAGAGTGCTGAAAATGAAATGTTTCTAACATATTGAAATATTATACTGGAAAGTTTCATAATTTATTTCTTAATTATAAGAATTCTACAAGCATTAGAATCAGCGTCATGAAATCAGAATGTTACGTGTGCCCTCTTATGGTTCATGTCAAGAATTGAGTGGGTTCAAAACTAATTTTAGAAAAAAATTGTAAATAATAAATATATATATACTTGTCTATTAATAAACCCAATAAACGGAATTGGATTTCGTTTTTCCTAGAGAAAATTATGCTAAATTATCTAAGGTAAGGTCATAGCTGTCAAAATCCTACATTTTACAGAATTTGATAAAATTTCAAAGAATAAGCTATATTGATATGCATATCTAAAAATAACAAATTATATACCATTATAAACTACATGTGTCTAGTATTTTATAAATTTTACGAAATTAGATTCGGAATTTTCTAGAGAAATATATGACTGTTAAAGTGGACACTGGTCCAAACCCCAAGTTTGGACAGTTTCAACACTTCTAACTCACTAGTGCTTTCTATCTTTGTTGATAGTTTCCTTCTGTCCTATGCATTGTCAAGACATTTAAAATATATCTTTATTATTAATCTTATCACATAAATTCCAATTAATATTAATTGACATATAATAGCTTAATGGAAAACTTCATAAAGAAACCTATACAAGTTAAGATATAAGCTTAGTAATTAAAAGATTATAACAATAACGTTTATGAACTAAGTATTATTTGGGAATATTAATTTCAGTTTTGAATTCTAATATGGACTTGATGAGACACGTGGACGCAAGTGTGAATAACGAATGGAATCAGTTACGGGTGAGTGGTTAATTGTTGCCTTTAGGGGCTAGATTATTATGTTCAATTGTATGTGTATTTAAATAAATGTGCTAGTACAATATTTTAGTGACTTAATTGAATCATGTTTGTTTGAAATTGTTTGTGGTTGATAAGGGCCAACACATAGAAAATTTTTCTGAGAAATGATTTTTATCTCCAAAAATGAGATCCAGGTGCACCTAGAATATTCAAACTTAAAATCACGAGAAATTCTGATAAATGTTTTTTTTAAATTGAGTGCCTAGGCCCAATGGAATGGATTATGTACGGCAATTAATCTGTTGTGCCGGCGCGTAAATGCCCGGCAGGGGGTGATACTGTTGTGCAGGGCTGGGTTACTCATTGGCCCTTTGGTTGCTTTGTTTGATATCATTACTTTGATAAATTTGTGATCCTGTGTATCATGTAAATTGTGATTTTATGACGATTACAATGTATACGTGCAATGTGAATTAAGATATGATCTTATTACATATGATGATTACATGATGTTATTACATATGTTATACGCTTGTGTTGCGTGATACTAGTACCTTTTGGGTATGATTTTCCACTCACGGAGTCTATAGGACTCACCCTCTTTTGTGGTTATATTTTTTTAGTAGCAGGACCTCAAAAGAAGTTAACCACTAATATGAGTTTTTGCTAAGGATTTGACGACAAGGTATTCCTCGAAATCTCAAACTTGGAGTCAGTGATGAACGTTTGCAGTCACATTAGAATTGTGGGTGTCAAATTTGGTATGGTGTAATATTCTAGTATTTGTCTTGTTGATGATGTGAACGGAGCGGAGCTCCTTATTGTCTTTATGTTGTGTTGTGTAAGAAAAGAGTTTATAAGATTGTCTTTTAAGGCATGTTCCATATTGCCAGGAACCTCTGCCAAAATTTTCAGTAAGTTGTAATTTGTTTCAATAAACAAACTTTTAATGTTAACTTTTGTGTGTTTATAAATTCTTGGTTTTATTCATTGGGTGGTCAAGAGTCATGTTCGTTCCTTTATTTGAGTCAGGGTTATGGAGGTTTGGTTATCATTCCTCCGACCAATCATGTCTCCATGAGGGGTGTGACAAGTTAGTATCAGAGCCAGGTTTAGGGGTCCATGACTGCAAATGTGGGACGTGTTGTTTTGTTTACGTACGTTACCCAAGGCGTATGTGGACTTTGTGATGCATTTTAATTCATCCTGAAACTGTAAGTTGTGATTCTTTAACATACCATCCTTGGCCTTACGCGATAAAGCGTGCCTTGAATTGGATTGTATTGGTGTAACACAATAACACGTAGTTTTCATGTTGTGAGTGATTGTGATGTGAGTTATGTGAGATAATAGAACATTGGCTTTGATCAGTAGTGAATCAAATTTTAGAAGTTTTTGACGTGAAACTAAGTTGTAAAGAACCATGAGTAATTTAATTGGAATTTTAGATTTAGCAATAGTAACTTTCGTAAGAGGTAAACCCTTTAGTTTAGTTTAACTAAATAGATAGTTGTTTGTAAAATTATTATATTTAAGACTTAGATAGGAACAATGAGAAGCAAAGGAAATAAAAGATCTATTTTATGTAGACTAGACTAATTACTAAAGAAACCTATTTCAAACATATTTACTCTTCCGTAAATTGGATAGTGAAAATACATATACACATGTAGTTCATCCATTTCCTTCTGAACTTTCTTTTAAAAAATATGAGAAGTTCTTTTTTTTTTTTTTCAATGTCAAATTTGCAAGCTAATCCCGATATTGAATATAGAATCTTGGAACCAATACACGTATTGGTTAAAAGAATAAAATTTAAATCATCATAATTCTGTGTATGCTAATCAGTAAGACACTTTGATATTTGTTACTATTTTTTATTTTTTATTTTTTTAAAATGTAGCTGTTTAGGATTTCGAGTATAGACTCTATTTAAGATCTGTATACTTTCTTAAGGAGTTGGATCGGTGGTACGTGGTTTTAGGTGGTGATTAGGCAAAGGAGTTAGCTAAGTATAATTATATAACGTGATATATGAGTAGTATAAGGTGTATTTCAGTGGCAAGTCACACCGAATTCACTTGTTGGTTTGAATTTAATGAAACTTTTATTGAACGTTTTCTTTTTGGAAGCTCAAATGTGAATGTAAGACTGGGTAGACAAGAAGTTTATTTGTTTTAATCAGTTTTCTTGAGATGTTCTATCTTTTTTTGTCAAATTGTTCTAACGGTATGATGATAGTTGGTGATTAAATGAAATTATTTTCCTAATGTTAATGATTTATTTGAGGTTTAAAATCCTTCCAAGACTTAATGTATGTTCGGAATACCACAGATTCTGAATCATGAAGAGTGATGTTCTGATAATTGTTTTCCATACTAGATGAAAGAATAATAATTCTGAGTCATGAATTTATAAAGTTTGTGGCCATTATAGACTTTAAAAGCAAGAAGTAAGAAGTTGCATGCGAAGTATTTTGTAGGATATTCTGAGAAATATTTATGTGCTAAATGTATTGAGTGAAAATTTTGATAAAGCATATCTAAAATTTAAAACTTATTAGGGTTATTTAGGTATTATAGTAGAATTTTTGAAAAAAAAAAAAAAAAAAAAAAAAAACTGAACACTTTTTGATGTCTAATAAAAAGTTAAGTTTGAGATTCCAAGAACTTCTTAAACGAATTCGAGGTTTTTCATTGAGTTCATACATTTTCATTTAATTTAGTTTATATCAATTTAACCGACTTTGGTAACACCAGTAATACTATTTATTTTCAAAGAAGAAATTATTCTAGTAGTATCGGTTAATTGTTAACAGAGTGTTACAATCAGGTATGGTAATATTAGTTTAAGATAGCATGAGATTAATGAGTAAAGATATGAAGGTTGAAAAGCGGTGATAAATAACATGAGTATAAAAGACATTGAATCAATAAATATTGTGAATTAGAGTAAATAAGATTTTATATATATACAATTTTGTATGTCCAATCAAAATAGATATCGATCACAAACTCAACTAAATGTTATAATTTGATACGAAACTATAAAATTAAAATAATATGATGTAAGTCTCGAATAAAATAAATAAGGACCAAAATAAATAAAATAAATGAACGGTATACCTATTTGGATATCAAATGTATTCATATAGGTAATTTAAAGTTGACTTAGATCTTGATTTTTGTTTCAAATAATTTTAGTGATAAATGAAGTGATATCTTTCTGAAGGAAATAACAGAATTTCGATGATATATTTGGTGTTCTCTTTCTTTTCTTAATTGAAAAGACAATTGAAAAATAAAACAGTTAATAATGGACCCAACAGAGATGGGTACAATGCAATTCAGCATTTCGTTTCTTTAGGTTTATCGTTGGATAAACTATGTTGATAATATCAATTTTAAAAAAGGAACGGCATGTATCGCTACACTATGAACAACTAAATATTATATGGCCTAGTATATATATTATATATAGTCGATGGGGTTACTTAAATAAAAATGAGCAATTGTTAATATAATCCATGGCCAGCTTTTTGTAAGATACTCATTTAGGCACGGATGTTCAAATATATCATAGTTAAGTCTATACTGACAAGTAATCAATTTTCAATAAGGAGAGCACAATAATACTAAGAATAAATTAGTGTTGTATATCGTAGTTAAGTGCTGGATATTTCAAGTTTTTTTTCCAACTAAGTTAACCTTTTGAACGTGCATGTATTAAAGGATATATATTAAAGAACATGCATATTCTTTAGAGGAAATACAAAAATAATTTTAATTATTGTTAATCAAGGAAAATAGTTTAAAAACTAAAGGTAAACAGAAGATAATTTATTTTACTCATGTAATTATCTGATTTAGCTCATAAATCTGAATTTTAAATAAGGTCGTGAGGAACCGAGGTGTTCAATGGCTAGTATAAGAAACTAACACATGGGTAGTATTCAGTGGCGAGTATAAGTAGATAAGTTCGTAAACTTTGCTTAATCATTTGATGAATAATAATAATAAGAAGAAGAAGAAATCACATGGGGAAACCGAAGTGACAATGAAAGAACAATATTCTTATTAGTGTGATTGATTTAAGTAAACAATCGATCTATAATCCCTTTTGTTGAAATTCGAGATGAATTTCTTTTAAGAGGGGGAGTTATAAAACCTATAACTCGATAACGAAAAATCGAGTTTTTCACACAATGTATAAAGTTAGGTTATGGAATAAATAAATTAATTAAATAATAGTATAATTCGATATCTTAGTGTAACCTTAGTATACGTTTTAAAAAATATATATATATTGTACTTGTTGTCATAAAGTAAATAATATTATGACCAAGTAAATCCAAGTGAGTAAATAATTAATGTATACATATACATATTAAGATTTGATCTCTATCACAAGCAAATTAAATAAATAAACAATATAATTAGCCGTGTTATACTCTGATATTTTATTGTACGTTTTAAAAAATGGTGTATAATTTGTTATAAAATAAATAAAAATGAATAAATCCTTAACATATAGATTTAACTTACACCACAAAATTATTTTACCCTCTTGACTTTGACTTGTCATTTTCTATTAGTATTAAATTTTTTTCACCTTTTATTTCTTAGCCTTTCTCTTCACTGACCTATCATTCTCTTTGTGGCCGAACCTTCTGTTTTCTTTTCCTTTCTTGAAACTTCCTAACTCCTTATTAGCCCAGTGTACAAAGCTTAGCTTTGTTTGTTTTCTTGGGAGTGACAGTTTGTATTTTTTTTCACTCTTCCTCCTTAAAATAGTAAGGAATTCTTAGCCCTGATGACCTTTGTTGGCAACAAATTTCCTTCCCCTGTTCAGTCTTGTGAAACGATCCAACCGTGATTAATTCTTACTGCCTTATACTAGTTCCTCTTAGTAGCCAAGTGTGTGCAAGTTCTTCATGCTTAATTAGCCGAGTATCTTCAAGCAGTTCTTGTGGCCGTGAGGTTGGATGGGGGTTTTAGGTGTTGCAGTCGTCTCTTTCATGTTCTTAGTCCCTTTCCTGCCCATGAGCTTTGTGCTTCCAGCAAGCAGCAAGCAACAAGGGAGGAGTTCTTCAACAGAAAACTCAGAGTCCTTGGTGGTTGTGGTGAGGGTTCAGCAGAGCTGCCCTGTGTAGTGGTGTGGCAACCAATATAGTGCCCTATTTTTGAAGTTGGGCGTGAGGTTAGTGAAGTGGTAGCAAATTTTGTTTTGTTAAATCCCTTGCTTTTACTATATATATATATATTGAGTCCCATGTACCTCTTATTTTTATGAAATTTTAAATATTAACTTGAAGTTTAATTTGAGTAATCAAAATTGAGAATCTTAGTATGTATGTACCTTTTAATGTTAACTTTTGTGTTTATAAATTCTTGGTTTTATTCATTGGTTGGTCAAGAGTTATGGTCGTTCCTTTATTTAAGTCAGGGTTATGAAGGCTTGGTTACCATTTCTCTGGCCAGGCATGCCTCCATGAGGGATGTGAAAAACATGGGAATCAATAGTTGCGAAGTTAGTCAAGTTACCTCGACTGATCTCCATAGAAAAATATTTTGCAAATAATTTTATTTCATGATTTATGACTTTTGAACAGTAAGGGGAAGTTGAATTTGGAATCATTCTTATTAGGTGGCAACAAACAATGTTAATGGTTGGTAAGAAAGATACAGTTATCTTTTTATATTTACTGAGAATGGTAATTTTTTCATAATGAATGAAATAATGACAAAATTTTGGAAATGAGATTCCAAGTTTGAGGGTCAATCAATTAGTCTCAATTTTTCACAAAACAAATCTAAGAGATTTTACAGCTTGTAGAATTATGTATATAGCTACTATATGCATATAGCTACATTATCTAATATGGGAAAAATGAGTTTTATATTGGATTCATGAGATGGGAGACGTATTATATTTTATGTTTCACCATTTATGATAAAAATGTATTTTCTATTAATATAATAAATAAAAAAATGTTAAGTAAAATCATTTTATTTTGAGAAAATACCTACACCCAAGTCCCATAACTTTGGGTCCACTATCACGATCATGATTTTCCTACTGTCAGAGGGAAATATCCTTCAATTCTTTGCCGGTTGTTGGCAAGAAGGTAATCGAACCCCCAATATCATGGTTCGTAATCGCATGCTCTATTTCTCTGGTTTACCTAAAAAACAAAGAAACTATTCCTCTCCTAGTCATTTTGACTTAAAAAATGTGAAAGCCTTTCTTCTTAAGAGTGTGTTTCGTAATATTTATAATTATCATATCTACTTAAAGTTCAATTTTTATTATTTTTTCTTTTGAGTGTATATGACCCATTATTTATTAACCACTAGATTATATCTTCGTATTATTTTATACAAAATTTATTTTTATCATTCTAGTTTGAATTTAGTCAATTTAATTGGTGTAGTTTTTTCTAAAAAATTCAGTATGGTCCCCGTTGGGCTATTTATATGGGCAGCCGTACATTAACAAGGCTCGTTATAAATGGACACGGAGCCGATAACCCATTTGCACCCAGCACATTTTTAAAGGGCTGCAAATAACATTTGGGCTATTTGTATGGGCAATCAGCCCATTATCTTATTAAGGAGATTGATAAGCATGATAAGAATATAGATAATATTATATTTTAATGTTGTAAAAAAGAAAGAAAAAATTTATTTTAATTCAATCAGATTCTCTTGAATTGGTGGATTGGAATTGGACTCTTTAAACTTGGCTTAGAGATGTCTTTGAACCTTTTTGTTCTAACCAATAAATATGGAGTATTATATTATTTACTACTAAAATAGTTTGAAAATCAAAGGTATAGAAATGCCAAATTGTTTAGGTGGCGGTGGTCCGAATGAAAATTACCCTTTAAGCCCTGCCACTTGTTGGGAGAAAACTAACTTAAAGAATGTTTTTGGTTTTGTTTTTATAATAAAAAATTTAAATTTTAAGTTAAGGTTAGATATTTTAGATTTGATCACTATACATAAAAAAAAAAATTGAAAAATATGTTTCCAATACTTTTATTGTTGATGAAAAAGAAAACTTTGAAATCTTTTCTATACACCAAGTTTTCAAAACTCATTTGATAACGAATGTATGAACCAAATCTACATTTCTACTGATGGTTAATACTTTTTTTTGTTCTTTTACTCAAATTTAGAGGAAAAAAAAAAATTTATCTCTTGCGACATATCTCATAGTCGAAAAAAAGTTATCTCTCGCAACATATCTCATAGTCTCCGTAGGCTTCTCTCTTTCGTACTGGTATAATCTATTTAGTAATTTTTTTAACACATGATTTGATTTTTGAAAATTGTTTGTTTTTTCCGTTTGTTTGTTTTTTTAATTCATTTTCGTTGGCTAGTAGGCGGTGAGGTATGATTCCACGGATGGGAATCTTCCTCACTCTAACAAGATGCAAGTTGCAAGTTGTAACGTATGTTTGCCCAAACACGCAAGAAACGAATTTCCTCATTTTCTTCCACATTTTCTCAGTTCCCAACCATGAAAAGCAACTTACCAATGACTAAGCTTTGGATGGGAGGTCAGAAGAAGAAGAAGAAGAAGATTGATTACAGAGCTGGGTGGGATTTTGATGGAAATGAAATGATGGGTCTTATCGATTCTCAGAAGCCCGGAATTGACCTCATGCAAAATTGTGATCTTCCTCCACCTTCAAAGGTTTTTATGGGGTCGGATAAGATGGTGATATTGTCCATGAATAAAGTTTGTAGCACAATAGGCAAAGCACAGGATCACAAAGAATTTGCTACATATACAGATGGTGACCATGATAAACTAGAAATTCTTAAGGCGTTACGATCATCACAAACACGGGCAAGAGAAGCTGAGAAAAAGGCTGAAATTCTGGCCAAGGAGAAGGTTCGTCTTTCTAATGCTTTAATGGAGGAGGCTATGCAATCATTTGCTTATCGACAGCAGGTGAGGTTGCTTGAACTTCAAGTTTCAAAGTTACAATCTCAATGGCTGCAACGGCAGCAACCAACGCGTCCTGGGTGTATCAAACCAAAGGAGGAAAATGATGATGAAGATAGACCAATTTGACAGTGGTTTTGGGCATTTGCTAGGGTACTGGTAAATGGGAATTGCAATTAGAAGCAGATACTTGTGTAATCATCTGTGGATAAATTTATTAACTAACTAAACATAATTAGGACTGAAATAAAATTGTTTTCTTCAGTTCTGTAGACAATACGGAAAAAGCATACAGGTTGTATATAACAGCAGCATTGAAATTTAACATAAGAGTCAGAAAGAAGAAAATGGCAATATCACCCAAGAGGAAACTATTTATCAGCAGAAACCACCTTTACGTAAGAACCAGATCTACTACTCTTCACACAAGCACGTATGAAAACTATACACATTCACTATATCTACGTATATACACATAGACAGATCATATAAGCCTGCAGATACTGGTAGATAACTACACATACATTTCAATTCTATATCAGGGTCCTGTGTATATTTCTCAGATGACCATAGCAATCGTCACTGCTTCCAAACATTTCCAAGCAAACCCAACATACATGCTTACCACACCTACACTCCACATGATTGCAGCCATCTATCTTCTCAATTGTATACCCACAGGCGGGGCAACTCTTGACATGTTCTTTTCCCTTGCACCACTCCTTAAGCGATGAATAATCTGGATCTTCTTTGAATTCTCGGTACCTTTCACATGAAACGTATGGGTGATGCTCTAAGTGGCAGCTAGTACAAGTCTCTGCATAACATGCCCCACAGACAAACAATTCCCCAGTTGCCCCGCGATCTGCAACTCGATAAATGGAAGGGCAGTCAGGAGATGGGCAAAACCGGTAAGTTCCACTACTAGATGCAACAAAACCTCCAAGAGAAGCCCTGAACAGTTCCTCCAACTTCTCGTTCAACAAAAGAGATCTCAGATCTGTAAGCAAAATAGGATCCTGGCAACCCTTATGGGAACAACGAATAGGGAAACTATCTTGGTTTCTAATTGCAGATTCACATTGCTCCACCAGACATAACCGACAAAACAAATGAGCACAGCCCTCAAGTTTGTATCCATCCTCAACTTCACATAAGCAAATCGGGCAAGCCACTTCATTGCCTAGTCTTTCAGCCAAACAATCCCTCACTTCAGTGATCTCATGAATTTTCTCCTCTACTTTAGGCTTCAACTCCTTGTTACCATGAACCGAAGATCATCTGCCGGCGAGCATCAAGAGTAAACTGTCCTCCAGGTACCTTCTCTTGTAGCCCACGCAGGTCTGGTCCAAACTTCTTAACCACTTGCTTCATTAGGTCGGGAGGCAGATCACCACCACGGAGATGGATTTGCAGTTGCTTGCTTTCGTAGATATTCAGCAGGGATTGGATCATTTTTTGTTTGGCCACGGCAATCTTGTTCAAAGAACCAAAGACCCGTATATTAAGGCTCTGCCTGTCAAAAAGAATGCATGTTCCTGTCTCTTGCTGCAATGACTTCATAAGACCAATGCCATCTCTGGAGAATAGGAGCTGTAGAACTGCAGGGGTTAGGCTCGCATGGTGTATGGTCTGCCCTCTTGTAAGTTCTTCAAGTGGTCTTCTGAGTTCTGCCACTGTTTTTGTGGCATTGGCTGATAACTTCACCCGGTAGGAACCATTAGCAGTCCTCTCCAGGGTGCAATCGGTACCTTAAACAAGAACTCAATTGTCAGCACTCAAGACGGTAGAACCAAAAAAAAAAAAAAACAAGAAACCAAACGATCTCACCATACTGGGTCCTAAACAATGGGGATCCAATTATGCAAACAAAAACAGAGAAAACAAACCATATAACCAATGCTGGGTTTTAAATAGTGGAATGCAAATAACATAACATAACCAATGTGCTAACTCCCAGAGTGAGATCAAAATATCAATTCCACAATAATTAAATTTAAAATCTATGAAAACATAAAATTCTTAATTGAGTTTTGGAAAAAATATCTTGTTGTATTGATTTAAACAATTACAACCTATATATATACTCCTAAAGGGTAAAGACTCAAATACTCCTATACAAACATGTATTTACACCAACACTCCCCCTCAAAGATGAGGCATTTTTTGAGAAATATCAGCTAATTGGTTCTCAGACCTTACAAAAGATATACAAATTAGCCTAGAATCTAATTTATCACAATACAACATGAGAGGTTTTTCTATCCATTAGCCTCTTAAGCCATATCAATCAACAAGTTCCGTGGTCTATGCTCTATATTCTGCTTCTGCACTAGATCTAACAACCACAACTTGCTTCTTACTTCTCCAAGAAGCTAGATTTCCACCAACAAAGGTGCAATATCCTGATGTGGACCTTCTATCATCAAGTGATCTAGCCCAGTCTGCATTTGTGTAAGCTTCCATACCCAATGAGTGCTAACCGAGAGAGAAAAGCAAACAATCCCAAAAATCACCTCCTGATATTTAACCTGTAGTTAAACAGCTCCCAACAAGAACATTAAAGAGTAAATCCTAGATAAATCACAGCCTGAAGGTTAAGTTCACTAAGCAGTAGCCAAACAGCCAAGAAATAACCCAGATCACCAACCACTTCTGAAAAACCTGCAATATAGAAACCCAACACAACCAGCCAGTCCAAACAGCACAGATCCACAAATTGCAAAGCAAACCTTCCAAAAAAACTCTCTCCTTCCAAATCAGCCTTAAGGGGCAACTCCAACACTCTACTCTAAGCCAAGAAGGGCCCTAGGAGTGAAGAAAACTAGCTGAAATCAAGGGAATTTGAAAATTTCAAAAACTGAAAGTTTAGGTCACGAACTGAAAAATTGAAATCACTCCCTCGAATGAAGACAAAATCTGACAAAACCTTAAGGGTTTTATTCGTGAGGTTGAGGCGAATAGGAAACTGGACTTTGTTCCAGTCACAGTCGCTGATCAACAACGGTCAATGACAGTAGTGCAGTAGAGGTTAGGATTTCTGCTCTGATATCAAGTTGAGTTTTGGAGAAAATATCTTGTTGTATTGATTCAAAAAATTACAACCAATATATATATACTCCTAAAGAGTAAAGACTCAAATACCCTATACAAATATATACTTACACCAACAAGCTCCCTTGTCATATAAAATTGAATATTTAAGAAAAAATAAACCTCTATAAAAAACAGTAGGGCTGTGTCACATGATCAGCACCTTTTCAATTAGATTTTAAATTTTAAAAATAAAATGAAGTTGCTAGGCATTGCGTTTGCTCTAGTAAAATGATCAAGTGACAAAAGCAGTTTGCAGTAAAATCTATAGAAATTCTTGTCATGCTGTGGAAGTTTACTGGCCACAACAATAGAAATAAATAATGTATTGTTAAATTCCACATTACATAAATGTAAAAGTCTATGTTTTATTGTTTACTATAAATAAAGCTTATGAGTGTAGACTTTGATTAACCAATCAAGCCCACAATCTTTTTCATCATTCTATTTTATTTAACATGGTATTAGAGCATGTTTGAAACCCAAAGCCAGATCTTGGTCCGATTTCTAAAAACCCTAATCCTCCTTTCCCTTCTCTTGCCGCCACATAAAGACCGAAAAAAAAATAAGGACTTTGCAGTCAGCCATATGTTCAAACCTAGTTATTTCATTTTTTTTTCAAGCCTAAGTATTCTCACTTTTCTCTATCCCTAGTTATCTATTTTGCAAAAAGGATGGCTCAACCCTCTTTCTTTTTAAAGCCTCTTTTGTTTTAGGATTTGATGGCTCAAATAGTACCACCGTAAACTTTTCCGTTAGTGTCTCTTTCTAGCCAACACGGGTACTGTTAACAGGATACTATTCACCAGTACGTTCATCAAACAGACTGAAACTCAATCTAATTGTCCTTAAGTTGTTGTGAGGAGGAGATTTTGATAATTGAGTTTTATTTGTACAAGATTGAGCATTATATGCTCCATCTTGAGAGAGAGTGTTAGAAATATAATAGTAATTAATTGTTAAGTTCTATATCGCTTAGATGTGAAAGTCTTTGTTTTATTGTTTACTATAAATAAAGCTCAATAGGTGTAGATTTTGATTAACCAATCAAACCCACAATCTTTTTCCTCATTATATTTATTTAACAAATAGAATGGTTCATATATAAAATTAAAGGGAAAGGGAAACTCTATATCATGAAAGAAATGGATACATCCATGGAAACCATTGGAAAGAAGTCTACATGGATGCAGCGCCACTTATTTTCATTTATCTACTAGGAACTAGTGCTCTACATTACTCACATGTAACCATAATGTTTATGTAGGAACAAAGTCACCAAATTGGAAAATGAAATTTTTTGAGATTTTCTACAGCATGCCAGTGAACATCAAACGAGGCAACAAACAACCTAATTGAATTTTTAATAGTACCCCATTGGCACAAGTACCTGAAGCATCACATGTATGCCTATCATGTATGCCTAGTGATACTGATACCTGTACATATGTATTCTTGGTTGAATTAACCACCATTCAGCCAAAAAGAATTATCATGTCATCACTTGGAAAATAATCGGGCTGAAGTTTAAAATGTGCCATACAAAGCAGTAGTTAAAATATATATTATTTGTTGAATTAACCGCCACTCCGCCAAAAAGAATTACCATGTCATCACTTTAGATATTATCTAACAGAGTTCAACGTGGGCACCGAACCGAAACCATTTAACACATTAAAGGATGAAAACGGTTTGATAAAAAGATTGGGATCCAATTGAAGCATGAGGTAAAACTAGGAACAAAAGTTTAGTTCAGTCAAATGCAATGCAATGCAACACACTTTTCCTTCTAGAACATCCCAATATGAGAACATCAACCTGCAAGTGACAAAACCTACAGGCTAAGAATGCTTAGACGAAACTGTCTCTACAGAAACTATTGGACCATGGTAAGTGTAAAGGAAGAAAAACTAAAACAGGTTACAAGTAGAACTGGAGCCACATAAACAAATAGGAGCAAAAAGGAAAAACAATCATGAAAAATGAAAAGGAGATAAAACAAAAATCTTAGGCAGAAACGTCTAGAAAAGAAAAAGGAAAAAAGAGTGCAGTTGCAACAGAAATACCCTTTCGAAGCCTGAATCTTGCAAGTAATGAATCCAGCTGGTTCCTGATCACATTATAGACAGGAGCAGGGCATATCAAGGAGCTATGGAACAACTGCTGGCACTTTATCTTTTGCCATGACTGACAACCAGGCAACACTTTTCCTTCCATTTGCTCCAAAGCTTTTGCAGCTTCCAAGTGCAATCTTCCATCAAAAGTGATCAAAGCTCTCATGAAAACATCCTTTGGCTCAGGTGGGAAAACCTGAACTCGGCAAGAACTTGTGTGGGGGTTCCTTTTGGGCATAAAGGGAGTGATTTCCTTTAGGAGTGCCTCCTCACAAGCACTGCATGGGGGATTTTCAACAGCATTTCCTCGGAGCAAGAAGAAATCAAGGATTCTCCTATTTGTAGCAGTTCTTAGTACATCTAGAATCTCAGCTTCAGAGAGTTGTTTATCAAGCCTGCCTATCACAATACCATCATTTTGCCTTTGGCTAGCTTCACAATGGACATACCTTCCATCTATTGCAAGGTTAAAGAAATCATTTACCATGAAACTAACATCATTTAGGTTGCATGTAACAATTCCACACCCTTTGCTGAGCCGACGAGGCCAATAAATCTTTGCTTTAACAGCAGGGAATGACAACATTTTATCACTGCCTTTAATTGTCTGTGAAGGAACTATCTTCAATAAGGAGCCAGAGAACTCCACTCCACTTAGCTCAGAAGCATTTTTAGGCAGCATCAGGGGAGAGAAATGTAATCCTACCCCACTTTTCCTTTTCTTCAGCATCCAGCCCGATGGCAGTGAATTTGTGGATAGCACAGATACTGCCTAAGGCATGCTTCTCAATAAATGCCAACAGATCCTTATCATCGACCATATTTATATTTGAATGATACACATCAACAGTCAAGCAGCGTTTTTCAAGTTCCAAATGCTTTATCTCGGCCCCAGCTCCAAAGAGTGCCACAGTAGGTGAGCCACTTCCATGGTACAAGCATTTTTCCATGCATTCGTTACGTAACCATTTTCTTTCATAATCCAAAATATCATTGACAAATGTAAGGACCTTTTCCATGTCCCCTGACATAGCATATAACCGAACTTCGTTCTGATCAACATTGACTTCTATTCCAATACGATCATCATTACAAGCTGCCCGAACGCGTGATACAAGACCAAGCAAGTTACTGTTGGACTTTCCACAAAATCTTTTGAGGAGAGTACAGCCAAATCCACTCAACACTCTCCTTTGCAACTTCTTGCTTTCCAACTTAGATACATCAAACAACGGAGGAGGACGAAGGGTAAACAATGATTCAATGTCAAAGGCAGTTACACAGACTAAATACTGACTAGAAATTGAAAGAAGCTCACCAAAAACAACCCAGTTAGGCTTCTTACCAAATATTAACAGTGAACTAGATGGATGTAGTTGAACATGTTGGCCAGTTAAAGCCACTTCATAACCAAGTCGATCATATCCAGAGTACATGGCTACATTTTCTGCAAGTGAAGAGAGTATAACCTTTTTCAAAGACTTATCATGCTCTGTATACTTATGAGGGTTCCATGCCCAGTAACTTGGAATAATAAAATTCAGTTCATACTTAAGGCAATTCTCCAATTCCAAGATTGTGTCTTGGCATCTTCTCATGGATTTGGCATTGATGCTGTTTTCCCAACACCACTTGTTTTTTCTCTCTCTCGGCAAAGCTTCCCATTCCTTGTACACAGAAAGAAGAGTGAAGAGATCACCATTGCAATGACAAAATTGCACTTTAAGGCAATCAGATTTTACTTTGTCACCATCACTACCAACCCTGCAGAATATGTTACTAGCATTGGCCATTACAGCGGCAAGAACAACACCCTCTTTACCCAAACAAGCATTATAACAACTAATGACAAGCTTACCAATCCTGGGCTCAATACCCAATTTAACCAAATATCGACCTTCTTCAGTTAATTCATAAATATTATTGTTCAGCTCAACAGCCCCTAATTGAATCAGATTCCTAATTGCCATTTCAACAGATCTGGGACTTGGGGCATCCACAAAATCAAAATCCTGAACATTCTTGATTCCCAAAGCAAGGATTCTCAAAACAGCAACGCCAAGATGAACACGGCGAATCTCAGGCTCTTGATTGGGCACCATAGACTTATAGTCAGATTCTGTATAGAGTCTGTAGCACCTTCCAGGCTCCGTTCTCCCAGCACGACCAGCTCGTTGATCAGCAGAACTCTGGCTGATCCAGCAAACTTTCAGGATATTCATTCCACTGCTGGGATCAAATTTGCTTTCTTTAACCATCCCAGAATCTATCACATACTTGACCCCTGGAATTGTAAGTGATGTCTCCGCAAGATTTGTAGCAAATATAACTTTTCTTTTTCCAGGGTGGTTCTGGAAAACACGAAATTGCTCTTCAGAAGAAAGTTTTCCATGTAGAGCCAATGCAACTGCCGAGGGAGCCTCAAACATTGCACAAGCCCATTCTACTTCCATCTGAGAAGTCAAAAAGGCAAGAATAGTTCCTTCTTTCTCTGTTTTATGAATATCAGTTGCCATTCTCACTGACATCGGAGACATATGAAGGAACAACAGCAGAATCAGAAGGTCCTTCAGCGAGATAAGGAACATATCTCACATCGACTGGAAAGTTTCTCCCTACCACATGAAAAATTCCACACTTAAAGAAGTAGTCTGAGAGCTGAATTGCATTAGCTGTAGCGGACATAATAATAAGCCGCAAATCAAGCTTCTGACAGAGTAAACTTTTGAGTAATGCCAAAAGGAGATCAGTATTTAGGCTCCTTTCATGAGCCTCATCAATTATGATGCACGAGATCCCAGACATATTCTTGTCACTCATGTAATGCTGCAGTAAACAATAGTCCGTCATATATATTATTTTGGAATTAAACTGATGTGAGGATGAATATGTTGAAAAACACTTGACTGAGCCATCTTCATAACAATCACTACTTTCATCTCCAACCCTATCTGCCAATGAGATAGCAGCAATCTTGCGAGGTTGGGTGCATATAATTGACTCATTAGCACCAACACCCGAATCTGCAAGAAACTGGACCAATTGTGTACTCTTCCCCGAACCAGTCTCACCAATCAATACCACTACCTGTGCATATAACAGTCATAGTCAGAAGCACAAAAGCAGATCAACTAGATGCAGAATCTATTCAACAACGAAAATTGAGATATTGATATAATATCATAATCTATGTGTAATAAATAACAATAATCTCCAATAGAACAAATCTATGAATGTCAATAATGTTAGCTTTTAACAGCATCCCTTGTCATCTAGAAGTGTACGAGGCCAGAATATTAATGACTTTTTAGTCCACTTTGACTAAAAGTAATTTCATAAGATTAAGACTTTAGCAGCAGCTAATATATTTTATTTACCCTCAGCATTGCCATAAGCCTGTATTGAATATTGTATATGTTCACTTCCTTAACATGAAGAAAGTGTATAACATACCAGTTTATGTCACAATAACCTGATACTGAGCTGTCTTTTTAGTGTATAACATACTTGATTTAGCATCTCTTACATGTCAGCAATAACCTGATAATGAGCTGCAGAAGGTTGCAATAGCAACTAACCATTTCCTTCTATCTATCCTTTTTTTTTTTTTTTTTTTTCCTTCTCTCCACAATAACATTGCACTTTGCACAGTCAATTCATTAACTTAATCCTATAATCTGATTCAGTGCCCTCAAATGATCGTTAGATATCTCTTGCATACTATCAATAACGTTATTAAGTGACCTCGTACTATGCTCAAATATTTACTGTCTCTTGCAGACCATCAAAAATTCAAGTCTGATTATTTCCTTACCAGCTTCCCTTGAGCTTTGTTAATCTATTTGGTTGACTACTTTTTCAAACAATAAATGACATTGGAGAGACACACATTTAACAAATACATAAACCAACTGTCGTTTTCTACTACCCACCAAAAGCTGTCAGTAGAGAAAGCATAACATGAGAAATATAAAAATCATCATTTACCAATTACCAGGCAGTGCACATACACAGAAGCTAAGATTCAATAAAAGAGAAAAACGGCATAAACCAAAAAAACAGAAGGGGGCTACCTGTTGATAAAGAATTTGTAGAAGAATGTCTTGCCGGTAAGCATAGATGGGCAACCCGTCATCAAGTCGGTGCCGCTCCCGCATTATCAATTTGAACATTCGCTTCCAATTGAAGTCCCCATCCAACTTAAATACTCGAACAGCTTCCTCAGTGGGCTTCTCATCCAGAAAATTCAGAATACAATTCATTGCGGACCGAAACTCGTTTATTCTCTTTTCAATCAACTCCTTCTCAGCATCACGCACTTTCTTCTTTTCACAAAGCTCGTTGAAAGCACCCAGTTTGTTATGTGTCTCCAATAACCTAGAAACATTAGTGATTTCCTGTGAGACACGATCACTTTTCTCGACCCATTTCTTCACTTCTTTGCCTTCAATTAAACCCTTAACATGGTCCCTAAATACAGTCCGAAGACGATCACGCAGCTCGTCCATATCAGAAGGTACAAGAACATTTGAAATTAGCTCCGGAGTAAAATCGTGAATGCCATTCAGACGAAACTCCCACAAGCATACAATAGCTTCAAGAGCCTCTGCCCACTGCCGGAAAAACAGGGAAGCGGCGACTTTATCCTTCGGAAAAACAGCGAAAGATTCCGCCTTTGACTTACATTTGGCGATTAACGACTCAACATCTGCCTTACGGCACCCACGACAACCGAAACGGAGCTCCACTACAAAATTGGGTTTGTGGGTACGAAGGAGACGTCCAGGAGGGCGGTCCAGGCGGTAATTGGCTTCAAAACCGGCTTTCCGGTGAGTATAAGGATTCTGCATGGGACGGAAATTGGAGGGAACGTTGGGTTTACGGGAAAATTTAGGCGGGGAACATCGCCGGTAGTTGGTTTGTGGGTAGGTTTACTTCATGGTGTAGCAAAAACTTCAGGTAGTAGTGAAGGGAGTGACTGTGAAACGAAAGAGAAGGTGAAGGAAGAGGATTGAAGAACAAGAAAATACAAAGTGAGAATGACTCACTTCGCTTTTCTCGCTGCTTTGTAAATGGGGTTTGCCTTTTTGCTTTTTTTTTTCCTTCTTCTCTGATACCAAAGTACTCTTGGCACGGCACATGACTATGTGATGCTTCTACAGTAAGACTCCTATGGAGTTCGTTGGTTGGGATTCTAAAGGACTCTATTGATTAGGTGAGGAATGAGAGTTACATTGAGGTTTTCTATTTTCTATTTTTCTATTTTTTTAATTATTCTAATAATTATCTATGTTGTTTGATAAGATTAATAAAAAAATTTCTTGCAATAGTTCAAAAAAAATTATTTATTATTATTATATAATTATTAAATTACTACTTTTAAAATATTTTTAAACTTCAAAATTTTTGTTTATAACACTTTAATCATTACATGTTTAATGCATTTTAATCAATGTATTTATGTATGATAGGATAAACATTAATGTGTTAATTTTGATAATATATATTATTGCTATTATTTTCTTTAAAAAATTATTAAGAATTGAGTTAACTAATTTCACAATGAATCAAAAAGTTTAACAAACAAAAATAAAATATTGTTTTTGTTTTTTGATAAGATATCTTAATAACTTTCACTCCAAAAATTGAAGTTTGATTCTTAGATGAGAAGGGCTAAAGGTAGAAATTGAGTTTTTACTTTTTCTGTTTGCCAAATATTCAAGTTCAGGTATCAATATAGTCACTATTGATTAGTACATTATGTTACCATTGTTGTCAATATGGCAACATTTGAGGTCATTGTGCCAATTAAGTATCCACTATGTTCACAATATTTTTATGGGTGGCCCCAATTTCCACTTGGCCATTGTCCCCAACTATCTTCATATCCTTAATGTCTTTTTGTATTTTCCTATGAATATAATCATCATTGTAGTACATGAATAGACAACCCAGACTTTAAGAGCCTCAACCTTCATCAATTTTAGCACATGTTCCAAAAACCATATTGACTTAACCAATTTTTAACCCTATTTCTAGCACTTGATTGTGTTTAGCTCAACAAAATGCTAAGAGTCAGAAACACAGAGAACCATGCAAATATAATAGCAGCGATATGAATTCAAAGGTCTGATATTATACACAGAAAACAAGTAGTTTTTGAAACAAGTTCAGCCAAGAATGCCTTTCTTACATTTTTCTTCCCAAAAAACAAGCATTTCCTGCATTTTGCCCATTAGCAAAGAGAGCTGAGGACATAACCTAGTTATAGGTGTTACCAAGGGGACCCTTGCAATTCCAAACCATAACCTTTGAGCCTAACATACTGATTAGGATTGTTCGACATTAACCTCATTGTTGGAACAAATAGATCTCGTACTATATGTAATTGATTGGCTCATTAGATCGGTTACATGCAGAATAAATAAAATAGAATTAATGTATTTCAAAAGAGTATTGTCAGTCTATTTGCAAATAGTCTACACCCTCATATAGAATTTTTTTACTTACAACTTAAAAGGGATACGTACTATATTCTTAAAGAACATGAACAAAGTCAAGCTCCTCACAGAGAAAGTCACAATATATGAAAAACATAAGGGAGAAAAGGAACATGAAACTCGGATGTACATTACAAAATTACTGTGTAAAGTAAACTAAAAAAAAAAATATTAATTATACACAATAATCTAAAATAAATTATTTATATGATTAGTTTAAATTCCTATGTTGTAGATATATAAAATGGCCAGAATCACTAGAAGGACAACATGATTTTATCTTGGAAGAAAATTTTCATCTTCCAAACACCTTTAGCCGGAATACAATGAAAAAGAAAAAGAAAAATGGCAGTTTCCTACTTTTTTTTCTTTTTTCACATTGATAAAAAAATAAATAAATAAATTCTAAAGAAGATAAAGTCCACTAATAGGACAATACAGGTGCAGCAATGCCATACTCACGAGAAACCGCAGGACGCAACTGGGCTCCGTCAAAAGGGAGGACGCAGCTGGTCAAACGGGAGTGTACATTTTTCACCCCTTTTAATCCTAATTTTTGGTTCTTTAATTGAGTAGTACATTTTGACCAACAAATTAAAGGAGTGCTTGCAATATAGAGTTAGTTGGCACGTCTACCATTTCTAACCTCAAAAGAAAAACTTAAGTTCACATTATTTTTAGGATCGTGTAGTTCCTAAAAATTAAGGTAAGATCAATTAACATTTTATACGGCCTCGTCATGAAAAATACCATAAATGGATCAAATATTGAAACAAATTTTAAAAAAAATCTAGATTATTTTTTTTTAAATTATTTGAGATAAAATACACTTCGTGGATTGAATCCACGAAATATAGCCCAATCATAATCCAGTATGACAGTCACTCACCAAGATTTTGTGCCCTAACTTAACCCTTGAGCTCCTTGTTTATACTGTAACTATTGTTACTTGGTTGAATGTGACTAGGTTACATGTGTTTGTATTTTGGGTATATTTTAGTTTATAGGGAACCTCTGCCAAATTTTTTAATAAATTGTTATATATTTTAATAAATAAGCATTTGTAGTTAACTTGTGTTTTCTAAACTCTACTTTTATTATTTGGATTTAGTCAAGAGTCGTATTTATTCTTTTCTTTTGAAGTCAGGGTTACAGATATTTGGTTACCTGTTCCTCCAGCTAGTCATGCCTCCTTGTGGGGTGTGACAAGTTGGTATCAGAGCTTGAGTTTAGAGGTTTGTGACTGCAAATGTGGGACATTATTATTCTGTTTACATACTTTACTTGGGGTGTGTGTAGACCTAGTGACAAGTTCTAATTCATCCTGAAATTTCAAGTTATCATTCTCTAACATACTATCCTAGGCCTTATATGATAAGTGTGCATAAAATGCATTTGTGTTATATTTTAAACATAATGGGATGTAGTGGTCGTATTGTGGTTATGTAAAATAGCGAAATATTGGTTTCGACTATGAGTTTACTAGTCCTTAAACATTTAGGATAAGAAATTTAGGTTGTAGAAAACTATGGGTGATTTAATTGAAATCTTAGTTTAGCAACAGTAGCCTCATTAAGAAGCGAATCTTCCAATTTTAGTTCATGAAGACATGTAAGGGTTCGAACCATCTTTCAACTTATAATCAAGTAATACATATTGAAAGAAAATAAATAGATACTTAAAACAAGTAATATCCACTAAGACATGCCCAATAATACAAACATATATACCCTAGTTACATTCAACTAGTCAACAATAACAATAATATCCACAAAGAACTTTGCTCCATTTATACCATAAATAGTAACAATTACACTATTATACAAAAAATAAAAAATAAAAAAAATCCAACACTCAAAGCCCTAATGTGACTTACAAAGTTCCATTCCTTGGCTTCAAGTATATGATCTCAAAGGAATGTCTTGTTGAATGCTATCGGCAATTCACATATCCATCGGTGATGTACGCTAGGCTCCTGATACTAAAAAAAATTAACAAATGAAGAGTGAGTTATAAAGATTTAGTGAGGAAAAAAACATACCCAAATGATACTAATATCAATCAATACATAAATAGAACACATACGTCAAATAATTTCAAGATAGCATAAATTTTAAAGCAATTCAATTTCATAGGTACGTAAATATAGAAAATGTAGATTTAAACATTTATAATTCAAGTAATCCAATTTACACATAACTCAATCAAAACATTCAAAAGCACTCAAAGGGCCAATTAGAGTAACTCAACACTTGCACATTAGATACACATCCTCCTCGGGGCAATTTTGCTCTCACACACTAAGAATATATATAAACTTCTCACATATCTACCCCGGGGCTAAGTTACTAGAATATTTTTAATCACATATTAAATTATCAAATCAAAGTATCCTAGGTGCACCTAGATTCTATTTCAAATAAAAAATTAATTTTATTGGCCCTTATCAAACACAAATAAAGTCACATATCATACATAATCCAATTAATATGTGAAGATCAACAATATAATATTTAATTCAATTGACTTAATTATAGCACTACATATTCCTATTTACCATTATATGAACATATTCATATAAATACACTGAAACAATTAAACACTAATCTAGTAACCAAAGAGTAACATTTTCCACTCACTATGCTTAAGGATTCAGTTCATCGTTCCATCTAAAATTCATAGGTATCGGAGTATCCATGACACGTTCCATAGCTGAAAATCATAAATTCATGTGTTACTTAATGTATAAATTTCATGGTTAATCCTCTAATTTCCAACTTATATATATATTAAAGTTTCATGCACTACTTTGAAACAAACCCCTCTTAGAAATTTTAACAAACACCTGAATAGCATAATTAGTTTCATTTCATGTATATGTGCTTATATATATACACCTATTCCAATAAAATCAACACAATTCCATTAACCCTCATATTACTCACTTTCCAACCTCAACCTTAAAGAAGGAGGAGTGGCTCACAATTGGAAGGCAAGCTGTTATTGCCAACCAAACTTCACAGTAGAGCTAAAGAGTGTAAGCAAAGCTGCTGCCTCTGCTCCTACTAAGTTCCACGGCAACCGTGACTTGTTATAGCTGAGAATAGAGTAGCACATCTAAGGTAGAGGCGACTATAAAAGAAACTAAAAACAGAGCAGCTACTAAGTTAAGAATGGCTACCACACCAAAGGGTTTATGGATAGGAGCTAAACGGTTAGAAAGAGAGTGGAAAATGGCATATAATGAATCAAATCCACACTCCAACTAAGAAGCAAAAGCCAGTTGCAAGTTCACCAAAACAGAGCCGAAATAGTGGATAGCTTGGCAGTAGAAAATGAAAAGAAAAGAGAGGCGATCTAAGGAGAAATGAAGGAAAAGAAAGGGGGAAAAATAAAGTTTAAGATCAAAGTCAAAAAATTAAATTTGTGAATGTGTATTTACACTTAGTTTATGCTTTTATATATATATATATATGCTTATTCAATTTAGTTTTCTTTGTTTATAGTTTTCTTCACACCTAACTAAAAAAAATACATACGACAATCTTTAAACTTCATACTAAATATCGGGTTATAACACATAATCCTCCTACAAGAACACATATACATCACTTATTAGTTAAAAAATAATATATGTATAAATGTGTGTTTAAACATGTTAGTGATTTATTAAAAACTAATAGAAATTCTTGTGATTTCAGTGTTCACAAATAGTCTGGTCTTCTTCTCTTGTGGATGCTGTGGTAAACTTCTAAGAAAAAAGGTTACACTCTTGATTTACAAAATCATTCTCCAATAGCTTAACAGTTGCATCCTCTCCAATTCCTCTGATTTTGTTATCTTATTTAGAAATGTTCTTCCATGCCTTATTGCTCCAATACTGAAGTAAGTCTTGCTAGTTATTTGATATCATCCAATCAGGCATCCATTCTCCACACACGCTTATGTCATCTGTTTTGCATATTATTTTAGTCCTCACACATGCATCTCTTAACAGGTCCCTATATCATATACCTGAGATAATGTTAAACACAATTTTTCCTTTTACCTCCTCTAACTCTGTCTTAAACCTATAATGAGACTATAATTTCATAACAACAGATAATGTTAAACATAATTTTCCCTTGTACTGTACATGGAGATCTCCAAATCCAATGAATTTCAGAGTTTCAAACCTAAGAAAACAATTGTTTTAGGTTTTTCTATCTTTTCATCAAAACCCTTTTTTAGAGGTGTATAAAAAAATTACCAACCAAACCCAACCCGAACGAAACCGAATGACCCATCAAAAACTGATATTAAGATTGGGTGATTTTTTGTTTATAATTCTGGGTTGGGTTAAGTAACCAGGATTTAGATTTTTTGAACTTAGGTGCACCCGATCCACCTGACATTATGTTTTAATATTTATTAAATTATTTTTATATATAAATACTAAATCTAAATGTAAATATTATTATTTAAATATTAAATTTTATATTATTGTTGACTATACATCATTGTTTCATCTCTTAATTTTATTTTGTAATATTAAACATTGTTAATTTAGGTTGATTTAGTTAAAAAAATTATAACTTAATATTATTTTTTTACTTTTGAATTTTAGTCTTCAACCTAACTGACCTGACTTTTATAATGGGTGAAAATTTTTATCACCCGACCACCCTACTTTCAAAGTTAGGTGAAATTTTTAGTCACCCAAATTAGTAGAGTTAGGGTGATATTTTACCTTCATCTGGACTGACTAGCCAGGGTTGCACAGCCCTACTCTTTTCTTAGGGTTGTTCCACATACTCCCTTATTACTTTAGTCTCACTATATGTGGATCATTTTATTTTCTTTATTCTTACTTTAAGTTATCAACTCATAATTTTGTAATTTATTTAATAATTTATTTTTGATAAGTATCCTCATTGATGAGGTTGTTTTGGAGATTTTGAGATTTGGTGTTCTATGGTATAGGGTGGCATGACTAGCAATTCTGTAACTATAAAACTCTCTTCCACCAAGTGGCATATATTAATAAGTTGAAGGTTTAGTTTAGCTTTCGTTTGGTAATTTAGTTATAAAACTGCTAAATTGAGCATAATACGTCCAAAGGCAACTTAGTCCAAACTATGAGTGAGTTCTTTTAACAAATTGAACTACATGTATGTGTTTAGGAAAACGTCAAACCATAGAGAGGGCAAAGTGTACTTTACTCTTATTTTTATTCTATTAATTGAAAAAGAGACTTAGAAATTATATTATCGTAATAAAAATATTTAATTATTGATATGTCAAAAAAATTGTTTAGTCAGTGATTAAAAATACTTAATAAATAATTAGGAGTTCATAAATTTTATTTTGTTTTTTTAATTTATTAATCCTGTATTTGGGCCAGCTTATGTGCACCTCTACTAATCATTTCTAGTCAGATTAAAAGAAAGATTTTTCTCTCCATGGTTTGTCCCAAAGAGATTCGAACTCATGACATTAATAATGAAACAAACTTTCTTGATTACCAGGCAGACCCTCTTGAGGTTTCATAAATTTAATAGTCAATGAGGTAAAGTGTAATAATTTAGAGAATACTAATAGTAGTATATTTTTCTCATTGAACATTTTTATTATTTTTTATAAAACTGAAGTAAAGGAGGCCATGGTGTTACCTCCATTTAGATAATTTTTAACAATATAAAAACATGAGGGGATATGACCATACTTATGGAAAATGAGGAACAAGTACCCCATGTTGAAATGACATATAAAATAGGGAGACTCTTCATTGACAATGAAAGCAAGAAAACAAACTCTCCCCATCTATTTTGAATGAGTCCTATACTTGGAGATAAGATGAAGGAAATCATGAACATAAGCCTTGCAGCACATTCGCAATAAGAAAAATTGGTGTCTACTGTCTGCACCCAAACATAGATCAACAGAGTTAGATAATATTATTATCGTATATGCAAACATAGATACTATTAAAGTTTGTATATCTGTGTCTGCATCCCAAATGCATAATGTATATCCCAAATTGTTTTCCTCTAAAGTTCAAATTCCAATACTATATTCGTCTAAGTTGTAAACTTAGACATGCAAACGTTGATAGCATGTGTTTATGCCCTACAAAAGCCAATAGATTTTATTATTTTATTTTATATTTTGTAGTAAATACTTGTTTGAAATAAAATTTAGAATCAATTGTATTTTACTTTATAAACTATCACCTATTTTGCAAAACTCCAAAAAACTATCAAACTAGGCACACAATCCCTTTATTTTACTTATAGTTAGCAAATAACAACCACTCATCTAAATTACCTATTAAATCTAAGAAATAAAGCTCATAAAATACTAAATTACTCTCATTATATATATATATTTTTAATGTTTTCTCCTTTTTACATCTTTTTCTTTTCATATTTTTTGAATCTAAACTTTTTATATTAATTCAATTTTAGCATACATAAATCATGTTTGAATCATTTATAATTTTCTTTTGGTCATATTATTTAAATTATTAATAGATTTACTAATATTATTTTTTTATTTATAGGCATTATACAAGTTGTTATTTTAATTTGTATTTTAATAATAAAATTTTTACAAAATTTTTATTTTCTTATTATTGTATTGTTAAAGAATATAATAAAATTAAATAAATATAGTGATTTTAATGGCTAGTAAAAGAAGAAATAAGAGATAGAAAGTGAAAGATATAAAATAAAATAATTTAAGAAATTATAATAAAGATAGTTTAGTTTTTTCCAAGTTAATTTGTTAGATTTTATGACTAATATGGATGATTAGATGTATTTGCTAATTATGACTCAAATAAGGGGTTATGTGCATAAATTGATAGTTTATGAGAGTTTGCAAAACAGATGGTAATTCATGGGGAAAAGTGCAATTGATCCTAAATATTATATTTCAAATCAAAATTTTTTATAAATAAAATATTATTTCAAAGGAAAACATTCAAACAAATACTTAAAATACATCATATATGATAAAAAAGAAATCTACAAATCATCTCCTAAAACCTCATCCTCTTCCCATCCTACCTCGTCATAAACAATGGATTCATTGGGGCGTAGGAAGCAAAAAAGTTGCCAAAGGATGTTTTCTTCTCTGCCTTCTCCTTTCCAAAGGCCAACGGAAAGACTGCATTGCTCTTGTACCGGTACTCCTGGAATCCGGAACAGATGTCTATTTGATAGTTTTGCCCCTAAACCATATTATTCCAAGTTTTTGCTATGAAATTAAAAATTGTAGTTTGAGTCCTAACTATTGACCAAAATTCTATTATGTTTATTCTTATAAGTCTTATTCCTCTCTATAGTCATGCAAGTATTCTCAGAATCCCAAACCAACTTCTACTTAACCGTTTTACCCTATGAATTCTATTTTTTAAAGTTTTTGCTTTGAAATTAAAACTTTCACTTAAAATCATAACCGTTAAATACAAATTTAATTATGTTTGTTCTTACAGGTAAGGACTAATAATTCATATTGATTTGCCCATTTCAGGCAAATCGATTCAGTTTTCACATATATGGAAACGAATAATTTATATATAAACAAAAGCTTGTACTTTTGGTAGAAACTGAGCCAATTCCACCATTTCTAATCGAAACGACATGTGGGCATAAAAAAATGCAGGTTTGTAGATACGTAAAGAGGAAGACAAAGCAAAAGCAATAGCAGACAACTTTGAAAAAAAATGTACTAGATAATTGAAGGAAAATAAAAACTTATTTGGGTTTGGAGCAAAGGTTAGAAGAGTAGATATCTTCACTTATTTGAGCTGCAGGAGTGAAGAAAGACTCTTGATTCTCTTGCAGGAGCTAGAACTGATCTATGACTTAGTATAAAGTAGTAGAGTTGAGAACTTAAAGTTGAAGAAGAGAGAGTTGCAGAAGCCAGAGGGAAAGAGTAGTTGTTGCATAGACTAGAAAAAGAGTCCCGCACGGAATAAATGAGTATTTTTTTTTTCTTTTGTTTTTGTAATTAATATATTAGGATGAGCTTAGCCCTTAAACATGTATATTAATTTTTATATATAATATAATATAATAATTATAGTTTAATATAACATGTTAATCCTTTTGGGTATTTTTTTTTTCTTTTCCTTGTTTTGACTATAAATTCATATATATATATATATATATATTGGGCTTCTTATTTTAAACTTAGTTTAATTTTTGAAATAGTGAAAAAAGTTAACAAATATAAATTATTTATATATGTTTATTAACTTAGAACATTAGTAAATATGAATAAGTTAGAAAATAATTTTTATGTTATTAACCTATAACATTAGTAAATATGAATTAATTAGATTTTTTTAAATTTTAATTATTATATGTTTTTTCTATTATTTAATTTATTTAAATTTTCAATAATAAAAGATGGCTTCTTCTTCCTCAAAAGATAAATAACCAGCAATTAAAGAGCCATGATCCCCCCTACCCCCTCCCCCCAAAAAAACCCTGATGATATTAGATGGTTCTATTTTGAAAGAATAGGTGATAATCGTCAGCATGTAATATATAATTTTTGTGGAAAATTAAGAGAAGAGGTATTGTTCAAGGCAAACAACATTTAGATAGAGGTTAACCAAATGTGACAAACTGTGAGAAATGTTCTGTGGAAATTTCTAAACAAGTGAGACTGTACTTGAGAGAGAAGTAACAAGAGAATGAAAAAAATGAAAGAAAGTAATAGGTAAAATGAGATAAAATTTAATGAGCGGCACAAATAGGAGAATGTGGATTAGAAAAGAAGATATTAGTGACACAAATGATGAGATGAGCTTACAGGAAATACAACAATATGCAATGAATTTATCAATACATGATATATATATATATGACAGAGCAAGGATATAGGCAAGTTTCACATCCAATGATCCTACACGAACTTGAAATTTAACTCACACTTAAAGTGTGAAGGTTTTGGAAAGTTTACCAGGAAAGAAAAAGGCCCAAGTAGAGGAAGAGATGGATCTAAGCATACATAGGCAACAAGATGTTTACCAACAAAAGTTGAAAAACATGTGGAATTCAAAAAAGTGGGCAAAGTCATGCAAAGTATACTATTGAAAAATTCTTTATTTATCAAAATATTGCTCCTAATAAAGCACAAGGGCCATATTAGTATATGATTGATGAAATTGTACGTGTTGGGGTTGGAGTTGAAGGGCCTAATCCTTATGAAATTGGTGGTCTTATTTTGGAGGATGAGATAGAGGAATTGAAGGAATACATTGATGAATTTAAAAAGAAATGAGAGATTTATGGAAGTGACTTTAATGTATGATGTATGAACATCTATAACTTATTTGTCAATAATAAACTTTTTGATTTATTGTGATGGAAAGACAATTTTTCACAAATCAGTAAATACAACGGGACTGACAAGGATGCTAATTATCTGTTTCAGTTAATGGATGAGGTTGTTCAAGAGATTCGTGAAAAATATATAGTTCAAATCATTATAGACAATCATCTTCGTAGAAAAGGGCTGCAGAGTTATTAATGGACAGAAGACCATATTTATGTTAAACATCGTGTGCTGCACATTCTCTTGATTTGGTATTACACCACTCTACGAAATTCAAAAGTGTTTCACCTATTTTAGAGCCAAGTAAAGAAGTGTACATATTTCATTTACAATCATGAAAAAGTTCTTCATTTGATGAGGCAATATTGCACAGGTGAATTGATACAGCTAGCTCAAACAGGATTTGCCACAAATTATATTGCTCTTGAAAGTCTTTTACAACATAAAAATGACTTACAAAGAATGATGAATTTAAATGAATGGGCAATGAGTGCCTCTAATAAGGATCCAATTAGAAAGAAAATTCGTCAAACTCTTAAGGATTTTAAGTTATGGGAAAGAGCTAAAAAGGTTGTTAGCATACATACTCCAATTATAAAAGTACTGAGAATAGTTAATGGGGAGAAGTTAGCAACTATGCTATATATATATGCAGCAATGATCAAAGCAAAGGAACAAATACAAGAAATTTCTCCAAATTCTTGTAAAAAGTATATTTGTGTCATTGATGAACGTTGTTGGAAGCAGATAATATCTCGTATTCATATAGCACGTAAGTAATGAATATATATACTAGCTATGTATAATTTTGCTTATGACTTGATATTCTAAACATACATTGAGCTTGTGTTATATTTTTATTTTTTTTAAAAAACAAAATAGCATATTACTTGAATCCTGCATACCAATATGGTAAAAAATATTAGGGATCAATCAGAGTTGATAAATGCACTTAAAGATATGATTAATAGAATTGAACTAAGCAGTATAATAACTTCTCATGCACTAGCAGAAGTAATTAAAAAAATTCAACAGTATTGAATTTTATATATACTTGTTGCTAATTGAGAAGTTAACAATCTATTTTTTAATAGGTTAAAATTTTTCGAGAGGCTATGCATTGGTTTTTAAGTCGACTATTAAAGGAAAAGAAAAAATGGATTTTACGTAACTTGATCTTATTTAATAGCTTTATTTCATTAATATAATTTTTAGTTAATAGTATAATAGTAATATATTTTTCACAGCTAAATGGTGTTTTTTGTATAGAATGGATGTTAAAAATTTGAGAAAGATTGCATTAAAAGTATTGTCACAGATAACTGACTTAACTATGAAAAACTAGAGAAACTTGTTTATGCACAATACAACATGAGGTTGAAATTGAAGCATATTATGAAAGAGAAAAGTAGGAAAAACGTTAATTTCAAAGCAATAGATTTAACTATTGTGGTTTGAAGATAATAAAAGTTTTTCTGAATGGTTAGATGATCATGGAGATATATTATTGGATGAATTTGATTGTCATGACCAACCAACTAGGCCAAATACTTGTTTAGCCACTTTTGCTAATTATTGGTTAGATACACAAGAATAATCACAAGCACATGGTATATGAATGCAAATAAGAAGACCCCAAATAGTTAATGATAAAGAGTTTGAAAATTTAAGGAGAGGATCTTAACATCGTTCCCCACATATATTTGTTGATATTGAAGAAGAAGAAGAATAAGAAGATGATGATGATGATAAAAGTGGTAGTGATAATAGTGGTGACAGTGAAGATGAAGGCAATAATGGAGGAGATGGAGGACTAATACAAAAGAGATAGAAGTTCAAGAGGAGTATTCTTTACTGGAAAGCAACAATTTAATTATTGTACTCAAGATACTGATCATGGAATATCGACCATTGCATGAAAATGAAAAGCATTATGGTCGAAGGAAAAAAAAATAATGAAAGTCAAATGGAAAATAATGGAGATACAATGATGGTGGATGCTGAAAGTTTGACTTCAGGCTTTTCTCATTTCATTTAGGTGGAACTAACATGCATAAAAATGATTATTCCACTTATAGTTCTAGATATGAATATGGGTCTTAATCATCTAGATATGATGCTTCTAATTTCAATTATGGTTCATTATCCTCTGATTATAGCTATAATGCATCTTCTAGATATGATACACATTCATTATCTTCTCATTTTGGTCATTTTACTACACAAACTCAGAATTTTGGATACAATATTGAAGATTTTCATAAATATGTGAGAGAATATGAGACACATTTTTGTCATAATATGAGTTATGATCAATATTTTAGCTATGCTAAATAATACTATCAATTTCCTTTTAGACAATTTTAATATTCTGGATATGTACTTGCTAGACACTCCACAGCTGGTTGGATGTGATTGTAATTTAATATTTTTCTTGAATTACTATGTTTGTATTATGATTTTTACTTGAATATGTATTTATTAGTACTCTATGTACTAAATTATTTATGTTAGATACTTACAATTACTATAATATGTGTTTTATTATATGTTTTGCTAAAAAATTAGTGTTTCCATGCCATTTTCATACTATTTCTCGAATTGTTTCCATTTCCGGGCTTGTCCAAACAATCCTTCGAAACTGAAACTTTGTTTCTTGCTTACAAAGTCTTAGTCATTCTTATGATTATGCCAACAATCCCAAAATCTCAAGCAGACTTTTATTTGACTGTTTTGTCCTCCAACCCATATTTTTCAAAGTTTTTGCTATGAAATTTAAACTTATGCTTAAAATCATAACCATTGATCCAAATTCAAATTTTTTGTTCTACCAAGTCTTATTCATCCCCACGATTGTGTCAGCACTCTCAGAATCCCGAATAGACATTTACTTGATCGTTTAAACCTATTGAACCACATTTTCAAAACTTTTATTGGGAAATTGAAATTTGCACTTAAAATCCTAACTATTGATTCAAATATTATTCTATTTGTTCTTGCATGTCATATTCATCCACACGGTTATGTCGGTACTCCGAAATCCCGAGTAGACATCTACTTGACTATTTTGCCCCTAAACTCATTTTTCAAAAATTTTTCATAAACTAAAATGCATACTTGTTTACAAAAATAAAAATAAAGTATTAAAATGAAATTAAAAAAATAAATAAAAATGTACCTCATATAGTTAAGGTGGTGGTGTCAAAGACAGTGATTATACCCCAGCTCTTACAAGCTCACCATTAACTCTTATGCACAATAGGTTATATAAATATGTTAGCTATTTATAATATACATAATAATAATTTGTTAAATATGCATAATTAATATTATCATAATATATGAATTATATATTAACTATACTTGCATATTTACTTTAGAAGGTAAGAACTACTCTTTCTTTTCATTGTCGTCAATAAACTCATCATTTTTCTCATCATCTTCTTCTTGAATTGAAGTGATTTCATGATCATCAATGAAATAATTATTAACAATTACCCTTGCACGTTTTTTGCTTTTCAATGAAAGAATCTCATTTGGATTGACTTCTTATATGATATCTTTATCTTGAAGCGAAACAAATATATTATCATCATCTTCAAGGGTAACTAGATTAGGAAATAGGGTTTCTTCATCTTAAAAGAAATTTGAAATCATAGGGACTACATCTTCATTGCTACCTTCACTAATTGTTGAATTAACAACATTTTTTGGTTTCACTTTGCATATTACCTATCAGTCAAGCCTTTCTCTTTTCTTATATGCATATTTTGCATAAAATACTTTTGTGGTTTGATAAGCCAACATAAAATGGCCATTTGAGTTTAGTATGGACTTGTGATTTACCTCAATCAAACAATGTTAAGAGCTAACTTTAAGTCCATTCTCAGAAAAATCATACAATTGACATTTAAACAAAATAATTTTATTGTTGGGACCCCTATACTCCAACTTAATAACATCAGTCAACATACCATAAAAATCACGTTCACATGAATCATTAATAACTTCCTGTCACAAAGACACCACTGTGCATTATTTTTTTGCTTCACGTATAAAGTTCAGTATGAACTTATAACTGTTGATGATGTATCCATTGTAAGAGTATACACACCGACTTGGACCCATAACTATATCATATTACTTACACATTGACACTTAGATCACACATGACTTACGTAAGTATCAAAATATGTAAGAATAAGTAGGCTATTCTTGAAATGTAATGTTAATTATAAACAAAGACATGCCATTATGAAAAATTTGTCTTACGGAGTGTCTCAAATTACTTGATTGGTGATTTTGTGTTGATCAAGTGTCATTATTGGAATTATATGAACTAACACTTGGAATACAAGTTACTTGCGAGAAAAATTACAAGTTGAAATTAATGGTAGGAAGGGCTTTTAAAAATTACTCTACATATGGTCCAATATCTTCATAGTTGAGAATAACATATATCACTGCTTTGTTGTAGTCATTATGTTCTAGCAATGGAGTTCGAGCATGACCAATAGTTTTACCAAGATAACAAAATATAGAATATCGACCATTTCGATCAATATTGTCGCTATCGTCATTTTGGCTTACTTTTCGCTCCTTTGTACACACATTGCTTGCAAAGTCAAGGTTATAGAAATTAGAGGTCTCTTTGAGTATGTAAACCTCAACAATTAAGCCTAACACAAATTTAGTAACACAAATGCACGTATCGTTGCAAGTAGTATAATGATTAAATCAAGATAGTTTCCATGAATAACTAAACCACTTTAAAGTTAAGTACCAATATTTATGCAATTCAATTTTAATCAAGCCAATGGACTGTGAATGATAGGGTTCTAAATTAAAAAGGAAGTGTATGTAAACTTATTTAGACTAACACCTAAGTTCGCAATGTCCATCACAGTTCACCTATATTTTCCTTACTTTTAATTAATTCATGCAATAGCTCTCATTATTAACCTATAATTCTTAAGCAATCACAAGCATTTCCTATGTCTTATAATTATATATTTTCCTTGGCTTAATTCACTATATTCCTATATGAATTACACTAAGATAAATTCATTAAGAGCTAATCCAATTCCCGTTACCTATGGTAAAAAAGCATATTCCTATCTCCTTAACAAATCAAATTATTCAATTAGATGAATATTCCAATCACAGGCTATGTTATCTAAGTTTAACCCAAAAACTCACTCTCCAAAGCCAAGTTTGAGGTTCCTAATTAATCTAACAAGTGATCGAGTAATTAGAAGCGTTAATATAAGACAACATAAACAATTGAAATTAAATCAAACCATGGGCCATATTGTCTATATGTGAGTTCAATTGTAACCTTAGAATAAAACTACTCTATACTAGCTATGGAAAACAACAAGACAATTAAAAAGATTATTACAAGTAATAAAGAGAATAAGAAGAAGAAAGGTAGAAGACTAGAGTTGTCAAGCTCTGGATCTCCACAAACTCTTTGCTATCTCTTCCTCACTTGCTTTAATGTACTCTAAAACCCCTAACCTTCACCTTCTTTTATAGGCCTTTACCTCCTAGGAGTCCTTGATAACACTGTTCCTTGGAGTTGTGGTGCCATAGCCTCTACCTAGTCCTTATAGGACTTCATCAAGCCACAGTGACCTCATGTATGGCATTGCTGCTCCATCTCTTCCGTTTTCTAATGAAGTGGTCTCCAACATGGGTGCCGCGGCCTTTTCCTTTTTAGCATTGCGATGCTACCTTCTCTAACTTGTTGTTTGATTTTTATTAAATTGGGCATCATAACTCCCCTTGATGTGGCACTGCAGCATAATGGTCTCTCAATTGAACTAGATATCTTAGAGAGTCGAGTAATATGAGCCTTAAATTTGCCTCTTTGGCGCTGCAGCTCACAGGTCCTTGACGTTATGGTGCAAGTCTTTGTTCTTTCTCTTTGACTAAGACACTACTTGAAACACTTTAAAACAAATCAAATAACTAAATAAACAAAAACTTCTCACAATTTAATTAAAACACTACAAACCTCTAAATAAGCTAGACTAGACTCAAAATACTAAATTTAATTTACATCTAACTCTAAAATCAAGGATTTAGCACAAATTAGGAATAAAAAATTGTAGTAAAATAACTCTATTTCAGAGAGTTATCACACCATTAAACTTAACATTTTGCTAGTTATGAGCAAGAGAAATAAGACAAAAAAAATAAAAAATAAAAATTAAATAAAAATAAAGCAACACTTAAACTTATCAATGATGAATTAATGATCCCCTTAAAAGTACTAACAGTTTTTATCAATGACTTGACTTAAGATAAAATACAAGTATAACTTCAATTTATCATGTTCGAGTAAATTTTATGTATGTGTATGCAAGGCATCTTTACCAAGTTCCAACTAATCTGAAGAAATCTCTACTAGGACAACATATGGAATAAAAGTTAAACCCTTAGAAGTTCATCTTTCCCTCCTCTCTAAACTAATATAGGATAACATTTAGCCAAAAATCAATAGGGCTTAAACACAGCTTGTAATGTAAGGCTAGGATAATTATTACATAAAAAGAAATTTTAGGCTCACTTATCTAGATTTCTCTCTTTTTGTGGGCATGACTTATGATTGTTTCCCATCCTTCCTTTATCTCTCTTTTTTATTGTTATTTCTAAACTTTGGTTTGCAATTTTCAAGGAAGATACCAAACATACTCCCAAACTAATTTTTTTCTTCTAATGTAGGGATGAAGAAAAATTTTATCTTCCTTGACTCACTTACTCCCAACTTACTTCAGTTTAACTTTTACTCAAACTACAATTCATGATCAATGTGCTCAAAGTAACAGGGTGCAAATAGGGTATATCAATAAAGGATTTGACTAAAATGAAATGTTGCAATAAAGAATAGGATTTAATCTTAAAGTGGGAGTCTAAGGATTTAAATAGCAAGGTGGATAAGAAAGGCTCAACCGATCCAAAGATGACCCATATCATGTTTTCAACTAAATCTTACCTAGGATTATGGATCAAGATGAATTCAAAGTAAGTCTAGGGTCCAAAGATATTCTACGGATTATTCCAACATAAATATCTCTACAGTATATTGAACCTAGGTAAATACAACCTTGTGTATGAATGCATGAAATATGCCCTAATTATAATAAAAAGAAAAAAAAAAATTCCTATATCATTCTTGTATCTTATCAAAAATCAAAATTTAATGCATAAATAGGATATTATTATGGGATTAAGGAAACATTAAGATAAATCAAACTAAAATTTAACAGTTAGCAATTAAACACTTCCACAAAAAATCCACATTACAACCTAAGGTCCATAATCTAAATAAATATGACTGAACTAAACAAGACACGAAGATTTACAACTGAACAACTTACAAGAATAAAAAAATTAATACAGAAACAATTACTCCCTGAACTTAACCTAAGCAGTGTCCCAATGTTGAAAGGAAAAAATAATAAGGTAGAAAGATAAACTCCCTCATTCATCAAAGTCAATGTCCTCGTCAACCTCTGGATGAAAGAAAGCAGCATGCAGATCCGGGCATGGAGGGAATGTACTCGCATCCATCCCTCTCTCAATCATCAACTCCCACAGGAATTGATTATTCTGCTGTAGTATCTGGTTATTATACTGCCATTGCTCCACTGGCCTCCACCTCTAAGTGTGAAGTATGTTGACCTAAAGTGAGGGGTCGAACATTCATGGGCTCAGGGGTATAGAAATACTTTAGACATGGTGAATAGACTGGACCACATTGACTTGAGCTTTCTCGGAAGAGTCTTAATTGAGAATTATATAATAGAACTTGTATATCCGACTCAAAGCAGCGTTCAATAATCCTTTGCTCATGAAGCCTCTTGGTCTTTCCTTTGTAGTTTTTGGCATTCTCATACACATGAAGCCTAAATTCATCTATTTCATTTAGTTGGAGAAGCCTATTCTCAACAACTGCCTCAAGATCAAAGTTGAGCCTTCGTGATGGCCCAATAAGGCATTATGTTCCAACTTAACCGGTAAATGACAAGCTTTTCTAAGACAAGTCAATATGGTGACATACCTAAGGGAGTCTAATAGGTTGTACGGGATGCCCACAATGCATCATCCAATCACTTGGACCAATCCTTCCTAGAAGGATATACTGTATTCTACAATTTCCTTTTTGTCTCCCTAATTGGAGACCACAGCTTGTCCACTTGATTGTGGATGTATGCTAGTGCTACCTTGTACTTCACTTCATATTTAGCAAGAAGGGCCCATACTTATTTGTTACAAAAGTAAGACTCTCTATTAATAATAATGGCTCAAAGTGTGCCAAAGTGCCAAAGTGTGTGAAGATCTTCTTATTGAGGAGCTTATCATGACTTGGATTCATTGGTTAGCACAACGATTTTAACCTACTTTGAGACGTAGTCCACAACAACAAGGATGTATTGGTTGGTGTATGAGGAGATGAATGACCTCATGTAGTCCATCCCCTATACATTAAACAATTCAACCTCTAGAATGTTGTTGAGTGGCATCTCATTGCCCATTCTTTGGCACCTGTCATATTTGGAAATAAATTCATTAGCGTCCTTAAATAAAGTAAGCTAATAAAAACCTGATTTGAGCACTTTTGCAGCTGTTATGTTCTTTCTAAAGTGTCGTTCATACTTTGAAGAATGGCAATTGTGGAGTATGCTCTCAATTTCCTCCACCGGAACATACCTTTTTAAAACTTTCTTTTATTGAGAATTAATTTCAAGAGGAAAGACTTTGTCAACTAAATGGTTGACAAAGTCAACATACCAAGGTAATCTCTTGTGAACAACTTGGAAAAGTTGTTCATCTGGGAAGGTCTTATTTATTACTATAGGTTCAACCATCTTGTCTTCCCCCTCTAGCCTTAATAGGTGATCAACCACTTGGTTTTCAAAATCCTTGCAGTCTCTAATCTTTAAGTTGAACTCTTGTAGCAATAGATCCACCTTATCAACCTAGGTTAGCATCTTTCTTATCAATCAAATATTTAATAGCAGAGTGGTTAGTATAAACAATAACTTCAATTATAATAAGATAAGAATGAAATTTATCAAAAGCAAACACTATTGCTAACAACTCTTTCTCAACTATGGTACAGTTCAACTGGACACTGGTTAATGTCTTATTAGCATAGTAAATTGAGTGAAAAATCTTTTCCTTATGCTGCCATAAGATTGCACCTACCGCAAAGTCATTTGCATCACATATTAAATCAGATGGTAGCTTCCAATTGGGGATAACAATTATGGGAGAAGATATTAACTTCTTTTTAAACTCTTAAAACGCAGCTAGACATGCATCATCAAAGTTAAATGAGGTTTCCTATTCTAGGATATTATAAAGAGGTTTAGAAACTTTGGACAAGTCTTTTTTGAATCTTCTATAGAAGCCGGCATGGCGTAAAAAGCTTATAATTCCTTTTATTGAAGTAGGGAGAGGTAGTTTTTCATCGGTTTCAATTTTAGTTCTATTTACCTCAATCCCCTTACTAGACACCTTATGTCCTAGAATTATACCTTCTTGAATCATAAAGTGACACTTTTCTCAATTTAAGATTAAGTTGGTCTTTTCACATCTTTTAAGCACATAATTGAGGTTATGGAGACATGCATCATATGAATCACCAAGAAAGCAAAGTCATCTATGAAAACCTCAAGGCCTTGCTTCATCATCGGTGAAGATAATCTTCATACCCTTTTGGAAGGTAGCGAGGCATTGCAATGAACGAAAGGCATCCTTCTAAAGGCTAAAAGTGCCATACAGGTAAGTAAATATAGTCTTTTCTTAGTTCTCTGGGGCCATAGCAATCTGGTTATATCCCGAATAACCATTTGGTCCAACATATGATCAATGAATAGAAAGGGGATGTGATCCTTCCTTATGGCCTTGTTCAGCTTACGATAATCCATGCATACCCTCCAATTAATCATGGTTCTTGTTGGAATAAGTTTATTCTTTGCATTAGGAATGATAGTCATTCCTCCCCTCTTTGGCACGTATTGGATTGAACTTACCCATGAGCTATCCGAGATTGGATAGATGATACCTGCATCTAGCTACTATATAATTTCTATCTTCACCACCATATTCATAATAGGATTTAGCCTCTTTTGATGCTTTATAATACCTTTATCTTCTATGAGGATCTTATGCATACAAAAGGAGGGGCTTACACCCTTTATATCAGCAATAGTCCATCTATGAGCCTTCTTATGTTCTCTCAACATACGAAGGAGCTTGTCTAGTGTATGTTAGTAAGAAATGCATAAATAATAACGAGCAAAGTAGAAGAACCTAGAAAAGCATACCTTAAATGAGTAGGCAAGCTTGAGCTCCAAGGTAGGTGGTTCTTCAATTGAGGGTTTGCATCTCGAAAAAGTAGATAGTGGTATATCTAGATTTTTAAATCTCAAGTTTGTTCTAAGCAATTGTGGTAAGTCATCCAATAACTTCTTACACTCAACAAACTTATTATCATATCTATTAGTGCAAGAAATTAAAGAAGCTTCAAGAAGGTTATTTAGGTAGTTTTCTAAAAACACCTCATGAGTGATATTACTCACTACATCTATTGACACTCATCATGTTCAAGAGAAAATTTCATAGATCGAAAAACATTAAATTTAACCTCTTGATTATTTATTCCAGGGTAAGTTCAACTTTTTGGACATCAATTAGTATCCTCCCCGTTGCTAAGAAAGGTTTTGCTAATATAATAGTCACTTATCTATCTTTTTCCATGTCAAGAAATATAAAGTCAGCGAGAAGATCAATTTGTCTACCTTAACAAGAACATCCTCTACAATTACTCTTGGGATACATAAGTGATCTATCAACTAATTATAGAATGACAGAAGTGGGTTTTACTTCTCATATTCCTAATTTTTGGTAGATTTAATAAGGTATTTAATTATTACTAGCACCTTAGTCACAAAGTGATTTACCAAAGTATTATATGCCTATAGTGCAAGGGATAATAAAGCTACCTAGACCCTTTAGTTTATTTATTGATTAAGCTTCTTTTGAAGTATAGGACAACATTCTTTAGTTAGTGCCACTATTTCATAGTCAACAAGCTTCTTCTTTTAGGACAGAATTTTCCTTCATAAATTTTGCATAGCTTGGCATTTGTTCAAGAGTTTCGGCGAATGGTATGTTTATGTGGATATTTTTGAACTCATTGAGAAATTTCTAGAATTGCTTGTCAAAGTTATGTTTTTGGAACCTTTATGGGAATGGAAGAGGAGGAGTTGGTTTTAGTGATTCATCTTGTACCTTTTCTTCCTTCGTTTTAGATAGGTTTTTGATTCTTTAGGAGCCTTAATTTATGTGTTTTTTTTTTTTTTTTTTACTCTTTTAATTTTTTTTGCTGTTCGAAAGGTAAATACCTTGCAATGCTTTTTATTTTCGTTCCTTGGATTAGCCTCGATGTCACTAGGAATGGCACCTTGAGGTCTATTTGTTAATGCATTGGCGAGCTAGCCAATTTGTGTCTCTAAAGTCCTCAAAGATGTTACCTAGGCTTTGATTTACCGAGTTAGTTCTAAACATGTATTGCAGAAACATGTCTTCCAAAGAAGTCTTCTTTTCAAGTGCTACTTGCCTTTTTTGGGTTTGAAATCAGGGTAGAAAGTTAAGCTTTGCAATGTTGGATGCACCACGGTTGTTCCAACCAATGTTTGGATGATATCTCCACCTCAGATTATAATTAGTGGAATAAGATTTATTTTGTCAGTTGAAATTGGCTATGTATTACTCTACTTCAGTATTTGGAAATTAGTCAATTGAGTAACCTTCACGACAAGCTTCACATAGTAGTATTTTTAGGAATTTGCTGCATCGCAAGGTTGTCATTGCCAATCCAGCCACTTGTGTCGTTAAGGCAGTGATGGCATCTAGTTCTTGCACTCCAACAAAAGGTTAAAGCATCATTTATGGATTGAGGACATCTCTTCCAAAAGGTTAAAGCATCATTTATGGATTTCCCCATCAAAGCTTCTCCAACGGAAACATCAATTGTAGTTCTAGTTTGGCTTACCATTGTAGAAAGTGTGAACTTGTAGACACTTGGAAATGCCATGATAAGGGTACTTACAGCCAACAACATTAAAAGCTGTGCAACAACAGCATTAGAGACACCATTATACTTAAAAGTATCGCATAACTCCAAGAATGTCACTAGATGTGCATTTGGATCATCACTTGGTAGGCCACCAAACTAAGCGGATTGTTATATCATTAGGATTGTAATCTCAATGTTATTTGCAGCAATAATTGGTCATTGGATGCTTGAATGGAATCATTGAGTATAATCCCGAAAGGATTTAAGTTCAGGTTCTTGATTTTGTTCAGCTATCCCTTAAGGATTTGTTGCGTGCAATGTCAAATATTCACCTGAAATTACAGAAAATAAAAGCTTGAATTAGAACTAAGAATGCTTATATTAATATTAACAATTAAAGTAGAAATAGTTCCCCGGTAATGACGCCAAAAACTTGACATGAATTTAGTAGTGCAAGTGAACATATCATTGTAAGTAGTATAATGATAAAAATAAGATCGTTCCCATGAAGAACTAAACCACTTTAAAATTAAGTACCAATATTTATGCAAGCCAATGGATTGTGAATGAAGGGGTTCTAAATTAAACAGGAAATTTATGTAAACTTATTTAAACTAACACTTAGGTTCACAATAACTATCACAATTCACCATGTTTTTCTTACTTTTAATCAATTCATGCAATAGTTCCAATTATTAACCTAGAATTTTTGAGCAATTACAAGCATATTCCTATGTCTTATAATGATATATTTTCCTTCGCTTGATTCACTATATTCTTATATGTGCTACACTAAGACAAATTCATTAAAAGCTAATCTAATCAGATTATCTATGGCTAAAGAGTATATTCTTATCTCTTTAATAAATTGGATGATCCAATTAGATAAATAATCCAGTCACAAGCTATATTATATAAGGCTAACCCCAAAATTCATTCTCCCAAGCCAGGTTTAGGGTTACTAATCAATTTAACAAGTGATCTAACAATTAGAAGCATTAAGTACAAGACAACATAAACAATTGAAAACTAAGCATGCATTAAATTTAATCAAAGGCCACATAGGCTACATGTGAGTTTATTTGTAATGTTAGAATAAAACTACTCCATAATAGCTATGCAAAACAAGAACATAATTATAAAGATCATTATAAGTAATAAAGAAAATAAGAAGAAGAAAGGTAGAAAACTAAAGTTGTCAAGCTTTAGATCTCTATAAGCTCCTTGCTATCTCTCCCTCACTTGCTTTAATGTACTTTAAAACCCGTAGCCTTCACCTCCTTTTATAGGTCTTTACCTCCTAGTTTAATAAAGCTATGAGTCCTTGATAGAGGTGGTGCCGTGACTACTTCCTTCCTTGAAGCTGTGGAGCCATAGCCTCTTCTATTTGCCAATGAAGTAGCCTTCAATATTGGCGCTGTGACCTCTTCCTTTTTGGTGTTACGGCGCTAGCTTCTCGAACTTTTTCTTTCATTTTTACTAAATTGGGCATCACGGCTTCCCTTGATATGGCCCTGCGGCACAATAGTCTTTTATTTTACCTTTTTTGTGCCACGACTCTCAAGTCCTTCATGCCACGGCCTAAGCCTTCAATGCTTCCTTCTTTGTCTTGGACTAGGACACTACTTAAACACTATAAAATAAATTCAATTAACTAAATAAATAAATAAAACTACTCACAATTTAATTAAAACATTACGAACCCCTAAACAAGCTAGACTAGGCTTAAAATACTAATTTTAATTGAAATCTAACTCTGAACTTCGAGGATTTAGTACAAATTACGAATCAAAAGTGTAGTGAAATGACTCTATTTCATAGAGTTATCAAAGCCCTTAACACATGCTTTGTTGAGGACTTTCTTCTTCAGGTTGTACATAGACCTATTGAGATATAAAATAATTAAATATATTACGACATAAAGTCTAATTATATTAAATTTAAATGTTACATTTCAAAGGGATACATCTATCGATATTGCACTAGGCCACCGACCTTCGTCTTATAAGCTAAGTGAATAGGTAAATATTTCATAGGATTCCAAAAATCAGGTATTAATTTGGTTTCCATCTAACAGAGGTTCACTGATATATTTATTTCATGATTCTCCATATGTTGAACACTCAGTACAGTTGTACAAATATCCTGAAAGAAAATGCTAAGTTCAGTAATAGTTTCAGACTTAAGTCTCGAATTGCAATGGGCAATAACTCTGCTTGAGACATGACAGTCATGGCTCTTCATACTATAAACTCTGTATTCTTTTAGGTTTACATAACAAGACAAATTAGAAGCATAATCATCTAGGAACTTGAAATCATTCTTCATCTATTGCAAACCAACTTATCATTCTTACTTAGAGCATAGGTTGCTTAAGACTTAAATTTTTTTTCATTCAGCTTACATAATTTCAATTCTGGACAATGACGTAACTCTTCCAAATCTTGATGAGTTTGTGTATTGTCTTTGATTTTACCTTTAAAGTCCGATAGTATTGAAAATATTATCAAATACATTCTTCTCAATATGCGACGACTAAGTTGTGACAAAATAAATTAGTAGACGAATATGACAACTCCAAGAATATACTCATCTTCACCCAATGATGATCTTTTTATATCTAGCAACATCAAATGATTTAACCCTGGCTAATACCTCCACACTCAACAATCTTGGAGGCAGCAGGTCTTTCTCTATTGTATTCTTTCTATAACTATTTTTTCTTTCTTTCAGAAAAGGTGATTCTTGAGCAAAAATTGACGATGACAATCAAATCAAGCATTGTTTATCACATATAGAACATGATAGTTTACCATGAGTACTCCACGCACAAAACATACCATAAGCAAGGAAATAATGAATAATCTATAAAAGAGCAGCTCTGATAATGATATTTTATTTCAAAAAATTATCTAAAGTGAAGATGTCATCTCGCCAAAGTTTTTTCAACTCGTCTATTAAAGGCTTGAGATAGACATCTAATTTTTTATCACGATAGTCCAGACTAGAAATTAGTAAAGTAAAAAAAAAGTTATATTGCTTCATGCACATGCTTAATCCTAGGTCATAAGAAGTGACAAACACTAGCCAACTTGAAACAGGAAAGTTTATGAAAGTTCCTTCAATGGTGAATGGCATAGCACCAAACTATAAGCTCTTTTTCTCTCTTACCTACTTCTATTTACTTTTCTCTTTTTTAGTTTTACTTCTTTTCTACATCTCTATCTCTTTCTGATCACGTGGGTTGGTTACTATGTCATCTTTTTCCTTTCAAAAGTTATCTTATAGCAAAAATAATTTACCTCTCGGATCTAAAATAGATCCATCTCCTGTTTTTCAAGAAGAGAGGATCCAGATCTATTAACAAAAACCTCCATTGTATTGTACGAATCCATGCAATTTACTTGGCCAAAATATTTGCCAACTTATATACATAAAAACCTCTAAGCTATCGGAATTTGATAGTAAGACTCTATTTCACAGTCTCTAATAGAATTTGCTAATAAGGAAATTGATACTGTCACGATTTAAGGACTAAAAAAAATGAATGAGATGGTTACTGAGATAGACACTCTGTGAGGAAGATGATGACAGGGAACGAGTTGTTGGTGGAGGGGGTAGTGATAGCAGAGTAGGGCAATGAGTTGGCATAGGAGGTAAAGGAAATCTAGCAAGGTGAGATCTCATGTGACCTCTTATTGCTTTTCCATTAGAAAAGCTATTTTTCACTGATTTGGTAGATATTATTTTTCTTCATCAATATGAAAAAACAGAGAAAATGCTTTTTTTCTCCCTTTTTTTCAAGTAGCCTATGTTGTGTCTATTTGTGAATTTAGGTATTTATTAGTGAAGAATTAGGTGACAAATTTTTTTAAGTAAAAAGAACCAATTAGGAAAATACTAGATGTCTATATTAGTCTTAGAAGTAATACTTGTACGATTCTTATTCAAAATTTTGTAAATCAATAACATAGTGTATAGAGAAGAGGGCTTGAATTCACAATAAAGTAAAAGGATATTAAAAATTAACATTAACGGAAAGATAATCTCTTGAATTGTTTTTATTTTTTTTTTTAAAAGAAAAATCTACTTCTAGTTGAACAAAGCACAAAGTTTTTCTCATCTTTAGAAATAAGTACAATTGATTTGTCATGGTTGAATTTGTGATAATAATTCTTAAATTGAAGAGTTAAGAATATGTTTACCATAACAGGTTGTTGTTGACAATGTAGCTTTGTAGATTACATCCATGTTTAATAATTCAATCAACGAACGTCACGTCACGTCACGCCAATTGGTTATCACTAAATGAAATGTCAACTAAGCATAAATATTTTCTTTCTTTTATGGTTCGTAAAGGTATATATTTTTATTTTTCAAGCTTCTTAATGAATAATTTTTTTCTATGTTGTTTAAGAATTCTAATACATGAAAATATAAATTTATATTTCAAATTTAATTTGGCAACAAGACCTTAGCTGATCCTAATAGGATCTATAAAACTATAATCATAATATGTAGATGTTTGTATCTGAGATGGATACTTGATTATATTTGTGTTGAGTTTTAAATTTTACCATTTACTCCCCAAAAAGCCTTTTTCAGTAGGTACATATTGAAGAGTGCAATGATTATAAAGTAAAAATATATAATCAAGTCCTAATTATAATAACATAAAAGAAAAGTCAAATGGTATGGATGGAGATGTGTTATGCCATTTGGTATAAGGTCTGAATCCAACCATTGATTGATGTGAATATTTTGTCCTAATTTGTTATTTATTTATTTCATTTTATGTGGATTGTTAGTTGTTGAATTGGATCGTGTTAATCGTTGAATTGAATAAAAATTATTATATAGTGATATGTATTAGATGTAAATATTTGATCTCACTGTCATATGCCCACTTATAATTAGAGTAAACATGTCAATTCCCTAATTTTTAATTTTCATAAATATTTTCAAAAACTTGTCAAGATATACTATAAAGTTATTGTTCTTTTTGTGTCCTACAAATTTTAGTATGTTATCATTGACATTCACAACCAGGCAACATGAAAATTAAAAATGACTCAATGACCTTTTTCACATAGTTGAATGTCACTCAACAAATTATGTTTGAAACCATAGACAAATAAAATAAGTTCAATTGAGAAATTATCATTACCAATATTACATATCCCTTGGTTTTTCCTTTATTGTTATCCCTAAAGTTAGCAAAGCTGCTACTATGTGCCTCTAAATAATTAACTAACTTTTCTCTCCAATCATGTGCTTTTAACATCTACTATCCAGCACCCAAAATTATTTATTTTCTTTGGTCCTAAGACACACCTGTAGGTATATGGATCAATTTTCTTTGGGTATCCAAATTCCCTTAGGTCTTGCAATCTTAGCTTCCACTACTAATTGAGGTTTTGAGTTTTTAATAACCCAAACCAGTTTTTCCTTGTCAATTTCCTTTTTTTATTTTTCTTAGTTTGTAGGAATGAGCTGTGTAACTAGTTTGGTTATAATGATGGCAGATATTAGATGCAATCTTTACAAAGAATATGTTGTATGCTTTATGTTCAGCATTATAATGATATCCAATTCCAGTTTATCGTATGCACATTTCTAACTTCCAAGTAGCAACAGATGGGTGGGAGTAGAAGAACTTGCACTATCGGCTTCCATAGCAGTCTTGAGAAAGCCTATAAGTGTCTGATTATCAATAGCTACCTTAGGATGCCTTATCTCCTTATTCGGGTCCCATATGACCCTAGAAATTTAGAATAGGCAATGATTAAAGATGGAAAACATAACCCAAGTTTTGGCCCTCAATAGCTACTATGTATCACAGCAATATGTTAATAGTCTTATCAAAGATAATTGCATAAAGCAGGACTGCTCTTTCCCTTGTCAGATCATTAGCATGGCTGCTCAAGAGTAGATTTTCCAGTATAGAATAATACCATGCTTTGGAGTTTGAGTCTAGTTGACTTGCTTTTAAAGAGATCGGCTCCTAATTTGTAAGCTTTAACTTTGAGTTCGGGGAAGTAAAGAGCATCATTGACAGCATGCAAATTCAGGCCCCTAAACAAACTCTAAACATATTTGTCATTGTCTATGTTTAGAGTTTGGTAGTAGGCATTGATGGTGGCATTGTCAAAAGCTCATGGCTCGAAAGCAGAACCCTCATTCAGACATAGATTTCTTGTTCAACAAGGATTCCTTCTATCATTTTTCTGCTTCAGCTGAGACAAATTTGTTATTATGAACCTAGTGACATCGGCAATGCAAGCTCGCTTTGTAAAGACCTGAACAAAAAGAACAGAACCCAGCCCCCAATAATCCCACAATAAGGTCAACACAGGCTCCATAATTTAAAAGTAAGGAATTTTTAGAAATATGAGTTATATCCATTGTTCAATATTTTCTAGCATCACATTCCAACTCATATGTACCCATTAAAGCAATTTAACCTCTAAATGAATATCCACACAAACAGTGTATATGTATATTACTTGGTTTACTACATAATTGTAATCCAAGCACAAAAATATCTAAATCATGAGGGATATTGTAGCATACATATGATGATTCCATTATACTCAATAACAAGAACAAAAGAAACTTCACAATGTAATGGAATTTATCAACTAAACCCATCTTCTAAACATACCAACATAACCTCCCCCCCTCTCCCCAAAATGATGTATATAAATATTCCCGAACACATAGTATTATCATACACCAATGATTGAGGCAAAATGAAAAGCATAATCACACATTCATTATATATGCCATGCTATTGCAAAATATATATATATATAAATCAAGAAACTTACACTAACAACAAAATATCCAAGCAAATGAATATGCAACAGTGGAATAAGGAGGGGTAAGTGATTTAAATGTGTAATTGTGTGGTTAGAAGGTGGATTATGAAAGTGAATCAGGTTTTGGGATAAGATAACTAAGGATTTCTAGTTTTTGGGGTTCTGATTTCTGTTTTGAAAAACTGAATTCCTAATATGTTGCTGTGCGCTATGCTTATGGCTCAGCAGTGCCAAGGCATCGAGGTTTGGACATCGTGGCGTTAACTTCTCTGATGTTATGTTTCCATATTTTTCAATTTTTTTAAGGCGCCGTGGCTTTGGGGTTTTAATGCCTTGGCATCAAGCTCTATGACTTTAGCTTATGTTTAGGTATTTTTCTTGCCACTATGGCTCTAGGGTTTGTAAGGCCACATCACTTTTTAATTGTATTTCTAGGTAGAGTTTGGGCTCCGCGACTCTGGCCTTGTGAAGCTATGGAGCCAAGTGCACTAACTTAATTACCTTTGGCTGAGGCATGGGCACTATGGTGTTGATATGTTGGGCGCCACGGCGCCATGCATTCTATTTTTTGTTTCTTCTTTTTCTTTGATGCCTACAACAAAATAGACAAAGTTGGATGAGAACATAACACTAAAACCTAAAAAAGTAAAGATAAAAGAAAATGAAAAAAGTTTAGAAACTTAGGTTGTCTCTCAAAAAGTGCTTGGCTTGTAGTCCTCGGCTTGACTTAGTCATGCTCAATCAAAGTCGACTAGATTGATGGACATCTTATGCTGATCAAATTTGCCTCCCTAGTAAATGTTTGAGCCTCTGTCCATTCACTTTGAATGTCTTATCTAGATCAGTGGTGGCTAACTCAATGGCTCCACAAGGGTACACTCTTATGATAGTGAATGGTCTGGATTAGGGGTGTCAACGGCAAAGCTCTACTCGGCTTGTCTCATTTTAGGTAAGCTTAACCTCGGCTCGTAACCGTTTCAGGTTCGCGAGCTTAAGCTCGTTAAGAACTTGTGATCAAATTCAGGTTCAAGCTCGACTCGTTAAGGCTCGTTAGCCCCATCAATTTTAACTTTCTAATATATATATATATAAAGTCTAAAATATAATTTAAATATTCATACAAAAATCTCAGCCATCAATATCATACAAACTAATATAAACAAGTATTATAAATAATAATAATAATAAAGAACTGAAAATTGAAACAAAAATCTCAAATTACATCCAAAATAACATTAAAATTTTTTAATTCAACAAAATCTAATAGTCTGCCAAATCGTCATATCCTTTAACAAATCTTTATTTGCTAGTCTGGATTAGAAGTTGAAAGTAGTGTCCAAGTCCCAATTCCCAAATCTTTCTTTACTTGAGAGTTGAATGGTTTAAGAGGCTAAGAAGCTGGCGGTGAGGCTTAAGGGTTGAAAGGTTTAGGAGACTTTGAGAGTGAGAAACAAAGAGTCTGCAAGAGATGAGAAGATTCTAAGAAAGATAAGAAAGTTGTTTATGAATGAAACCCTATCCTAATTCCCAAATTACTTTATGTATTTAGTATTTTTTATTTTTTTTCTGACTTCCAGTTGGTTTGCAATTAGACTTCCAACTGGCTTCCAATTTCTATTTAAAACACTAGGATTATTAACTATTATATTAACAATACTATTAATCCATTAGACTTTTAATATTATGCTAATAAAATTAAATGTGTTATATATTAATGTAAATAATATAAATATAATATAATTACACATGTAATTCAAAATAAAATATAAATATTTATTATTTATAATATATAAATAAAAATATATTTAATTATCCTTAACAAGCTGGCTCACGAGCTTACGAGCCGAGTTTTGCAAATATTGAACTCGACTCGTTTACTAAACAAGCTCAAAAGTAAAGCTCAATTGGCTCGTTTAGTAAATGAGTTGAACTCGAGACGAGCTAGCTCTATTCATTACTAGCCCTAGTCTGAACCATCTTAATTTGAGCTTTCTCTGGAGTAGTTTCAAGTAGGAATTGTAAAGTAGAACTTGTTGACCCAGCTTAAAGCAGCGATCAACAATCTTCTTGTTATGACATCTTTTTGTTCTATCCTTGCTAAACTTGGCATTCTCGTAGGCTTGGAGCCGAAACTCATCCATCTCATTAAGTTGGAGAAGTCTTTTCTCATCGGCTACTTAGAAATCAAAGTTTAGCTTCTTAATTGCCTAATAGGCTCTGTGTTCTAACTCAACCTATAAATGAGAAGCCTTGCTAAAGACTAGTCGATATGGGGACATGCCTATAGGAGTTTTATAGGCTATACGGTATGCTCATAGTGCATCGTTCAATATTTTGGACTAATCTTTTCTTGATGCACGCACTATCTTCTTTAAGATCCTCTTGATTTCTCAATTGGAAACCTCAGCTTGGCCACTTGATTGTGGATGATAACTCAAGGAAACGTTGTGAGTGACCTTGTATTTGGTAGTTAGTGCCCTTACTTATTTGTTACAAAGTGAGAACCTCCATCACTAATGATAGCTCGAGAGTGCTAAACGAGTGAAGATCCTTGTTTTTTCAAAAAATTCATCACAACTTTGGAGTCGTTGGTTGGCAAGACAGCGACTTCAACCCACTTAGAGATATAATCAATAGCAACCAAGATATATTGAGTGGCATCTCATGTATTTGAGATATCTTGCACATTCTCTAGGGCATATCATATTTTGAAATATAGTCATTAGTATCCTTAAATAATGTAGGCCAATAGAAACCTAATTGGAGCACTTTTGCAACATGTCTATCCTTTCCAAAATGTCTAACATAGTCTGAAGAATGGCAATGCTGGAGTTTACTTTTACTTTCCTCCTCCAAAACACATTTTAAAAATCTGATCAGCATATTGTTTAAATAAGAAAAACTTTTTTTTTTTGGCTAGGAATTTAGTTCAGGTGGAAAGACTATACCAACTATATAATTGACAAAATCAGCATACCATGGTAACCTTTAATTAACAACTTGATATAATTATTCATCCAGGAAGGTCTCATTGACCAAGGTTGGATCAGCAGCTTTTTTTTTTCCATCTTCTAACCTTGATAGATGGTTTAGTACTTGGTTTTTAGTACCTTTTAGTCTTTAATTTTCAAGTCGAACTCTTGTGGCAATAGAATCCTCTTATCAACTTGGGCTTTGCATCTTATTTGTTGATTAAATATTTAATAACAGAGTGGTCAATATAAAAAATAACTTCAATTCCAATAAGATAAGAACATAATTTATCAAAAGCAAACATTGCTAATAATTCATTTTCAATGGTAGTATAACTTAATTGAGCACTAGTTAATATCTTACTAGCATAGTATATATATAGAATGAAAAATATTGTCCTAAAACTAAATCGAACGCAAAGGTTTAAGCACACATTCAAGGTTATAGAGACATATATCATAGGAATCACCAAAAACAAAATATTTATCCATAAATACCTTAAGGCTTTGCTCCACCATGTCAGGTGAAGATAGCCATCATACTCCTTTGGAAGTTGGTTGAGGCATTACATTGACCAAAAGGCATCCTTTTAAAGGTGAAGGTACTATAGGGGCATGTGAAGGTAGTCTTTTCTTGGTCTTCTGGGACTACAACAATTTGGTTATCACGAATAATCATCTAGAAAGCAGTAATATTTCTTACCTGCCAGCCAATCTAGCATTTGATCAATGAAGCGAAGAGGAAAGTGATATTTCCATGTAGCTTTATTGAGCTTGCAGTAATCCATACATACTTGCCTTGTGGCTTTATTGAGCTTGCGATAATCTATACATACTCGCCAGCTGATCACAGTTCTTGTCGGGATCAACTTATTCTTTTTGTTAACCACCATTATCATCCCTTCTTTCTTTGGTACATATTGGATGGGGCTTACTTATGAGCTAGCCGAGATAGGATAAATTATGACCACATCTAGCCACTTAATTATCTCTTTCTTGATGACTTCCTTATAATGGGATTGGTTGCATTTGATTTTCAATTATGGCTTTATGGTTGTCCTCCATGAGAATCTTGTGCATGCAAAATGAAAGACTTATACCTTTGATATCAGCTATGGTCCATCATAATGCCTTCTTAAGTTCTAATAGAGGAATGAGCTTGTCTTCTTGTATATTAGTAAGAGATGCAGAAATTATAACATGCAAAATAGAGGAAGACCAAGAAACACATACCTCAGATGTGTAGGCAAGGGTTTGAGCTCCAAGGTAGGTGGCTCTCCAATTGAGAGCTTAGAAGTTGAAGGGGTGGAAAATGGATTGTCCAAATATTCAAACTTAGAGTTCAATCTAGCAAAATGTGGTGAGTCATCTAATAATCTCATACACTCAACAAGTTCATCATCATCTCTGTCAGTGTTAGAAACTAAAGATGCTTCAAGAAGGTCAGTAGGATAATTTTCTAAAAATACCTCTTATGTGATAGTGTTCACCACATCAATTGAATAGCACTTCTCATGGTCTAGTGAAAATTTCATAGCTTTAAATACATTAAATTTTACTTTTTGGTCTTGAAAGCTTATGGTAAGCTCACCTTTTTGCACATCTATTATGGTTCTACCTGTACCTAAGACATGTTTTCCCAATATGATAGGGATTTCCTTATCTTCTTCCATGTCAAGCACAATAAAATTAGCAAGGAAAATTAATTTCTCTACTTTAACTTTGCACATCCTCTACAATTCCCCCAAGATAGGTAAGAGATCTATCAGCTAATTGTAGAGTAACAGAAGTAGGTTTAACTTCCCCTAAACCTAATTTTTGGTATATGGATAGTGGCATTAAATTAATGCTAGCTCCTAAATTGCAAACAGCCCTACCAAAAAATTGTGTGCCTATAGTGCAAGGGATAGTAAAAAAATATGGATCTTTTAGCTTAGGTGGGAGTTTCTTTTGTAATATAGCATTACATTCTTATGTAATTGACATAGTTTCACACTTACCTAGCCTCCTCTTCTTGGACAAGATGTCCTTCATGAGCTTAACATAGCTCGGTATTTTCTCAAGTGCTTTAGCAAAAGGGATATTGATATGAACTTCTTAAATATATCTAGTAGTTTTTGAAATTGTTTGTCAATGTTCTTTTTTTTTTTTTTTTTTTTTTGAAATATTTAAGGAAAAGGTAGTGGAGGATTTCACTTTGTAAGTTCAGCTTGCACTTTCTCTCCATTCTTTTCAGCTAGTAATTCCACTTGAATTGGCTTATTTAAAGCCTCATTTTTCTTTCTAGGCTCTTCTAACTCCTTGCCACTTCTGTGAGTGAATACCTAGTATTATTCTTTATTATCCTTCCTTAGATTAGACTTAATGTCACTAAGGAGAGCACCTTGAGGTCTATTTGTTAAAGCATTAGCCAGCTGGCCAATATGTGTCTTAAATGTCCTTAATGATGCCGCTTGGCTTTGGATCACTGAATCAATCCTAGACACGTATTGTAAAAACATGTATTCCAATAATGGTTTCTTTATGAGCTACTAGTATTACTTATGATTGGAAACCATGTGGAAAATTCAGCTTCACAGCATTAGAAACCCCTTGGTTATTCCAACCAAAATTTGAATGATTTCTCCATCCCAGATTATTCTTGTTTGGCTTACTAAATCATTGTAAAAGGTTTGGACTTGCAGGCACTTTGGAATAACATGGTGTGGGCATCTTCACAGCAAGTTCTTGTATCTTTCTCATGTTAGTAGTATATCAAAATCCCAACATCTCATGCCTCATACAAAGATTCTTAGTCCAATTGCATGAATGATGTGATCTCATTCCACAACTTGGCTATCTTGGTGGTGAAAAGAATTTTGCCAAAAATTTCTAAGCCAAATCACCCATGTAGCGGTAGAGTTTGAGGGCATTGAGTATAACTAGTTTTTTACCTTATCTCGAAGTGAGAAGGGGAAAAGCCTCAGGTAAATAGCATCATTAGAAAAGTCATTGCACTTAAAAGTGTCACACGAGGTGAGCATTCAGATCATCATTTGGTAGGCCACCAAACTAAGCTATTGCTAGATCAACTGAATGGTACCGAACATAATTCTAAAGTTGTTACACAAGAGGGACAGTATAGTCCCACAAGCATTTTGGTTTTGGTTATGCTTCAACCATTGCTTTGGATTTTCTTAAAACTTGGGCTTTTTGAAGTCTTCGAAAGTTCTTTCGATGACTAGATCAAAAGATACTAGTTCCAAGTGTTAAGCTCTTCGCAAGCAATGTCAAAGTTAACCTAAAAATATAGAATATAAAGTTTGAATTAAAACTAAGATTGCTTAGTATTAATATGAATAATAAAACTAGAAATAATTCCCCAACAATGAAGCCAAAAGCTTTTTACGAGGTTTACAATAGAAGCCCACGTATCGTCTTGAAGTAATATAATAATGAAGCAAATATCGTTGGCACGCAATAATGCCAAATACTAAAATTATCCAACATAGTTTTATTTAAACAATCAAAATTGTGTTTTGCAATCAATGGTTTTAACTAACAAATTGTAAACTTATTTAAAATAAACCTTGGTTTACAATGTCGATCAACACTTCACCTATATTTTCCTTACTTCTTCCTAATTCATGCAATAGCTCAAATTATTAACCTAGAGTTATTAATCAATTATAAGCATATTCTAATGTGTTATAATATATTTCCCTTAATTAATTTACTATATTCCTATGTGAATTAAACTAAGACAAATTCATTAAAACCAACTCTAATTTTGGTTACATATGGCTAAAGAGTATATTCCTATCCTTTAGCCAAATCAAATTATTTCAATAAATGAATAATTCAAACATATGCTAGTTCATCTAAGGCTAACCCTAAATTAACTTTTCTAAGTTATTTAAGGATTCTAAATCAGTTTGTTTGGTGCGTAATCAACTAAGAAGCATTAAGTTCAAGATGAACACAAATAATTAAAAACTAATGCATAAATTAATTAAAAGCAAGAATCATATAAGCTATATTTGAGTTCAATTGTAACCTTAGAAAATGAGCTACTCTATACTAGCTAAAGAAAACAAAAATATAATTGTCATTACAAGTGAATTAGAAAATAAGAAGGAAAGAAGGGAAAAATGAAAAGTTTTCACATATTCAAGTCTTCATAAACTCCTTAATATCTACAATATCACTTGCTTTAATGTGTTCTTTAAACCCCAGCATCCACCTTTTTATTTAGGCCTTTTTTTTTCTAGTTTAAAAACAACTAGGATTCTAATTATTCATGCTTAAGGACCACGGTGTCATCACCCTTGGTGCTGCGGCGCAAAGCTTTCTATTTGCCAATAAACTTATGATCATTTCATGGCGCCATGACTTCGTCTTCATAATGTTGTGGCGTTGTCTTCTCTGACTTGTAATGTCAAATATCTTGATTTTCAACGTTGTACCTTTACTTTGCATACTGGTGCGGTTCTATCCTCTCTGACTTCATGCTTGAAATCCTAGGCTTTTACTATCTCGACGCTAGTCTTGTATCACTGTGGTGCCATACTCTCAAGTTATGTCTTTCTTTTCATCTTCTTCAGCACACGGTGCCCAAGTACTCAATGCGCGACACTGCCTTCAAATTTATCCTTTTTGAATGATACTAAGACATTTCCCAAAACAAAGTAAATAACTAAACTTAAGCAAAACTACTCATAATTGAAATAAAACACACTTAACTAATAAAAGCCTAAACACACACAACTTAACTTGAAAATATCAATTCTAATTGAATTCTAACTCTAAACTCAGGGATTTAGTATAATTTAGTACTCGTAAGTATAACAAAATAACTATATTTGTCACACCCCCACACAGAGGTATGACTAGTAAGAAGAACGGATAACCAAACTTTCGTAACCCTGACTTGACCCCAACTGAACACTATATGACCCTCGAACAATTATATTTAAAACCAAGAAAAACTTTACTGAATTAAATTAAAAACATAGACTTGTTACTGAATATGCACCATTTACTGAAAATTTTAGCAAAGGTTCCCCGATATGTGGAACATGCGCAAAAGTACAAACACATAATCCTATTTTTATACAATAATAAAGACAACAAGGAGCTCCGCTCTGTTTCTCATCACAATAACAAATGACTAGACTATTACATAATATAAAGACCAGACATCCCATACTCTAATGTGATTACAAACTTTCATTATTTGCTTCAAGTATGAGATTTCGGAATATACCTTGCCGCCAAACACTTGGCAAGTCCAGTATTGGTAAATGTCATCCCTTGAGATCTTGTTACTAAAAAAATATCAACAAAGAGGGGTCAGTCTTAGGACTCAGTGAGTGGAAAATCATACCCAAAGGGTACTAGCATCACTCAACACATGTATATAATATATAATTAATTAATTTCAACTTATCATAAATTTCAAAACAACTAAGATTACATGTACACGATTAAGAAAACATAAACTTAAAAAGCACAATTCAAATAGTACTCTATATAATTCAATCAACAATCAAAGCACACAAATCATAAAAGGGCCAACAAAGTAACTTAACCCCGCACACCATATATCCACCCACCGACAATTTTTGAGCTACACACCAAATATATTTCCCATATACAATCCATCCCAATGGGGCTGAGCACTCAAATATTTTAAAATTACTTATCAGAATTAGAGTATCTCATATCAGAATATCAAATCAGAATTTTCTAGGTGCACCTAGATTTCAATTTCAAAAGTAAGAATCATTTCGGAGAAAAATTCATTTTGTTGGCCCTTATCAACCACAAACAATTTCAACCATCAAACAGAATTCAAATAACTAAATGAAACATTACACATACTTATTTTTTCATATAACACATCCATTCAAATTTACATACAATTATACATAATAATCTAGCCCCCAAAGGGTAATAGTTAATAACTCACATTTTACCGATTTCATTTGTCACTTACTCTTACATTCACACGTGTCATTGATTCAACAACACTTTCTAAAGCTGCAATTACATTTTCCAAGTATTACTTATTTTGTCCATTCGATAGGTTATAACTTTTTAATTACAAGAATCTAGAGTTATTAAGTTACAAATATTTAGGAGAAATTGAGGGAGAATCGCCTACGTTGGTTTGGACATATCCAACGTCGGCCAATGGATGCAGTAGTTAAGCAAGGTGACTTGGTTCAGGTGCCAGGTGTTAGACGTGGGGAGATCGAAACTTACATAAGGGGCAATCATCGAGAAAGATATGGTTGTGCTAGGGATTAATGAAAATGTTGTCTCGGATCGATGCGAATGGAGGAAAATGATTTATATAGCCGACCCCAACTAGTTTGGGATTTTAAGGCTTAGTTGAGTTGAGTTAAGTATTTTTAGGTATTTTCACAACCCCCCTGGATATATTTTTGTTTTCAACTTATATACTTAACCAAATTTAATAAAACCAAGTTGAAACATTATCTTTAGGAAGTTAATTATCTTTCTTATTTAAAAACTTCTCCTAAAATTAGTCTTGATTCCATCAAATTCTCACATGAACATAAACAATGCATTAGCACAATTTTTGGATATCAACATTAGATTCCAAGAAAATTTCATTCTAGTTTATCAAGATGTTAGGAACAATTTTTATTCAGAGGTCCTAAGCTAATTCTAACCATAACACCCGATAAAATCCTTTGGACTGACTAAAACTCACTTAAAATCTTACACATACCTAGCTATAGTCCAATAACTCGACTAACAAATATACTTAAAACCAGGTTACGAAATTTTCCAGACATCATCTCAAGACCTTAAGCTACACTTTCTCCTTAGAACTCTTAAATTAATACAATCTATAAGACACTCAAAATACTCGATTTCTATGAACCACCAAATCTAAACCCTACTTCCCATTAAATAACCAATTCACCCTTATTTCCTCACTTTCAAGCTTCAACTTATTCAAAAATTCCAATTCTATAATTTAACATTAACATAGTCAAGTTTCATGTTTCTCAATTAACTATTTAACAATGGAAACCTACATAAGTTAATTTCCATGTATATATATATATATCTATTAACATTTAAAATTATGCTAGCCATCTCGTCAAATGCCTAAGGGTAAATTATTTTTCATGATTATGTACGCACTACTATTTCAGCATTACTCATATTCTACTTTTTAAAGTTTAACACTTACGTAATTAATTTCCATATATTATATATATGTGAATTAACTTATGTAATTAAATCACCTCATGGTTCTCCTAACTAATTCATTAATTATCTAAAATTCCATAAACATATATAAAAAAACAACAACATAATTCCTAAAACAACACTTGATTACTTCTACTAACTTACTTTTCATTCTAATTAGGTCTAATTGATTTATAACTAATTCACCTAAACTAGCATTTAATGATACTATAACTAACATTACTAATTTACTAACTCAAAGTTTTGAAACAATAAAAATTTGACACTTATAACTTTATTAACCTCACATCTTAAAACCCAATTGAATCCCTAAAATGAATTTAAGAAAAACATAGACATGAAAGTAGTTTAACTATCTCACATCTCACGGTTTACAAGGAATCAAATTTGCTGCCTTAAGTAATGCTATCCATGAGTTAGTATAATTACTTTTGTCACCAAAAACATCTTAACACACTACGGCAAGGGTGGTTAAACTGCCCTCCTTCTTCATAGCTGAAAGAAGCCAAAACAGGGCATGGTAGCAGCTTATGTTACAGCTATTGCCTGCCGCCCTTTTTGATTTCGCTCACACACTATCACACATCACACTTTAGAGTTTACGGGCTGGAATTCTTATGGGTTTGGCTAGAATTCTTGGTTAAAAAAAAGAAAAAAAAGAGAGCACTTACTCCTTAAAACAAATGAGATACACGACAACAAGGGAGAAGGAACAAACTGGAGCAAAGAAAAGGGAAAAGAAGGCAAAGCTCATCTTCACTTGGCCACCAACAAAAAGAAATCTTCATTGCACCTAAAGCTACTGGCTGAACTTGAATATAAGATCGATCAAGGAAAGAGAAGAATAGAAGGAGTCAGCAAACAACCAAGAAGGAAAAGAGGCACTGCACAAAAGGAAAAAGGAGGTGAATGGTATAAAAGACAAAACATGCACACAAGTCAAAGTTAAAGATTCCTTTGAGCGGCTCTAGTTAAATCTTAATAATTCATTTCTAGATTTATATATATCATTATTTATATCCTACTCTTTTAATCACACAATATAATAAAAATTTATTTCTTAATTACATGTATGTACCTATTTATTTATTTAAAATTTTAATTTACGTAAAATTTTATTTAACTAGTTACATATGTTACACCTAAATTTTCTAAAATAAATGCTAAACTATCAAGTTATGACAATATTTTACAAAGTTATCAAATTCACTTTCGGTCATTAATAGCCATCATTAAGGATCACATCCCAGATTTCGAAATCAACGCTAAACAAAGCTGGTATAATAGAGGACTGACTCTCTCCAAGTAAGATTCTGAAGTTATCCATTTTAAAATGACTAACAGTGTTTCATTAATAACATATTTGAAAATATAATATTGTGACATTCTCTAAGACCAACAGCTAGCATAAGAATAGAAAACTGGAGTAGGTAAATAGTTTAGGCGACTAAAAACACCCTCTTCTTTTGATTTGAGAAACAAAACTCATAGACAGATATGCAATCAATCAAATAACTTAAGCAACAAAAATTAATGAGAGAGTTAGAAAGATTGCATATATGTTTTATAGTGATTCACCATATCTCCTTGTTTCATCCACTCCTCAAGAATTTCCTGAGAGATCAATCGACTACCAGCTAAATTAAAAGGCTCAGCAAAAATCTTTACACCAATTAAAATTACATGAATCAATAAGAACCTTAACACCACTAAATTGTAGGGTTTAGCAACCTTTACATGAGCTAAAATTGTAGGAATCAACAAGAACTTTTACACCAAATTCTTCAAAACTCAATATAAGCCGAAGTTTAACAAGCTTAACACTAAATTTTAAGTTCTCACTTGTCCTTTCTAATTTGAAAGAAGAAAAGAAGTTCTTCAAAGAATAACACAAATACACAGTTATTAACTTGATTGAATCAAGGATTTGAAATTTTAAATTTTAGAATGGTGATTTTCTTTAGACCTTGAGAGTAATGATTGTATTGAAAAGTTGTTCAAGTATTCTCTCTTTATCTTGAATATGTAGCTCTTCGATATAGAGACTATAGCTTGAAAATAGTTGTTTCTCAGTAAAAGAGAATAGTTGCCAAATATAACAACGGCATAAATGTTCTTTCTTCTGATATCGATCAAACGGCATTAAACAAAAAATGTAGTTTTTAGAGATGGTATTGCAGTTTGAGCACAACATATCGTATTCCTAGGACTTTAATTGTCTTGTTTTGTTTTCATGTGAGTTCTAGCGTGAGAGATATTTTTAACTATCTTCAATTGAGAAAGATGATAATAGTTGATGTTTCTTCCAAAAACGATATTGTATGAATAAGTAATTGAGATTTAAGTTGATTTAGCTAACTAATTTAAATGAAACAGTGTGTTTGAGCCTTTAGCTAACTGAATAGATGATCCACAGTTGATTTTTCAGCTGACTACTCTTTGACTTTTCTTCAATTGATTGAATAGATGATCCATAGTTAATTTATCAACTTCACTTTGTGCACTATTCTTCCAAAAATTAGGGCTTGACATGTTTACTCTAATTACAAATGGACATGTGAGAGTGAGGTGTGAGATCAAATATCTACACCAATCACATATCACTATACAGCGAGTTCTATTCAATTCAACAATTAACAATTTACACAATCCAATTCAACAATCAAAAATCCACATAAAGTGAAATAAATAAATAATAAATTAGAAGAAAATATTCACATCAATTGATAGTAAGATTCAAACCTAATACCTAATGGCATCACACATCTTCATCTACACCATTGTAGTGTTCTTTTATGTTATTATAATTAGGACTTGATTATTCATTTCTATTTTATAATCATTGCACTCTTCAATATGTACCTATAAAGAAGACTTAGCGGGCAATAAATGGTAAAATTTAAAACTCGCCTCAAATATAATCTAGTATCCATCTAAGATACAAACCATCCAGCTCCATATTATGATTAAAGTTTTATGGATCCTATTAGGATTATCTAAGGTCTCGTTGAAATATAAATTTATATTTCCATGTATTAGAATTCTTTCTTTTTTTTTTTTTTGATAAATGTATAAGAAATCTTAAACTACATAGAAAAAGTCTCTTAATTAAGAAGTTTGAAAAATAGAATATATATCCTTACTAACCATAAAAAAACCATGTCATTGAGTGATGACCAATTGACTTGACATGGGCGTTCGTTGATTAAATTATTAAACGTGGAAGTAATCTACAAAGCTACATTGTCAAAAACAACTTTTTATGGTAAGTGTATCCATAATTCTTCAATTTAAGAATCCTCAGCACAATTTCAACCACGGCAAATCAATTGTACTAATTTCTAGCTAGAGAAGAGAAAAAACTTTGTGCTTTTTTCAACTAGAAGTATATATTTATTTTTTCTTTTATTAAAAAAATGTCAAGAGATTATCTTTCCGTTAATGTTAATTTTCAATATCCTTTTACTTTATTGTGAATTCAAATCCTTATATCTTTACCCTATGTTATTGATTTACAAAATCTGGAATAAGACTCATCAAAGTATTACTTCTGAGCCTAACATGGACATCTTAGAATTTTCACAGCTAGTTCTTTTTACTAAAAAAGATTTATCACCTACTCCTTCACTAATAAATACATAAATTCACACACAGACACACAACATAGGCTACTTGAAAAAAGGGAAGAAAAAAAAAAAGCGCTTTCTCTTGTTTTTCATATCGATGGAGGAAAAGAAAATCTGCCAAATCTGCAAGAAATGCTTTGCTAATGGAAAAGCCATGGGAGGTCACATGAGATCTCACCTTGCTAGATTTCCTTTACCTCCTAAGCCATTATCAATTCAACCATCTGTTGAGCCAACTCACAGCCCTCCTCCTCTGCGACCACCACCTCCACCAACAACTCGTTCCCTTTCATCACCCTCCTCACTAAGTGTCTATCTCAGAAACAATCCCTTTCAGTCTTTCCAGTCCCTAAATCGTGACATATCAGTTTCCTTATTTGAAAATTCCGATAGAGAAAGTGAAATCGAGTCTTATATGAGAAACCCAACTCGCAGAAGATCCAGACCCTACCGAAAATCAATCTTAGAGCTGATGGAGGACACAGAAGAACAATCAGTGAATTCCATATCCTATATTGTTAGTGAAGACCAAGAAGCTGCTAAGTGCCTTATGATGCTTTCTAGGGACAAATGGCCAATATTGAAAGAAGCCCAAGAATTAGCTACTGATGGTCATGAGAATTGTAATACGTTGGTGAAAGTGGATGAGGAGGAGGACGACAAAGATGACATGGTTGCACCAATCCCAAAACGACCCAAGTTTCAATGTGGGACTTGCAAAAAAGTGTTTCAATCCTATCAAGCTCTTGGTGGGCATAGGGCTAGTCATAAGAGAATGACGAATCCAATCAATGAAGATGACAAAACTTTGAAGAACTTTGAATCTCCATTTTGCAGGAAAGTGTTTGATTCTGGTCAAGCACTTGTGGAACACAAGAAGGTTCATCATTCTGTTACTAGTAGTACTGCTATGGCTGAGACTAGGAGTGCTGCTGCTAATTATAGATTTGGTAAAATTTACATAGATCTTAATTTGCCTGCTCCTTAGAAGGTGATAAAGTTATTTAGGTTCATTATTCTGTGATAATTTTGATTATACAAATTGGGTTGAGAGGTAAAATTCTTCAACTTCTCAATTTGTTGTATAGATCATTATGAGTTATGACAGTTTTATACAATGGCCTGTTTGGCCTCAAAGAATTTAATGGCTTCATTATATTATGATTTTCAGTTTTATTTCCTTCATATTATGTTGTTACTTCTTCTACTTAATGGTTCTTTTACAATTCATGATTGAGATATTCATGATGATATCTGATGTTGTTTAGAGCTCTTTAAATCCTTAAAAGAAAAAACAAAAAATTTATATATATATATATATATTATTTTGGTAAATCCATTGATGAAAGTTGTGGAAGAAAGAATTTAAGTCCATTTAATTTGATGGGATTATGAGTTTTCATCTTCTTGTGACATAGTTTTTAGAAAATAAGTTACAAATGTTGAAGCTGCATTTGTTTCTGTTGTCCAGCTGTTTAAGCAAATAGTTTTTTTTTTTTTTTTTCCTATTTAGAGAGAGAAACTTCATTAATTCTTTTTTTAATTTATTTGAGGATGTTTGTACATGTCAGTCTAGCTAGGCTGTGCATATATTGATTTTTTCAGTCTTATCTTTTGTTCAGTTTTAGTTATCCTATCGTTGACTTATAACAAGTTAGAAATTGGTAGTAATATTTCACATTAAATTTTAAAATAAATAAGATATTTGGATAAGAAAAAAGACCTAATTCATTGGATGGTTAATCCTTTTATGACTATATATATCCTTTCTTTTCTAGATAAAAGTTATTGTTCCTAGCAAAAAATTAAAAAAATTCTCGTTTGAATGCATTATAAGTTCTTATAATAAACGGATTCAGATAAGAACCTAAATAAATTAATAAATTAGAGAAGTAATTTTTTCCTTATAATAAGGTGGTAAATCTCAATAAAAGAATGAAAACAAATAAAAATCACACATTAAGAGAGACAACTTGAGTTCAGAGAACTTGAAGTTTGTCGGCAACAAAATCTGGAGGAAATAGAAATAGGTTACGTTTTTAGTCTCAATGCTTCTTCAGTTGAATGTGTGAGGATAGTTGTATTTTGTGGAATTTTCCTAGATTGTGCCTGATGATTATCTGTAAGTCATGCAAAATGTCGTATAAGGCTTTCATTATTGGTTCTAATTTAGCAAGTTCTTTGGAGAGTGTTGGATGCATACTCAATAAGAGACCAACTTCATTAATAATTTCTCACTTTTGACAAGCTAAGTGAAGAAAGATATCGTACTAAGTAAAATATGTTGCACCCAAAAAATTCAAGATCTCAATGCGAAACATTATTCACGCCGAAAATGCAAGCTCTCATTGTGAACTATTTTCCCAATAAACTTTAGTTTAGTGGAATTTGATTGTTGGTTAAGACTTGAAAAAAGGTCCAGATTCCTTGTTAAAAACACGGTGACTAAATCGTATGAGTTTAATATCCTCCCAGCCCATTCTCTGAAAGGTCCACTGGGTCTCTTTCTATCTCTGATAATATATATATATATATAAACAAGAGGACTTTGTTATTAATTCACACTTGATCTTTGAAAAGATAAAATTTTCATAAATTCTCTAATCTCAGTATAGATGGCTTGCCTTTGACCAGATTGAGAAGTGATTAGTCGAGATGTACTAAATTGATCCAAACACACTTGACCACTAATAAAGCAAAAATATGGGAATTGTTAACTATTCATGTCCGACAAAAATTCATATGATTATCACATGAATTTTAGGATGATAATTTCGATATTAATTACTCGTCACGTTCTAGCGAGTAAAATATTAGAATTTCTCTGTGCAATTGGCTTTGGCCTCTCTCATATAGAGGTTGATCCATGTGGACTGCACTCCCTCCATGTGAGAAGCCTCTGCACGTAGTAATTGTTGATGAATAAAATGATCTCTTATACTCAACTAAATCATAAATCTCAAACTAGTTGAGGTTGGTTATATGAATCATGTTCGACCATTCACATCGATCTAAGACATCATTTTCAGTAATACTTAGAGCATCCATATCCTTCTCAATGACTGCCCCCATATAAGTTTTGGTCTTCCTCTATCACCTGCAGCACTTATCACCTGCAGTACTTATCACCTGCACCAAGTCACATTTCTTCATTATGGCATCCATTGGTCGACATTGGATACGTCCAAACCAACGTAGACGATTTTCCCTTATTTTCTCCTTAATAGGTGCTACCTCCACCTTCTTACGAATCTTCGCATTTCATATTCTATCATTCCTAGTATGTTCAGTCATTCATCTTAACATTTTCATTTTGAATACTCTCATCTTATGTGAATATTGTTTCTTAACAGCCTAACATTCAATACCATATAACATAGCCGGTCTCACTACTGTCTTATAAAATTTTTCTTTCAACCTATTATGGATTTCAGGATCACATAAAAGACCTGAAGCACTTCGCCACTTCACCCACCCTATCTTAATCTTTATAAAATTTTTCTTTCAACCTATTCTGGATTTCAGGATCACATAAAAGACCTGAAGCACTTCGCCACTTCACCCACCCTATCTTAATCTTATGGTTCACATCATGCTCAATTGCGCTATCTTTTTGTATAAAAAAATCTAAATACTTAAACACATCCTTTGTATGGATTGCCTGGTCATCCAAAGTTATTTTAGTCATGCCTCCTCTAGTGTCACTGAAATCGCATTCCAGATACTTGGTTTTTTTCTGACTTAACCTAAGACCTTTAGATTCTAACCTGTTCCTCTACAATTCTAGTTTGAAGTTTAAACCTTCTCTAGTTTCGTTTACTAGCATGATATCATCGGCAAGCAACATACACCACAGAGCCCTATCCTGAATAGCATATATAGGTTCATCAATGACTAAAGCAAATAGGTAGGGGCTTAAGGATGAACTATGGTGAACACTTATCGTGATCGGAAACTCTCTAGTCAAACCATATACGGTCCGTACCCTAGTTATTACTCCCTTACACATATCTTTAATAACTTCTACATATTTAGTTAGAACCTTCTTTTTCTTGAGAATCCACCACAAAACTTATCTCGGCACCCTATCATATGCCTTTTCTAGATAAATAAATGCCATGTGAAAATCCTTTTTCTTTTCTTTATATTTCTTTATTCCTAAGTAATAAAATAGCTTCCATTGTGGATTTTTTGGGCATAAAGTCAAATTGATTCTCAGAAACTATAGTCTCATTCCTAAGCCTATGTTCAATCACTCTTTCCTACAGCTTCATTGTATGACTTATAAGTTTTATTCCTTGATAGTTAGTACAACTTTGAATGCCCCATTTTATTCTTATAAATAGGGATCAATGTACTCTTCTTTCATTCATTGGACATATTATTGGTCATTAAAATCTTGTTAAAAAGGTTTGTAAGCCAATTTACACCCATATCTCCTAGGCATCTCCAAACTTCTATAAGGATATCATCCGGACCCATTGCCTTACCATTCTTCACCTTATGAATAACTTATTTAACCTCCTTAGCTTTAATTCAACTAACAAATCTATGGTTCATATCATCGAAAGCTTCGTCTAATTCCCCAACATCAACCCTTGAATCCCTTTAAATAAGTTATCAAAGTAAGTTCACCATCTCTCATTAATCTCATTTTCCTTAACTAAAATCATGTCCTCCTCATCCTTAATGCACTTAATACGATTTAAGTCTCTAGTTCTTATTCCATTTGTTTGGAAATCTTATAACTATCCTTCTCTCCATCCTTTGTCTCTAATTTTTGATAAAATCCTTCACAAGCCTTGCCTCTAGCTTCCCTATCTGCTGTCTTAGCGTCTTTTCTAGCATGTCGAAAACATTTATAGTTATTCTCATTTCTACATTCGTGTAATCTTTTATAACACTCTTTTTTAACTTTAATAGCTTGTTGAACTTCTTTATTCTACCACCATGTCTTCTTAGTTGGTGGTCTACATTCTCTACTTTCTCCTAACACCTCTCTGGTCGTATTCATAATACAACTCGCCATCTTATCTTAAACCATATTAGGCTCGCCATCCACAATCTTTGGGTTACCGTCTAACATCTTTTCTTTAAAAATAACCATCTTCCTTCCATTCAAATTCCACCATTTAGTCCTACTACACTTATTTCTTCTAGCACTAAACACCAACATCCACTACCAAAAGATTGTGCTGAGACACTAAACACTCTCCGGGTATGACCTTACAATCCTTACACAACACTCTATAAACTTTCCTTGTCATAACAAAATCTATTTGGCTCTTATTAGGCCTGCTACTAAAGGTGACTAAGTGCGACTCTCGTTTCTTAAAGAACGTGTTGGCTAAAATCAAGTCGTACTCAACCATAAAATCTAGAATTGACTCTCCTCCCTTATTCCTATCTCCAAAACCAAAACACCCATGCACTTTCTTAAAACCTTATTTAGTACTTCCTACATGACCATTCAAATCTCCTTCAATAAAAATTTTCTCTTCTAACAGTACTCCTTGGACTACCTTATATAAGTCATCCCAAAATGTCTTCTTCTTAGCTTCTTCCAGTTCTATTTATGGAGCATAGGCACTAATGATAGCCTCTTCGTCTAACATCAATTTCACTAAAATTATTATGTCACCTTTCCTCTTGACTTCTACCACCTCGTTCTTTTAATGTCTATCTACAATAATCGGAACTCCATTCTAATTTCTATTCTTATCGATGTACCATATCTTGAATCTTGTTATTTCTATCTCTCTAGCCTTTTCTCCTACCCACTTTGTTTCTTTCAAGCAAGCAATACTAATCCTCCTTTTACACATGGTATCTACCAATTCTCTCATTTTACCCACAAGAGTCTCTATATTCCAAGCAGATATGCAAATCTTTTCTTGGATTAGCTTCTTTACCTATACTCGCCCTCAATGCTAGAACCCTTGCTCATTTTTCATCACACCCGGGTGTCAGTGTGGCGTGCCTCTAAGAATGTGATGAGCCAACTCTTGCTCATTTCTCACTACACCTGGGGTCCAATGCAGCGCATCTCTAAGAAAGTTACACCCTAACGAATATTCGGTCGGATTATCTTCATAGGGTTTGACTAGTTTTACATTGGCCGTCAACCTATTGCAACCCTCCTCCTTTATCCGAGCTTGGGACAGGTAGAGTTTGACCTCTTATATTTATGTAATTTTTATTAGTTTAGTTTATAAATTGAGTTAGATTTATGGGATCCAACATCACTCTATGGACTCGCTAATACGTGTGGAAATGTCATCGGTGCTTGATAGCCTAACCTGTTGATGTGACATGTGTACACTGCAAAACCCTTTAGGCTTGCCTATAACACGTATAAACGCGAAGTTTTGCATAACTAGGCACATAAGGTAATAAAGTTTTGCCTTCACTAACAGTTATAACTTTTGGTGTAATGGTAAGTGCTTGATCTTAAAAACCTGGTATCAGACAAGATTGCAAGTTTGAGTCCCTCAAATGTCAATAATGGGAGTTTGTTGGATTTATGGGGTCCAACATCACCCTATGAACTCGCTGACATGTGTGGGCTTAGCAACGGTGCTTGACAGCCCAACCTATTTATGTACCACGTGTGCACTGCAAAATCCCTCAGGCATACTTGCATCGCTCATAAATGCGAGGTTTTGTGGTGTTAAGTGTATAAGGAAATAAATTTGCACATTCACTAACATCTATAGCTTTTTGTGTAACAATAGGCATTTGATCCTAAAAACAATAAACGATTCTCTATAAAGTTTTTATCGATTATGTCTTATATTTTTCTAATCGAACCGGGAAACGGATACGATTCAACATAAAATAATATTTGAGCAACTCAAAAGGAAAATTGTTTATAACTTGTTTCCTACATGAATTATTATTTTTTGCAGCCTGATCTATAAAGGTAACATTTACGATTTTGTTTTAAGAATTTTTTTGTACTGTTCTCTTCATCTTTGATAATAAGATTCCAGCCACTCTTGTCTGCTGTATGTTTTTCTTTAGAATGCTTGTGTTGTTTTCTTTTATGTTTGATATATATATATATATATATATATTATTATTTTATTTTATTTTTTATTAGATTTGCTTTTGTCATAACATTTTGGTATGTGTTTCGATTCTTTATTTTAGGATGACATCAATGAATTTTGAAGTAGCTTCATTTGTTAGTCGAAATAATTTTGGTTTATGATAGATGAATATGTTTTCTTTGTTATGGCATGAGGGTTCATATGACTTCTTTGTTATGCCTTGAATGATTTTTTTTAGAGAATACATCATTTTCTGCAAAATTGTAAGCAAAGAATAAGATGCATAATGTCATCATGTTATCCTTATTTGATAAGGTCATGTGTGAAGTAACAACTATTGGTATTTCGAAAAAACTAGAAGAATAGTATATAAAGAAATCTTTAACGATTGAGTTGTATGTGAAGCAATAATTATTCACTAAATAGGTAAAGGAAGGTACATTTTTACAAGAGCATTTAAAACAATTTAATAGAATTATTATGGACATGGAAAGATTAGACCGTAGATCTTAATGATGAGACTTTGCCTTTTTTAAGAATTCCAACATCTTTGATTTTTTTCAACCAAATAAAAAATACAAGTGGGACCTACACTATAAGCAAGCTATACAAGAAATTGCTTCTTTTTTTTCAGTTTTACAACAACTTGGGTAAAATAGGGGTTCTACCGTATTGTTACGCTTCCTACCATCGGTGTATGATAATTTTGCTAAATCTATTTTAAATGGAAGAAGAGTCTATTAGTCTAGAAGATGCTTAGTTTTCTTTGAGATTAGCTGAGTTAAAAGCGAAGTTGAGTGGTAGGAGCAGTAAAGACCAAGCAGAGGGTCTGTTTGTTAAAGGTCAATCATTGGAGAAAGGAATCTAAAAAAGGTAGAGGGAAGTCAAGGGGACGGTCAAAATCCAGAGGTAGTGACAAAATCTGAATGTTATTATTGCCATATATGCTCTAATAGATTCGATTCGTACATACCATATATTCTCTAATAGATTTTGGTTTTCTAACTATGAGTCTTTCAAATGTGGTGTTGTGTTAATAGGTAATATAATTCACCTTGTAAGGTTATGGGTATTGATTCAATTTGAATTCACTATCATGATGGGATAGTTAGAATTTTGTCTAATGCAGGTATATACTAGACATGAAGAAGAATCTTATCTCCCTTGGTACTTTAAATAGACTTGAATACAGGTGATCAGGGTAAAGGTGTAGTTCTCAAAGTTGCTAAGAGCTTACTAGTGGCGTTGAGAGAAAAATTGATAAAAGGTCTCTATCTTTTGCAGGGTAGTACAATTTTAGGTAATACTAATGCAGCATCCTCCAGATACACAAATATAGATATTAAGAAATTGTGGCATATGTGGTTGGGCCATATGAGTGAGAGAAGAATGTCTTTTTTACTAACAAAAAGCTGCTTTGTGTTCAGAAGTTTGGTACAACAGATTTCTGTGAGCATTTTGTTTTCAAGAAGCAATGCATAGTTAGTTTTAGATAGGATGAAAAATTATGTATTCTAATATTTATTGATGATTTCTCTCGAAAGGTTTGAGTCTATTATTTGAAGTTTAAAAGATATATTTTTAAACCTTCAAGAGATTAAAGACCTTGATTGAGAATCAGACTGAGAAGAAGATAAAGTGGTCTATAATAGAAAATAACTTTGAATATGTAAATAAAATGTTAAAAAATATTTGTGTTGGTGAAGGAATTATCAAGCATAGAATAATCTAAAAAAATCCAAAGCAGAATAGTGTAGCTGAAATGATGAATAGAACTCATTTGGAAAAAGCACGATGTATGTTATCCAATGCTAGGTTGTCTAAAAACTTTAAAGTAGAAGTAGTAAACACAGGTTGTTTCTCGGTGAATTGTTCTCTAGCCTTTACCTTTGAATTTAAGACTCTAAATTAGGTATGATTAGGTAAACCTTATGATTATTTTGAATTGCAAATATTTGGTTGTTTTGCATATTACCATGTTAATGATAGGAAACTTGAGTTTAGGGCTAAAAAGTTTGTTTATGTGATATGCTAGTGGGGTGAAAAAGTATAGGTTATGGTATCTTGATCCTAAGTCACCTAAATTTATATCACTTGGGATGTTACCTTTAATGAAAATTTTATGCTTGATCCTAAAACTGTTTATGTTAAGCTTACATATTAAAGGAAAAATGTCCAAAAGAAGGTAAAGGCTCTATTGAAAGAAAATCAAGATTCTACTGTTTAAACAACTAAGTTAGAAAATGATTTAGATTCAAAAATTGATCGTGATATTGTAGTGCAAGTTGAACAGCCTTATAGCATTGTAACTAGAATAAAAAATAGGTAAATTAAGCATTTCATATCTTTTCAATCTCCAAGATCATTGGATTAATCAAAACTACAAGAGAGTTTTGATTTAACAGTGCATTTCACTTCAATTGACGAGTCAGCATTTGAATGATCTTAATAGATAATGCATTGAATCATTTTCAACTATTTGATTATGCTTCAGTAGATATTCATTTAAGTAGTTTGGATCTTGCTTTAGCAGATAACCATTTATTAAAATGGTGCACTCCATTCCTTCGGTCTTTAATTGATTCTCAACACTTAGGCTTTTAGCAAATCTTTCATTTTAATAGATTAAATAGAACATTGTATTTAACTTCTGTTAAAGTCAACATTTTGATGCTTTGACTTGATTTCAGTAGTTAGTTCGCATATAGAGTGATTTCAATTGTTTAAACTCGTGAGATATCTTATCTGATGATGACTCCATAGTTCAAATTGTTTCAAAGATTTGATTAACACAATATGATTCTATTGAATGACTGATACTAGGTTTCAACACTTGACACTTTAATAAATGATTATGATTAATGAAACAAAGCATTTCATTCTATTGACTTTATATCCAGCGAATCAAGAAATAGGAATTCTCTACACAGTGCATTTGAGCTATACTCTTTTAAGCTTTCTATATTAGATGAGTTCATTGTCATATGTTTTTGAGAATGTGCATTTCATTATTTTAAGGTCACTTTCAACATTAATCTCTTGGCTCTTGTGTATTGTGAGATGTCTTTAGAGGATGATATTGAGAAAAAGAGACTTTGAAGGTAATCCTTAGTTCTGAGTAAGTTGCCAAAGATCTTATTTAATCTGACAGAAGGTTCAGATAACTATTTGGTTCTCTTGATTTTTCCTCATGATTAGGTACATGCAGTTATTTTTTAGTTTCTCAATAATAAGTTCATCAATGATTACAAGAGAGCTTAATTATTTGATTAAAATATAAGTTTAACTATTTGATTTATGTACAAAGAAAATATTATTTTGCGAGTGGTAAAACTTAGGTATGAGGTGATTGAACAACAACAAAGATACGTTAAGAAATTGCTTGAGTGGTTTGGTATGAGAAACAATAAATTAGTGAGTACCCTACTTGCATCACATTTCAAGCTTTCAACTCCTATGTACTTAAGAGTAAGGAGGAAAAGGAATACATGTCAAACGTTTCATATTCTAGTGCAGTAGATAGCATCATATATGCTATGATGTGCACTTGATCGAATATCATACAAGTAGTTAGTGTTATGAGTAGATACAATGGCTAATCCCTGTAAGGAGCATTGTTAAACTGTGAAGTAGATATTTAGGTATCTTAAGGGTACCGCACATGTTGGCTTAGTCTGTATAAAGACAATACTTCTAGTTCCACTATTCTTGGTTATGTGGATTCAAATTATACTAGTGAACTAGGATAGGAGAAGATCTCTAACAGGTTATGTATTTATACTTTCAGGATATGCCTTTAGTTAGGAGTCAACTTTATAGTTTATTATGGTTTTGTCTACTACATATGCAGGGTATATGGCGGCAGTTGAAGTAGTGAAGGAAACTACTTGGCTAAAAGGTTTATTTAGTGATTTGGGCCTATAACAACAAATGACATTTGTGTATTGTAATATTGCATTCCCCATTACTTAGGATTAGTTTGGTACACTAATAATAACCATTCTATTCCATTCAATAATAATAGTAAATCAATTCATTTTTGTTAAATGACAAATATACCCTTCATATCAAAGTAAATAATATAATTATTAATAAATAAATAAATAATGTAAAATAAATACATTAGTTATGTAATTTTAAACTAAAATATTGATATTAATAAATAAAAGATAAGAATAAGAATAAGAAATGTTAGAGTGTAAATATAGGCAGCTTAATTAGTAGGGTCAAATTCCCTTATTTATAGTTTGCTTATTTCTGTGTAATTTCTATTATGTATTTGGTTTATATTTAGTCTAGGTTCACTATGTTAGGTTAAACACTTTAGCCTATAAATAAAGGCTCCCTCTTGTACATTTAAAATCATCTGAATATACATTCTTCTTATATTCAACATGGTATCAGAGCATAGGGAGAAAAAATTCTAATTTTTATTTTTCGCTGAAAAAACTCTAATTTTTATTTTCCTGCTGAGTTTCTTTCCAGCTTGTCTCTCTATTGCTGCGTTTCATTTCAGCGTGTCTCTCTATTGCTGCGTTTTATTCCAGCAGTACGATTATTGTTTATCAGGGATACTGTTCATCGGTATGTCTACCTCTAAAAAATCTGAAATCGGTATGTCAAAACCTAGTACTTTTACCTCTGTGTTTTCTGGATCCCCTGTTATTACTACAGCTAACATTGTTCAATCAGCCAATTCACTTGAAGTTTCACCATCTAAAGACAAGCTTATTAATGTCTCATTATCAGCTACTGAATATGATAAGTTCCTACAGTATCAAGCTACCCAGCAATCTTCTCATGGTAATTCTGTCGCTTGCCTCTCTCAGACCCTCTTCTGACACTTGGATTCTTGATTCTAGTGCCTCTGATCACATATCTGGTAATCCTAAACTTTTTTCCTAGTATTAGTAATTCCATCATCACTTTCCACTATCACTATAGCTAATGGCTCCACAACCATTGCTAAATGTATAGGTCAAGCTGCACAGGGCGTGAGTCACAGGGCCTCTACCATCTTACCACTACTATCTACATCTTCAGTGGCTTGCTCTACAGATGTATCACCTATTCTCATTCACAGTTGATTGGGTCATCCTAGTCTATCTAAGCTTCAGAAGATGGTTCCTCGTTTGTCATCTCTGTCATCTTTAAATTGTGAATCGTGTCAGTTTGGCAAGCACACACGTGCTTTGTTTCTAAAGCATAGTCGTTTTAGAGCAGAGTCTCCCTTTCATCTTGTTCATACTGATGTTTGGGGTCCTAGTCATGTTAGTTCATCTTTGGGATTTCAGTATTACGTAACCTTTATTGATGACTATTCTCGTTGCACGTAGTTATTTTTAATAAAAAATCATTCTGAGTTATTTTCTATATTCCAACAGTTTTGTGCTGAAATTAAAATACAATTTGGTGTTTCTATTCGTATTTTGCGTAGTGATAATGCACGTGAATATTTTTCTACATCATTTCAGCACTTTATGACATCTCAAGGTATGTTGCATCAATCATCTTGTTCTCACACCCCTTAACAAAATGGAGTTGCTGAGCGCAAAAACAGACATTTAATTGAAATAGCTCGCACTCTAATACTTCATGGTCATGTTCCACTTCGGTTTTGGGGTGATGCTGTACTTACTGCATGCTACCTTATTAATCGCATGCCATCTTCTACATTGCATAGTAAAATTTCATATTCTATCATCTTTCCGAATCATCCCTTATATTCACTTCCGCTTCGTATATTTGGTTGCATTTGTTTTGTCCATGCTCTAACTACCTGGACAGGATAAACTCTCTTCTAAATCATTTAAGTGCATCTTCTTGGGTTATTCTCTCTTTCAAAAAGGGTATAAATATTACTGTCCAGTTAAGAATCGTTACTTTATCTCCGCTGATGTTACATTTTTTTAGGAATCTTCATTCTTTCCCTTGACTATTCCCGAGTCACCTCCTATTTCTGAGACTCTTCCGATTCCTTATCTTAGACCAAATGACTATGTATCATCTGCAACACTACCTGATCTTCCAGCAGACACTGTTGATGTACCTTGATGACTCACCTTCTGTCCCAACACCTTCCCATGCCTCGGATCTTGCTTTACCACCTATTTTATGAAGAGGTACTCGTTCAACTCGTAATCCTTATCCTATTTATACTTTTTTGAGTTATCATCGTTTATCTTCACCCTATTATGCATTTGTCTTCTATTTCTGTTTCAAAGTCTACTAGTGATGCTCTTGACTCATCCCGGGTGGCGGACATGCCATGATTGATGAAATGGAACGCCTTACATACTAATGATACGTGGGAATTGGTCTCCTTACCTTCTGGAAAATCCACTGTTGCCTTGTAAATGGTTATACACTGTAAAAGTTCATCCTGATGGTTCTGTTGATCGCTTAAAGACTAGATTAGTAGCAAAAGGCTACACTCAGGTCTATGATGTAGATTATTCAGAAACTTTCTCTCATGTAGCTAAAATTACATCTGTCAGGGTATTTATATCTCTAGCTGCTATTTTTGATTGGCCACTCTATCAATTGGACATCAAAAATGCTTTCTTACATGGTGACCTTGATGAAGAAGTATTTATGGAGCAACCACCTGGTTTTGTTGCTCAGGGGGAGTCAGGTATGGTGTGTCGATTGAAAAAGTCTCCATATGCCTTAAAACAATCTCCTAGAGCTTGGTTTGGTAGATTCAGTGAAGTTGTTCTTAGTTTTGGCCTTTAGAGGTGTACTGTTGATCACTCAGTTTTCTATAAACATACACCTAATGGCAGAATTCTTTTAATTGTATATGTGGATGATATTGTGATTACAGGTGATGATAATCATGGGATTCAGCAATTGAAATCATTCCTACAGTCTAAGTTTTAAACTAAAGACTTAGGACAGCTAAAATACTTCTTGGGCATTGAGGTTGCAAGATCACAATTGGGTATTTGCCTTTCTTAAAGAAAGTATTGTCTGGATGTCTTGAGTGATATAGGTATGTTGGATTCCTAACCTGTAGATACTTCTATGGATCCCAACACTAAACTTGTACCAGATGAGGAGGAGCTACTGACTAATCCTGAGCAATATAGACGTCTTATTGGTAAGCTGAATTATCTCACAGTCACTAGACCATATATTGCTTTTGCAACTAGTATGGTTAGCCAATTTCTTTCTCAGCCTCGAACATATCATTGGAATGTTGTTATTCGTATCCTAAGATCCCTTAAAACTGCACCCGAAAAGGGATTATTATATAAGAATCATGGGCACACTCTAGTTCGAGGACATGGTCGCGGTCATATATTAGTCCATAAACATAATTATACTCCAGTTCAAGGTTACAGCGATGCTGATTGGGCAGGCTCTCAATTTGACAGAAGATCTACTACAAGATACTATATATTTCTGGGTGGAAATCTTGTTTCATGGAAAAGTAAAAAGCTGACTGTTGTTGCAAGATCTAGTGCTGAATTTGAATATAGGGCCATGACTCATACCACTGCTGAGTTAGTTTGGCTGAAAAATCTATTAGACGAACTTGGATTTCAGCACTCGTAGCTTATGGAGTTAGTATGTGATAATCAAGCTGCATTACATATTGCATCAAATCCAGTCTTTCATGAACGAACAAAATATATAGAAGTTGACTGTCATTTCGTTCGTGAGAAGCTTATGGATAATACAATCAAGACTACATATGCAAAATCAGAATATCAGTTAGCAGACTTATTCACAAAATCTTTGACAGAAAACCTGATTGCGATATCTATGCAACAAGCTTGGAAACATATAATCTTTATGCTCCAGCTTGAGGGGGAGTGTTAGAATGTAAATATAGACAGCTTAATTAGTGGGTCAAATTTCCTTATTTATAGTTTTCTTATTTCTGTGTAATTTCTATTACGTATTTAGTTGATATTTAGTCTATGTTCGCTATGTTAAGTTAAACACTTTAGCCTATAAATAGAGGCTCCCTCTTGTATATTGAAAATCATCTGAATTTACATTCTTCTTATATTCAACAAGAAATAATAAAATAAATATAAGTAATAATATTAATTATTAATCAATTAATAATAAATAAATAATAACGTAAAAAATTAAACTAAATTAATTAAATATAAATTTTATAAAATATGTTACATTTTTATTAATTCACCTATTTAGGGATACTTTTGTTATTTTAGTATAATTTTTATATCATTTCATATTTGAAAACTATATATCTAATAAATAAATGGAATAAAATAACTATTACTTACTAACGCTACAAAATAGTAGAATGGAATGATCATTTCATTTCACAACATTCCATTCTCATTCCAAATATGCAAAAATTAATCATGTATACTAAATTAGCCCTTAGTTTTTTAATGAGGACGTTTTATACAAAGATATTAGAATCTAAAATATTATGAGTAATGAGATATTCCATTATCGTATAATAAGTTAAAAATCTTACATGTTTGTCCATACAAATACAAATTCATAATGAAAAACCAATTAGGATAATTTTATTCTCAAATAATGTATATATTTAATTTTCATATTACCTTTTTTAGAGATAAACCAACTTCAGATCTGATTGTTTATGATATATTTAGAAAGTGTAATACTATTATTCTCAGATCTAGTCACCTTTATGATAGATCTTGAAACTTTTTTGTTTTCTGTCATGAAATTTTTATTTCTCATTTTGAGAGTTTTGATAGGATTACTATAATTCATGCCATTCATAATGTGAACTTTTGATTTTAAAATAAAATATTAGTTGTAACTTTTACATCGTTATAACACATAATAGGAATATCTGTGGATAAAAATATTTGGTCATTGATTTATGGCTACTTTCATACAATGCTTAGGAGTTTGAACTAATTTTTTTTACATATAATTTGGAGGAGAAAACGTTATGTTATATTTTATGTTATAACAATACATCTAATTAATTAATTAATTTGTTAGTCTTATTAGACTTTTCATCAATGATAATTCTACTTTACTCAAAATAATTTTCATATCAAACATTAAAAATCTTAATCTTCATAAACATGTACCTACACATGCATCATTTATATATTATGCCAAACACATCCATGTAATCATTTATATATTCTTATAATTTTTTTATATGATCATGATTAGCTTCTAAGCAATGCCATCCACCCAACTCTCAACAAATTCTCTTTGATTAATGATGCTCTTATGATAGATTTGTTGTAGTTTGTAAAGGGCTATACTCTTTTGTAGGCAACAAACAACTACTTATTTATATAGTAGTTTTTAAAATTCGCTTTTCTACTTGTGAGTTGTGACAATGCTACATGTTACCGAAATCCAAAACTAAATATAGCTGTCGATTTGGGAATCTAATATTTTAAGCAACCAAAGAGGGTACATTGTTGTCATTTCACATCAGTAGGTGGTTACACTGATTGATTCTTGTCTTCCTTGCGACTGCTTCTCTCTCTGTTTTCGGCTCCTCTGTCAAATAGCAGCAACCGCTAACTAAAACACACAGAGGCACCCAGAGATAGAGAGATCTGAGAGTAGAGAGAAACGCAGAGAGATAGAGAGAGAATCCGTGTGTCTCAGATAAAGAGAGAGAAATGAGGGAACCAACGGCTGGGTTCGAGATCAATGGGTTATCTTCACCGGCGGCACCACCACAGGCTCTGGTTGAGAGGCTCAAGGATTACGGTCAAGAAGACGCTTTTTCCCTCTGGGATGAGCTCGCCTCTGATGAACGCAATCTCCTTGTCAAGGAGATCGAGGTAACTATGGATCCAGCATAGCTATTGAGTTGGGCTTCTTTTCTTTTCTTGGTTTTCCAGAGAATGAAATTCAATGGATTCAGAATTCTGGTTTTCTTGTAAATCAATTTACTCAAATCACAACCAAAGTATTTATATTTATTTATGATTATGATTTTCTCTCTCTCTCTCTCTCTCTTATCGAATCAATGTCAATCACTGCAAAATCATTGAAACAGAGTTCTGGATTTGCTAACAGGACCAATTTGAATTTGGGTTATCATGATTTTCTAATATAATTTTCTTTCTGAAATTTAATAAACGATGTTTCACCTGACAGTCGAATTATTTGTTGTTCAGTCTCTGGCATTGTCTTTGAAGTATTGATTTTGTTATGTATGATTATACTATTTTCAGGGAATAGATCTTCCGAGGATAGATCGGATTATCCGCTGTTCACTTCAGTCTCAAGGTCTGTAGGTCTCTGCAATGTATACACATAAACAGGTTTCTTTGCATCTGTATATTAATGATGCAGTTTTCTGATAATAATGATGTGATCATCCAGGGCTGCCGACAGCTGCAATAGAGCCAGTGTCAGAGAGCAGTGTGTCTACAGTGGAAGAGAGAACACTAGAAGAAAGGGAGAGATGGTGGAAGATGGGTTTGAAGGCTATAGCTGGGGGAAAGTTGGCTGTATTGCTTTTATCTGGTGGACAGGTACTACAATTATCAATTTACTTTTTCATATGTTCAAAGGTTAAACACCTCCTTAATTTCTCTTGATCTGATGTTAAATGCTTTATCTTCAACTTTATACTTCATTCCCTCCTTGGATAAATGTCTTGAACTTTACTACACGGAAAGATAGTTGATAATAAAATAATGGAAATAAATGTGATATGAATTCCTCTATCTATGTTTCACCATTATTTTGATATGATGTTACTTTTTGAAAATTGTTTAAACTAAAGACAATGTATGTTTGAATTAAAGATAAAGTATTTTGGCTTATGTGGTGATTATCTTCTAAAAGGAGCATCAAGAACTTAAAAATACATTTTAGCTTCTTAATGTAAAAGCAGATGCTTTATGTTTTCTGTAAGTAATTCTTTTTTGCTTTATGCTGGTTTGATATGTCACTACATGAGAAATCTTTAAAAGATGCATGATGTTGTTTGTTCTGTTCACTTCTTACCACATGCTAATAGGCATATGATGGTATTTAGGTAGTATTGTGTTATCATAGTTACAATAAAGTTGCTTATTGTGTGCTTGCATTATTCTGGTGATTAATTGTATTAAAGTTGCTTTAAGGGGTGCCCTACATTCTCATGGATTCCACAAAAATTAAAAAGTTAAGACAAATATTGTTCGGTTGACTATACATAAAGATGATGATATATAAGCATTAAGTTTTAAATATTGATGCTCAGTTTTTTCATTAGAGATCAATTTGTTATAAAAAAAAAAAAAAAAAAAAAAAAGAAGAAAAAAAGAAAAGAAAAAAGAAGAGAACATTTTGTAAAGAAATGCTTTCTATTCCTTTAGAGAATCAGTTCCCAAATTTTTTTATTTTTTTTTCCTTAAAAGATAAGAGCTAAAGAAGAAAAGATCCTTTTTAATAAGTTTAACTATACACTGGATACTTCTAGAACTATTTAGTCCCAAAATAGTAAAATCTAAATTTTATACCATTATGGATATATAAAAATAATAATTAAAACTTCAAACCAGCCTTATTATTCAAATTTTGTGTTTTTGTGAAAAGTTATGATCTCAGGTGTGAGATGTGTGGTTTTTTTTTCCTTTCCCAACTACTTGTTATTGAAAATTACAAAGGAAAAATTCTATCAACTTTTTCATAGTAAAATAACCATTGACTACACCTCCCATTGTGTCCTGAGCCACTTAAATTACACATCACTCATTTAAAATTTTGGGCTCTAAAATCTAGGATGACCGCGAGATTCATCATCTGTAGGCTTCTTATATTAAGTTTAGTGATCCTGTTAGGAAACATATTAAAAAAACGCATTTCTGTTCCTTATTACATTTTATTATGTAAATTGTAACTTCATAATAGCCTACACTTGATCTTTTACATTTTATTGAGTATCATAAATAATGAGGATACACCTGAAATTAAACTATGCACGTTCCTTATTTCAACTTCTACTCTATCCAATTGTTTAAAAGTTTTTTTTTTTATTTCTTTTTTTGATAAAATATTGTGGGAAAATTTGGAACATTATTATATATCAACTATCCTATGGTTCTCTTGACATTATAGCAAAAGTAGCTTCGATTAATTGTTGAAAAAAGGTCTCTATAACAGAATCATCTAAGGTTTGAAATACTTTATGTTGAACTTCTAATGGCTGTGAACATTATACAAATATCTGCTTACAGAAATCTACTTGTGGTGCATTAGAAGTTACTAAAAGAAGGCCTGTATAACAGACTCAACCAGGATTATAACTTACTTTAGATTTAACTGTAGTGGCTATGACCATTATACGGATATGAACATATGGAAATCTCTTGCAAATTTTCTTGTGCTGTATTAAAAGTTACTGATATTTTTAATGTACAAAACACACAGATATTCTCCATAACTATAGCCAGCAAAGGGAAGACTATTGTCCCCTATCTTTGTTTGGATGTTCTGTCATTCAGCAATCCTGATGTTTATGTTGCATAGTTGTGCTGCTCCACAAGCATGGGTTCTTCTATACTTCATCTTTTTATATTACTCTATGTTTTTGCAGGTGCACAAAACCTGGTTATGAGCAAGGCTTTAGGTGTGACTTTGAACCATAAAGTAACCTAACTTATTAAGCACAAAGCTAAGATAAATGTTAATGTTCCATAACTAGTATTCCTTACATTTCAAAACATAATTTCCACCTCCATATTCCTTTCTCTTGTACCAACTATATCATCCTATAAAAGCACTTCCATAAGTTTCAGAAGTTTGTAAACCAGGTCTTTGACCTCTTATGTGATGTTCACCAATAATACTTCAAAAACAGTTCCAACTAAACGTCACTGAAAATCAGATAAGCTTCAAATTTGACTTAATACCAGGTTCTCGACAATGTAAGGAGTTGATGTTTACAAAAAGAACCTTGTTTGCGAACAAATTTATGAAAAACAGAATTGACAACCTTAATCAGGAACAGATTATTGAAAACACAATAGCAGAAAGAAAATTCAAGATTAAGATATATAGATTAAACAGATTATCAAAGGCAGAATTCACAAAACAGAAGTTCAGATTTAAATGAAATGGTATACACTAAACAAAATGCAAATTTTTTGCTAATAACCGAGCCTGTCAAATACTCTTAGTATTCATGGCTAAAAATAACACATGGATGATGCTTACTGTGATGAGGACAGCTTGCAAGTCTATCATTTTTTAAATTTTTTGGAGCCCTTCTCCTGCCCTATCAGATGGTCTTAGGTTTCCCATTTACAGGCCCTAGGAGGAGGGATGAAGTTTCTGGAAGCTCTCCTAAGCCCATGGGCTGTCCTCTCATATGTTTAGGTGCAGTCACCTAAGCAGAAAGTGTTCCATATGATGTCTAACTTCTGCCACCTAAGCACAAGATGTCAAATCTTGTCTCTAAATGCTTCCTACTATTAAGCACTAGGAGGACTTAAGCACGGCAACACAAATGTGAGGTGGCACACTTTTGACCAGCCAACACTTCTACAATCTATGTAACTTATTGAATTTAGTATTTAACCCCTAGAATCTGTAATATTTAAAATGCTGTTTCAATTATGTTCTAATAATTGTTGAGTTACAACAGTTTTACTTCTGACTTGTTAGTTATTGTTTCAGTGCATGTTCAATTGACTCATAAATGTATTTCCCCATTATAAATACAGGGGACTCGGCTTGGAAGTTCAGATCCAAAAGGGTGTTTCAGTGAGTATATATAGTTCCTACTTAATATAGTTCTTACTTAATATGGTTAATCAAATTTCCTCAGTTTAAGTTTTTGTAGTTTGCATGTGCCATCCAAAGCAACATTGATGGACTGCAAGTTCTTTGCGAATGCCTCTGGAGAATCAGTATAGTTATAAAACTGTTATTAGCTGTCTGTCTTTCGAACTCTTATATAAACCTATTGTTTCATGTTTAACACTTGAATAACTTTGGAGTGGTAATGTGGATCTTGTGGGCCACTTCATAAACTGTTGCTCTCTATCTTCCATCAAATTTTCAGTACAACTATGATCTTGGCATATGTTATTATATCCTTTCTGTTTGGCTGACTTAATGGCTTTATCTTGAGATGATTTTATACTTCTTAGCAAAGCCATTTTGCAGTTATGATCTATTATCCTTACATTCTTCTTGATAAATATATCTTCAATAAAAAAGATGATATAGAAGGCATCATGAAATTAAAAACTACATAAATAAAGAATGTTTGTATAAAACATATATTTTTGGCCTGGTACTATATATATTTTTTATTGTGTGAATATCCTTGATATGCAAGCATGGAAGCTGGAAGAAATTTGAACAGTTAGGGACTGTTGGGATAATGGAGGGTGTGAACAAATTAACTTGAAGAAAGATTGCTTATGCAAATTTTTAATTCTGATGCCACTATAAACGCTTCATATTTGGATTCTAATATTCTATAGTTTCTCTTGTCACAGTATGTAATAAGGTAGTGCATATGAAGTATGGAAGTAAATAAAAGTTTCTACTAGAGTTTATCTGATTGGCGTGAATGTCCTTTTCCTTTGAGGGCAATTTCTTACATGTGATGGTTTTGTTATTTATGCCCATTTTAGATATTGGTCTGCCATCTGGAAAGTCGCTTTTTCAACTTCAGGCTGAGCGAATTTTATGTGTACAGAGACTGGCTGCTCAGGCTTCAAATGAGGGTAAGTCTTTTTCTAGGTTCATCTTCTTCATGCACTGTTCTATGTGTTATACTTTTCAGTTTATACACTGTAGGTTCTCCTGCTTCAGTGCCAATACATTGGTATATAATGACTAGTCCCTTTACCGATGATGCAACACGGAAGTTCTTTGAAAGTCATAAATATTTTGGTCTTGAAGCAGACCAGGTGATATCTCTGTACCACATTTACTTGCACTATTACTATTTGTTTGCTACCTAACAAAAAGTAAAATACTTGTTACGATGTGAGTAGGGAGTTTGCTAAATTTGAGTGGCTTACTTCTTTATTGCAGATCACGTTCTTCCAGCAAGGTACCATCCCTTGTATTTCCAAGGAGGGAAGGTTTATTATGGAGACTCCATACAGAGTATGGTTTCTTTCTGAAATTGATCTTGTCTACACTGCTTAATTTTTTAATTTTTTTTTCCCCATTTTGAACATCTTTAGTTAGCATATTGATAAAAATGAAAGGGGAAGCTGAGAGAAACTTGACGAGGTCCACTTTTGATTGATTATAAATGACATTTGGTAGCATCATAATTGAGGCATCTGCGGCTCTCTTTGTAAGTGTGGTCCACTTGTGATTTGAATTGGTGGTGGAACATTGAATTTTGAGAATGCAGCAGCTCCAATGGAAATGCATTGATAAGCAAGAGGGGAATAAATGTGATATTATAGAAAATTAAGAAAGTTTTATTAAACATATTGAAAAAGGGTGTTGGCTTATTCATGGGCTGTTGTGTGATATAAGTTTCAACCTTGAGCAAACATTAATATATACAATCACCAACGACAAAAATATCTTAATATAAATATACTTAAGACTCCAACAGATGGTGGGCAATGTTTACCTACTATTTCTGCATGTTTCTGTCTCTGGGTATTTCTATTTAAATAGTGATGTATGTTGCTGAGAAACACTTCTTGTGTATGCTGTTTGCTGTTGGCTTTGATTTTTTATAGGTGAATTATAATTGAGAATAAAGACATTGTAAAGTATTGTAGATGTTGGTATTGTAAAGTATTGTAGATGTTGGTATTGACTAAAACATTTTAGTTGGGTTTAGGGATCCTTTCAAATTCTGTCCTCCTTCCCCTCCCTTTTAAATAATCAGATTATCAACTACTTGCTCACATAGTGCATTGTATGCACATTTATAGTGCATTGCTTTTTATCCAATATCATCAAAATGACATAGACAAAAATTGATACTATTAACAGGGGAGTTAATTTCTTCAAGCTTGAGCTCTGAAATAATTGAGTCATTTTTAAGCTTTCAGATTCAGGCTTGTTGTTTGTATCTTTCTAACGTGGGGGATGTGGAAAATATAATTTGGTTACTGAACTTAAATCAGTTGATTAGAGCTCTTCACTGAGAGATAGCACATAGTTCAATTGAATAGTGATTTATACCAAGAGTACGTAGTGAAGGGATTTACTCAATAGAGACATTTGATAATATGATGATTTATAGAAGATCCAAGATTTTAAATGACCATAAAATGTCAAAGAAAGAATTGGGTAGCTTCTAGAAGAATTAGCTTCATGTTCAACATTCATGTTTTGGTTAGGAATCAAATATTTATCAAAAAGAAGCGACATGTCACATAAATAAAAGGAAAAGTGACTGAAAATTATTGAATTATTTCTATAGAAGTTTCATTTATCAATATATAATAGGAAACTTTTATTGTCTGATGGCCAACTTACTTGTTTTGATTGTTTCCTACGGGGATGGCTTAGTGTGAACATTGCAAGTACAACTAGCTGCCTATAATTTTGGATGAATATAGTATTATGAACATTAAGGAATATGATCAGGTAATTTGTCAACTCAACTCAACTAAGCCTTAAATTCTAAAGTTGTTGGGATTGGCTACATGAATCATTTTCCTCCATTCATGTCGATTGAAGACTTCATTTTTATTGATGCCTAGAGTAATCATATTCTTCTCAAGAATTCTACTTCTTTAATTTTTGGTCTTACTTATAGTTACTAGGAACGTAGTATGCTTCGGGATGGTAACGGGGAACATTACCTGACTAAAAACACGGATCGATGAGAATATGCATAGTTGGTTTGCTATTTCGGAACATGGAATGCTTAGGGTATTTATTCGGTTTGTTGTACATAGTTTTAATGGTACATTTCATATTAACTTATGCTAAGTTAGTAGAAAATATAGTATTGAATTTAATTTATAAGAAATTATTATTTTTCAAATAAACCACATTTATTGTTATTTGATATTTTGTAAATAATAATTACTTATTTATTTAACTTATATTAGAAGAAAAAAAGCTAAACTGGATAGCACTTTTTTTTTCACTTGTTGCATTGACTTTGACTGGGTAAAGGTATAACTTGTAAGTTGCGTTAGTGACAACCTCTTTGATGGAAGTAAGAGTTGGGCTAGTAACAACCTCGTGAGCCTAACAAGACGAGGCCTGCAATGAGAAAGTAGAAGACAAAAAAAAAAAAAAAAAAAAAAAAAAAAACCTTGAATCAAATTAAACGGTGTAATAGGAGTCATCTTCACCAAATGTTAGGGCATCAAATACTACTTGCAGATAGCCGAAATCAGATGGCGACATTTGCAGATCAAAATCATAGCCTTCACCCACTGAAGTTATGACCAATGGTCAGCCTAGGCTGACCATGGCCAGTTTGTCAAGAAAAATTGTTGGAAGCTGTCTCTATGGTTGACAAATCCATAAAGCTCATTGGTTTGCCCCTTTTGACTGCCCGAATCGCGAACCATAGAGATCTAGAACGAAAAAGTTCCGCAATCCGGAACGCAGTTCCCAGGGGTTCCAGTAACTATGGTCTTACTCTACCCTGTCTAACAAAGTTCACTTGCACCAAGTCATATGTCCTAACTATGGCATCAACTGGCCTACATTGGATGTAATGTGATCTTTTTTCATGCCTTCAAAGCACTAAGGAGTACAACTAACTCCCTGGAGCATGAAATGTATTTTGCTTGGGTGTAGCTGAATTAATGATTCCCGTGCTTCAGACACAGTTTGTTGTTAAAAGATGTGCTTTCATTCCAATCAGTTGATCTCAGTATATATCTTCTTTTTGATGCTATTAGTACTTTTATGAGTTAGTCCATTTTACTATTGTTGGTTACCTAAGTTACATTTTTGAAGCCAGGTAGCAAAGGCTCCAGATGGGAATGGGGGAGTATATTCAGGTATCAATTTCCTTCTTTTATTTTATTTTTGTTTATTTATTTTTCGGAGTTCTTCCGCAACATGAAAAACTGCTGCTGACTTTATTTTATTCATTTTTCATCAATTTCATGAAGACTACTGACTGGTCCCGAAATTGAATTACTTGTCTTATTGATCAGCCCTAAAATCTTCAAGATTATTGGAAGATATGGCCACAAGAGGGATTAAGTACATTGATTGCTATGGAGTTGACAATGTGCTGGTATATTTCTGTGTTTTTGGTTCATTGTAGTTTACATATCTTAATTTTGGTAGCTGTTTCTTATTTAAACACTTAATTACTTGTGCTTCTGAAACAGGTTCGAGTTGCTGATCCAGCATTCCTGGGTTACTTTATTGATAGAGGTGTAGCTGCTGCTGCAAAAGTTGTCCGAAAGGTAAATAATTGTCTTTCAATTCTACAAAATTAACTGCATTGCAGTTATCCCTATTCAGGGATCTAGAAGGCTATTGCAATTTTATTGCTATGGAAGTTACATTACTTTCATTATTCTGATCCAATCCCCAATAAAAATTTTTCCTGAGTGTTGATTAAGTTCACCTACAACAACAACATCAAGCCTCGATCCCATAGAGCATGTAAATGAGTCTATCACATTCAGTTTGAAACCATAGCTTGAACAATGTTCTTATAACTAATTTGGGAAGACAAAACAGCTAACTACGCTAATCACTTACAGATTCTCAGCAATTTCTAAACTGACTTGACTTCAAAACCAGAAAAACCTTTCTGCAAGAAATCCCTGCTCTCCTTTTCTTTCTTTTTTTGAGTTTGGAAGATTAATAACTAATTTCTAGATAAGAGTTGGGACCTCCTATTTATAGATCTAGGAAGAGTAAGAATAACTTCTTGGAAACTCTACAAAGTTGACTAGAGCAAGCACGAGGTGTCCCTAGATTTGTTATGTGTTGCCACCTAAGCAAGAGGTGTTTTCTATGGTTTAGAGATGTTTCCATATTTTCTTCCCTGTTGAGGAGCCTTACTTAATTGTCAAGTAAAAATGAGAGCATGAGGGTGACAAATTGTAGCTTGCATTCTGATTTATTTTTCATAAATTAATTATAACGTTTCCACTTACTTGACACACATTAACATACTCCTACTAATCCTGATGTACAAAACTTGGTTTGGATTATTACACAGATATTTACCAACAAGCAAAACATTTGTCTGTAAGAAAAACTAGCCCATATTGCTTATTTAATTTGAACATTCATACCCATGAGATATCCCTTTGTATGCTATTCCCGAGTATCTAAGCGTACCGGAGGAGTATCCATACTCTATTTAGAAGTGTCCAAGGAGTATCCAAAAATAAAAGGAAAAAACAAATTAAAATTATGGATACGTTTTTAGAAGTATTTGGTATGTATTCTCAAAATGTCTGTATCTGATACGTATCTGGTAACGGTAAGTCATGATGTTATCTGTTCTTTTAAGGTGCTAGGGCTTTGCCTTGCTTGCCTGGTTCCTAGGCAAGAGCCAGGGAGCCTTTAAAAACATTGAGCAACATTTTAACTAATTTGGTTGCTCACCATGTATTGACTAATTTTATTTATAATTATATGGTTCAAAACTGACAAGGAAAGTATATTGATGTCTATTGCAAATGATACAAGGAAAAAAGAAAGACATTTACAAACACAACATCGTATGAGTTGAGTTTTGGAGAAAAATCTCATACTATACTGATTCAAATAATTGCAACCTATATATATACTCCTAAAGAGGAAAGACACAAATACCCTATACAAAAGTATATACACCAACTACTTCCCCTTAAGATGGAGCAAATATATCTCTTATGCCCATCTTACAAATATTAACCTTTAGTAAAGATATCAGTAAGCTGATTCTCATATCTTACAAAAGGTTATACAAATTAATCTTGTATCTAACTTTTCCTTAATGAAGTGTCTATTAATCTTAATAGTGTTTTGTCCTGTCATGTTGTACTGGATTGTGAGCTGTGTTAATAGCAGGCAATGTTGTCACAGTACAACATAAGAGGTCTCTCCCAAGCTAGCCTAAGATCTTGCATTAGTTCTTTTAGCCATAGCAACTCACAAGTTCCATGTGCCATTGCTCTATACTCTACTTCTGTACTTGATCTAGCAACTACAAGTTTGCTTCTTACTTCTCCATGAAACTAGATTTCCACTAACAAATGTGCAATATCCCGAGGTGGATCTCCTATCATCGAGTGACCTAGCCTAGTCTGCATTGGTATATGCTTCAATCTTTAAGCTTCCGTGATTCTCAAACAAAAGTCCCTTTCTAAGGGCAGATTTCAAATATCTCATAATACGATGAACTACATCTAAGTGAGTGGAATGCGGATTGTGCATAAATTGACTTTCCATACTGATAGCATAAGCTATGTCTGGCCGGGTATGAGACAGATAAATCAACTTCCTAACCAATCTCTGGTAACTCCCTATCAACACGTTCTCCATCACCATTCTGCAACTTGAGATTAGCTTCTATAGGCGTGTTAGCAGGCCTGCATCCAAGCATACTAATCTCCTCTAGAAGGTCAAGAACATATTTTCTTTGAGATAAAAAAATACCCTTTTTAGACTGAGCTATTTCAATTCCCAAAAAGTATCAGAGTGTTCCCAAGTCTTTTATCTCAAACTCTCTAGCAAGGTGATTTTTTAATCTTGACACTTCTATATCTTGTCACAACTATATCATCAATGTAAACAATGAGAATATAATCTTCCCATTGCAATGTTTATGTAAAATCTAAAAGAGAGATACCTAAAGTATTTTGATGAAATGGATGAGTATTTCTCATACCAAGATAATATATTTATACTACCAGATTGTGTGGAGTACTAGTTTGTGTGGAGTACAAGTAAGTTAACTATACATAAATAAGGAAACTATAAATAAGGAAATTTGACCCACTAATTAAGTTGTCTATATTTACACTCTACACTCCCCCTCAAGCTGGAGCATAAAAATTATATGTTCCAAGCTTGTTGCATAGATATCGCAGTCGGTTTCTTGTCAAAGATTTTGTGAATAAGTCTGCTAACTGATCTTCTGATTTTGCATATGTAGTCTTGATTGTATTATCCATAAGCTTCTCACGAATGAAATGACAGTCAACTTCTATGTGTTTTGTTTGTTCATGAAAGATTGGATTTGATGCAATATGTAATGCAGCTTGATTATCACATACTAACTCCATAGGCTGTGAGTGCTGAAATCCAAGTTCATCTAATAGATTTTTCAGCCAAATTAACTCAGCTAGTGGTATATGTCATGGCCCTATATTCAGATTCAGCACTGAATCTTGCAACAACATTCTGCTTTTTGCTTTTCCATGAAACAAGATTTCTGCCCAGAAATATACAGTATCCTGTAGTAGATCTTCTGTCAAATTGAGAGCATGCTCAATTAGCATTGCTATAACCTTGAATTGGAGTAGAATTATGTTTATGGACTAATGTATGACCACGACCATGTCCTCGAACTAGAGTGTGTCCATGATTCTTATATAATAATTCCCTTTCCAGGTGCAGTTTTAAGGTATCTTAGGATATGAATAACAGCATTCCAATGAGATGTTCGAGGCTGAGAAAGAAATTGACTAACCATACTAGTTGCAAAAGCAATATCTGGTCCAGTGACTGTGAGATAATTCAGCTTACCAAGAAGACGTCTATATGGCTCAGGATTTGTCAGTAGCTTCCCCTCATCTGGTACAAGTTTAGTGTTGGTATCCATAAGAGTGTTTACAGGTTTGGAATCCAACATACCTATATCACTAAAGACATCCAGACAATACTTTCTTTGAGAAAAACAAATACCCAATTGTGATCTTGCAACCTCAATGCCCAAGAAGTATTTTAACTGTCATAAGTCTTTAGTTTGAAACTTAGACTGTAAGGAATGATTTCAATTGCTGAATCCTATAATTATCATCACCTGTAATCACAATATCATCCACATATACAACTTAAAAGAATTATGCCATTAGGTGTATGTTTATAGAAAACCGAGTGATCAACAGTACACCTCTGAAGGCCAAAACTAAGAACAACTTCGCTGAATCTACCAAACCAAGCTCTGGGAGATTGCTTTAAGCCATATAGAGACTTTTTCAATTGGCACACCATACCGGACTCCCCCTGAGCAACAAAACCTAGGTGGTTGCTCCATAAAGACTTCTTCATCAAGGTCACCATGTAAGAAAGTATTTTTGATGTTCCAATTGATAGAGTGGCCAATCAAAAATAGCAGCTAGAGATATAAATACCCTGATAGATGTAATTTTAGCTACGGGAGAGAAGTTTCTGAATAATCCACACCATAGACCTGAGTGTAGCCTTTTGCTACAAATCTAGCCTTTAAGCGGTCAACAGAACCATCAGGATGAACTTTCACGGTGTTATACCCATTTACATCCAACAAATAGATTTTCTAAAGGTAAAAAGACCAGTTTCCAAGTACCATTAGTATGTAAGGCGTTCATTTCATCAACCATGACCTGTCGCCACCCGGGATGAGCAAGAGCATCATTGGTGGACTTTGGAACAGAAATAGAAGACAAAGAGGATACAAATGCATAATAGGGTGAAGATAAATGATGATAACTCAAAAAAGCCTAAATAGGATAAGGATTACGAGTTGAACGAGTGCCTTTTCGTAAAATAGGTGGCGAAGCAGGATCTGAGACACGGGAAGGTGTTGGTACAAAAAGTGAGTCATCAGGTACATCAACAGTGTTTGCTGGAAGATCATGTAGTGGTGCAGATGATGCGTGGTCATTTGGTCCAAGATATGGAACCGGAAGAGCCTCAGAGATAGAAGGTGACTCGGGAATAGTCGAGAAGAAAGAATGAAGATTCTTAAAAAAATGTGACATCAGCGAGAGGTAAAGTAACGATTCTTATCTGGACAAGTAATATTTATACCCTTTATGAAGGCGAGAATAATCCAAGAAGATGCACTTAATTGATTTGGTAGAGAGTTTATCCTGTCCAGGTGTTAGATCATGAACAAAACAAATGCAACCAAAGATACGAAGCGGAAGTGAATATAAGGGATGATTAGGAAAGATGATAGAATATGGAATTTTGTTATGCAATGTAGAAGATGGCATGCGATTAATAAGGTAGCATGCAGTAAGTACATCATCACCCCAAAATTGAAGTGGAACATGACCATGAAGTAATAGAGTGCGAGCTGTTTCAATTAAATGTCTATTTTTGCACTCAGCAACTCCATTTTGTAAAGGGGTTTGAGAACAAGATGATTGATACAACATACCTTGATATATCATAAAGTGCTGAAATGATGTAGACAAATATTCACGTGCATTATCACTATGCAAAATATGAATATAAACACCAAATTGTGTTTTAATTTCAGCACAAAACTGTTAGAATATAGAAAATAACTTAGAACGATTTTTCATTAAAAATAACCACGTGCAACGAGAATAGTTATCAATAAAAGGTTACAAAATACTGAAATTCCAAAGATGAACTAACACGACTAGGACCCTAAGTATCAGTATGAACAAGATGAAAGGGAGACTCTGGTCTAAAACAACTATGTATTGGAAACGAAACACGTGTGTGCTTGCCAAGTTGACAAAACTTACAATTTAAAGATGACAGAGATGACAACGAGGAAACTATCTTCTAAAGCTTGGATAGATTAGGATGACCCAATCGACTGTGAATGAGAATAGGTGATACATCTGTTGAGCAAGGCACTAAAGATGTAGGCAGTGTGGTAAGATGGTAGAGGCCCTGTGACTCACGCCTTGTGCCAATCGTGCGTCCCGTACGTCGGTCCTGTATAGTAAAGGAATCATCAATGAAAGTGACAGAACAATTGAGAGAACGAGTCAATTGACTAATAGAAATCAGACTGAATAAACATTCAGGGACATAAAGCACATACTCTAAAGGCAAAAAAAATAATGGTGTAGCTTGACCTATACCTTTAGCAATGGTTGTGGAACCATTAGTTATAGTGATAGTGGAAAGTGATGATGAATTACTAATACTAGAAAAAAGTTTGGGATTACCAGATATGTGATCAGAGGCACCAGAATCAAGAATCCAAGTATCAGAAGAGATCTGAGAGAGGCAAGTGACAGAATTACTATGAGAAGATTGCTGGGTAGCTTGATATTGTAGGAACTTATCATATTCGGTAGCTGATAATGAGACATCAAGAGGCTTGTCTTTAGATGGTGAAACTTCAAGTGAATTGGCTGACTGAATAATGTTAGCGGTAGTAATAACAGAGGATCCAGAAAACACAGAGGTAAAAATACTAGGTTTTGACATACCGATTTTAGATTTTTCAGATGTTGAAATACCGATGAACAGTGTGATGAACAGTACCCTCTGATGAACAATAATCGTATTATTGGAATGAGACGCAGCAATAGAGAGACACGCTAGAAAGAAACACAGCGAAAAATAAAAATTAGGGTTTTTTTTTTCCTAAACTCTGATACCATATAAAACCTAAAAGAGAGATACCCAAAGTATTTTTATGAATTGGATGAGTATTTCTCATACCAAGATAATATATTTATACTACCAGATTGTGTGGAGTACAAGTAAGTCAACTATACATAAATAAGGAATCTATAAATAAGGAAATTTGACTCATTAATCAAGCTGTCTATATTTACACTCTACAATGTAATAAATATAGTGTGATTAGCATTACTTTGTTGATACCCAAAAGATAACATTGCCCTGCTAAATCTATCGAACCATGTTCTAGGAGACTGTTTGAGACTATACAATGACTTCCTCAATATGCATACCTTTACCACAATCTTTTGACAAGAGAACCTTAGAGGAATCTCTATATAAACTTTCTCTGTAAGATCTCTATGCAAGAAAGCATTCTTCTCATCTAGTTGTTGCAAATCCCAACCAATATTTACTGTACAAGAGATAAGAACTCTGATGGAATTCATCTTGGCAACTGGAGCAAAAGTTTCTTGATAATCCACCCCATAAGTTTGATTGAATCCTTTTGCAACAAGCCTCGTTTTGTATTTCTCAATTGTCCCATCAACTTTCCTCTTAATAATAAAGACTCATTTACAACCAACTGTCCATTTTCCTCGAGGAAGACTAGTAAGTTCCCAAGTATCATTTTTGGAACAATACTTTCATTTCCTCAACCATGACATCATTCCATTTAGGTTCAGCAAGTGCTTCCTTCCAACTTCGTGGAATAGATACAGAGGATAAAGAAGACAAGAATGCTTTATAGGATGCAGACAATGAATTATATGAGACATAATTAGAGATGGGATGATGAGTACATGTCCTGAACTTCTTTTCTAGTTGCAACAGGGAGGTTAATATTATCAATAATAAGAGTATCACAAGGTAAATTTGAAGAAGGAGTAGGATTTGAAGACTTACAATTCAAAGGAGCTTGTGCTTGTTGTGGAACTGAGTTTAGGATTGACTCTTGGCTAGGTAAAGCATTTTCGATGGTTGTAACTTTATGTTTTCTGCAACTGTATGTAAGCAAATCATCATTTGTCAGTCTCATAAGACCCCTACTGCCACTAAGAGTTTCACCCTTTTCACCGTCATTCCCTTTCTCAATCTCTAGTACACTTTCCTTATTTACAATCTCTTCATTTTCCTTCTCCATATTACCTTCCTCCATAAATGATATTCTCTCCCCCTGTCTTCTATATGTCCACTCTCCTTGACTTCACAATTGCTCTCCTCCTGAAGAAATGGTGAAGAGAAATAGGCATCAGATTCTCGAAAAGTGACATCCATACTAACATAAGTCTTCCTAGTAGGTGGGTGGTAACATTTGTATCCTTTTTGAGTTGCAGAGTACCAATAAAGATATATTTTAAAGCTTGTGGATCAAGTTTGCTAATGTCCTTTCTATGCTCATGCACAAAGCTGACACACCCGAACACTTAAGGAGGAATAATGAATGAACAATTACCAAGAAGAAGATTCCACAGGAGTCTTAAAATTGAGAGCTCATAATGGCATCCAATTGATAAGATAAGCTACTGAGAGAATTGCATCCTCCTATAAATTTTTGGAACATTCATAGTGAGCATCAACGGCCTTGCTACCTCTAATAAATGTCAATTTTTTCGTTCTGCAACACCATTTTGAGCAGGAGTATTACCACAACTAGTTTGATGAATTATACTATAATCACAAAGATAGTTTTGGAAGGACCCTTCAGTATACTTAAGTATCATTATCACTTCTCAAAACTTTTACTTTAGCATTAAACTGAGTGCAAATCATCTTGTGAAACATCTGAAAACATTGAAACACTTTATTCTTTGCACGTATAAGATACACCCAGGTAGCTCAACTATAACAATCAATGAAAGTAACAAACCACTTATAACCAGATAATGAGGAAACCCTACTAGGGCCTCATACATTAGAATGTACAAGCACAAAAGGAAAATGACTTTTAATGTTCATTGGAGGATAAGAGGAGTGTGTATGTTTCGCAAATCACAAGCATCACAAGTCAAATTGCTCAGAGTACACTACTTGAGTAACTTAGGAGATATATTTTCCAAAACCAAAAAGGATGGATGTCCTAAGCTGACAATGTCACTTGAACTAACTCCTTCTGAGAAGAAGTTATAGAACTACTTTGAAAAGCTTGACCACAAATATCAGCTTTAGGACAAGATCCCTGGACCATATTCTAACAAATACAATCTATCCTACTCTTTACCATAGCCAATTATTTTTCCTGTTTCCAGTTCTTGAAAAGATACAAGAACACAAATCAAATGATACAGTACAATTTAAGTCTTTAGTAATAGTACTAATAGATAAAAGATTCATGAAAAACTTTGGAACATGGAAGAACGGATGACAAGTTCAAGGGAGGAGTACAACGAATGGAACCTTTTCCTGAAATGGATGACAAAGAACCATCGGCTACTCGAACCTTTTCTTTACCTATGCAAGGAAAATATGAAGAAAAACTATTGGAGTTACCCATCATATGGTCTAAAGCATTTGAATCTATGATCCATGATCTTGAATCAAAAGATGAATGTGTAGTGAGAGGATTAGCAAAACCGGAAGAAGATGCCATATGAGAATTGCAATCTAGTCTAGTCAACAAGTGCTTGAGATATTGTAATTCTTCTTTACTAAGAGGAGTGCAATTCCCGTCACTACCACCTCCTAATCTACTATCCAGTGACTGAACCTTGTTAAACTCCTTGTTACCTTTACTTCTAGTATTTATAGTGCCCGAGGATAACAAGTTACATTCGACATTCTCAAGTTCGAATCAACTTAAAATAGACCCTCAATAATCACTTCTAATAATTGGTTAGCAGTAAAAAGAAGGCAAAAATATCACTAAGAAGCAGCCCAAAGCCAAATAGATTGAACGAATAACCAATAAAACACTTTAGATCACTAACATTTATCCAAAAAACCACAACAATCCAAATCAAAACTGACCCACAACTAGAAAACCTCTAAAGTGTCAATTTCCAGCCAAACACCTCCAAAAATGCAGCCCAGACAGCCTCAGCCAGCCAAACAGCCTCCGTAAAAATTCCTCTCTCCCAAATCAGTCTTAGGGTTACAATCAAACCTCCAAATTCGCTGCCTAGGGAGGAACAAGATTGATAGAAACCGGCTAAAAACAATGGGATCAAGCGATTTCATAAAAAATGGAAGACTTAGGGCATGAACAGAAAATCACGAAATTGAAGTCCAAAATGGCAATGGATCAAAACAAAAGTTTGGGGGTTTTGGTCAGTAGAGGGTTGTGAAATTTTTTGTCCAACGGCGAATCAACTCCGATCAACGGCGGCAATGGCAGTGGAGGACTGTTCTTGCTTTGATACCAAGTTGAGGTTTGGAGAAAAATCTCATATTGTATTGATTCAAACAATTACAACCTATATATATACTCCTAAAGAAAAAGACACATACCCTATACAAAAGTATATACACCAACAGTATGTTACCTAAAAGTTGGTTTGCATACCTCTAGTTTGGCCTAATAAGTTTATTTGCCTATTTGTGATATAATTTACATGCTCTTTTTAGAAATTAAAGAAATCAAAATCTGAGGTTATTGTAATGGGTGCTTTTTTTATTTTATTTTTTGGTAAGATTGTAATGTGTGATTTACAAGAGAAGGTTTATCCTAACTAAATAAGCAAAAGCCAATAGAGGAAAACCACCATTTCATAATTATCACTTGTTACCAAAACTAAAATCCAATACATGGAATTTGTATGATTTTTTTTTTTTTTTTTGGTTCTTTTAAAGGCTTGGGAAGTTTATATATAGAGCATAAACTAGATGTTGATAGAATTTCTTTTAGATGTATTATGCCAAAAATCTTTCTTGTTCCTATTTTGTGCTTATCATTACATTATAATTATATCACAGGCATATCCTCAAGAAAAGGTTGGTGTATTTGTAAGGCGTGGTAAAGGTGGACCTCTTACTGTGGTTGAATACAACGAGTTAGATTCATCACTTGCTTCCGTAATCAATCAAGAGACTGGGCGTCTTCGTTATTGTTGGAGTAATGTATAAGTCTATAACCATTCTTCTTAATCACATAATGACTTATTTTGTGCATTTACATTTTGGGTTAGTGTTTTGACTTTTGCGACCAATATGCTCCATTATGGATCATCAACTTAGGAATATGCTCTTATAAATAGGGCTGGAGGTTGAATCGAATATTTTCGAATAATGCATTATTTGAATTCAGATTCAAGTTCATGTACCCAAATTCGAATAGTAATTCGAACATAAACTGAAAATCGAGTTCAAATTCGGATGCAATTCCAAATATTCGAATTCCAATAAAATTTTAAATTTGAATTTTTTAGGATATTTTGGTAAATAAAAAAAAGTATATTTTTTGAATAATTCGAATTCGGATTCGAATACTATATCGAATTATTTTTTGAATATCGAATTGAATAATCTGGATTCAAATTCTAATTTTAAACAAATTTGAACTCGAATATGGATTCGAATAATCCAGTTCGAATACCACCCCTACTTATAAATTTCTAGAATGGAAAACTAGTGTTTGGTTAAACTGATTAAATATGATGATAGGACTATTTTGAAACTTTGGGTTTTGAAGTCCTCAATCCCATGGATTGTTGCCCAGGCCCACACATGAGATTCTTGATATTAAATAGGCAGGACTGAGACAATATAAAGTTTAAACCTAAGTTCTAAGCTCTAATACAATCACAAATTATTCACTGATGCAAAAAGCGTAAAAAGTTACAAAGAAATTTTTTTAATCATTAATGCATTCTAACCCTGGTAAGAACAATATCTTATTCCTATGATACTTTTTCATGTTTTTCTTTTTATAGGAAAAGAAATATTATTAAAAGAAGAGAATACAATGAAGAGGATAAGAATTCCTCTTTGAAAATAAAAAAGAATATGATACTTTTCATATTCTTATTACCAGTTTCTTATGGTCTAGTCTATAAATCCTGTCTACATAGGTGTTGCCTTCTGGTAATGAAATTCTTGTTTGCCTAATATAGAGGGAGGGGGAGAGGGGGGGGGGGGGGGGTGGTTGGCACTTTTGACTTTGGGGGAAAGAGGTTGGAGCCTGTAGGGGATAAAACCCTGCAAAGTGGTCAGCAAGGTTCACACCTTGGATCTTGGTGTTGTCAAGTCTTAACCATCCACCGGGTGTCATTTAAACTAAAGCCCATTGGCTGGTAATGGAAGCTTCAGCTATCTGAGAAAGTAAAATTTGTTGTACCAGTTTTGGAACCATAAATGTCATATCTATGTAGCTATATAGTAGACACTTCAAGTAATGCAAGAGATCTTGTGGTATAAGGTGTTATCATAAAACATCTTAGTTTGAGAATAATTTTTATATTAAAAAATAAGCAGAAAATGCATAAATGCTTTTGGAGTTTATTTAAAACTCTGATATATTTATAATATTGTAATTTATTTTTTTGGCAATGTTAAATGTTCTAAAGTTTTTCGCTAAAGAAATTTCTTTCAATTGTTAGGGCTAGTCTGTTAAAGATTCATTTAGTTATATTGGAAGCTTCTTATTTTTAATCTAGGACTCACTGTCACTCTTGAAGCCATGTTTTTGACCGTTATCCTAGGTCCTTGGTAAGGAAAGAAATCCATGAGATGTACCATTGACTTATACTTGTACTGCTTCCCTTATGTTCTAAACATGGATTGATTATTTTGAATCTCTTGTCATAGTTCCCTAGTGCACTTGTGCCCGATCCAAGTCCCAAAAGGTCGCTAGATTTTAATATTATGTTATGAGAGTTGTTGCAACCTCCGATGTCAAACACCACACAACTTAAAAGCTAAGATCATAGGTTAGGTCTGAAGACCAGTGTACTCAACAATGCATTAAAGAGTAGCTTCTTGGGTCTGGATGTGTAGGCCAAGCGTGGACAATTACTTGCCTTGTGCTGGAATATGATTATAGAATTGAGGCACTCGGGATTTGAACTCTACAATACTTGGTCCAAGCAGTGTCTAATTAACTATCAACCTACCAAAAAGTTCAAGTGGTTAATTAAGGGGCACATGGATTTAATAACACACTATCACATCAAATCCCCTCACCAGTCAAATAAGAATGCAAGTTCTGTTAAAGAACCATGAGTGTGGTGGGTGAATCAAAAGAATGTACTTAATGTTATGAATATCGTAGAGTCCTTAGGCATCTGCATAGGAGAGTATTGAGTCATTAAGTTGTAATGAAGACCCCAAGCCTCCTAAGTTCAAGAATATACATTTCTATATTGAGAGTCTCCTAAGCAAAATATCATCTTTTATAGGAGCTCTATATGGTTTAGCTATACATGTACAATTATGAAATAAGTAAACTTCCGCAACACACCTTTTCATATACATTGCTTTTATTGTGCCAAATTTTCCAACGGACAAGCCGAATGAGATTGATTTCGAAATAGAGTGTATCCATTTTGGTTGGGATAATATAACTGATACTCTGTAACACCAAATCATATCTGCACCTTGGCTCTTTTGTTCTTTGAAAATCAGAATGATAATAATGATAGCTGCAATCTGTTTAGTTTTCCTTCTGATTTCTCAACACTGCTTGCTTTCAGGTGTGCTTACACATGTTCACATTGGATTTTCTAAACCAAGTGGCAAATGGACTTGAGAAAGACAGCATGTAGTGATAATATCTTCTCTCTTGCTGTTTCTTTGTTCCTTTCATCTATACGTTGTTATGTGAAACATAATGTATTGGATATCATCCCTTTGTATATTATAAGTAAAAGTACTCCCTCAAAAGCCCTTTGTGTTAAGAGCAAAGACAGGAAGGGGAATAACAGATTTAGACCAGGCATCTGTGCATGCTAATTACAAATAAAAAAAATTAATAAAGAAAAGGTATATGTGTGAGTCCATCTCAGCACTCTTATCATACACGGTGATCCTGTCTAGCAGAATAACAGGTTTTCACCTAAATGGTTCATTTACTTTATACATCTGACTTTCTAATTCTCTGTTTGTATGTTTTGGACATTATAATGATGCTGATGTGCAATTGTACCATGATTTCAGTTACCATCTTGCTGAGAAGAAAATTCCTTCTGTACTTGGATACACGATGGGGTTGAAACTGGAGCAGTTCATATTTGATGCATTTCCATATGCTCCCACAACAGCACTTTTTGAGGTGATTATTTATATCTAAAGTTTCATTGGAACCGATAAATTTCTTTTCTGGACACTCTGGTGCTCAAAGATATTATTTTGGTTATGGATTTTCTTTGTACAATCAGGTATCACGTGAGGAAGAGTTTGCACCAGTTAAAAATGCCAACGGGTCCAATTTTGACACTCCAGACAGTGCTAGACTGCTGGTGCTCCGGCTACATACACGTTGGGTGATTGCTGCCGGAGGCTTCTTAACACATTCCATTCCCTTATACGCAACTGGTATTTTATACCTCTTTCGTATGTGGTGTCCATTCATACTGGAAATATAGGGGTTAGGGTCAGATACATATGTTTGGGGAAGTGAAGGAAAAACAAATGAGTGGCTTGGATATGCATAGACACTGCTGGGATATGGGGAAATGATATGTTGATGTCTTCCTAAATTTTTAAGCTGATTCTCATGCAAAAAGGTGTCAAAATTATGAATTTTGGGGTCTGACATGCAAAACCTCACATATCTCGAACAAGTTAGATAGTGATAAAATCCTGTGGTCAAAACTGAAACAAGTTATATAGGGATAGACAGACAGACAGACATGCATGCATGAGATCACGCACATTCACACACTCTCTGAGATGGATCTAGTACATTGTGGTGATTTTAACTCTGATTGTTAATGTTTGTCCTTTGACATTACTTCACATGAACTCAGGTGTCGAAGTGTCACCACTTTGTTCATATGCTGGGGAAAACCTAGAAGCTGTATGTCGTGGAAGAACATTTCATGCACCTTGTGAGATAGCATTCTAGTTTAACTCTATTATTTGATTTGTGCGGCTTTCTTATGATTCAAATGAGAACGAGAGATGCTCATCAGTCTCATGCACCCAGCAAAATAGTTTTCTGCACGTCAGTGTTGGTTCAGTTCTATCAAATACATTTAGAATTTTCTTATCCTTTTGGTGTTGTAATACTAATAGCAAGCTTGGGCGTTTTTCAGTTAACCTTTCCTTCTATATATACATAGAAAAAAAAGTGAGTTTATATTATGCTATTTGTTGTAGATTGACAGAGGAGAATTTGTTCCATCTGTTTGCTTTCATTTGTTTGCCAAAAGGGGGTTTTATGTTATGTTACTCAATGAAGTGAGGGGAGTGTATTTTACTTTCATTAAACTGTACTTAAAAAATTGTTAGTTAAAAATTAAACCATAATGATACATAAAATAGAAGCAAAATTATATGCACATTCTTATTTTAAAATTACATATATAATGCACTTATTGTTTAAGAAACATATACTTATGTGTTTAAGTAGGTGATTCCCTTAATGTTATTCAATTTAAGACGTAGCACAATAATATGAATGATTGGAATGTAAATGTTTGTTAAAATATATAAGAATAAAAAAAAAAGATTGACTAAATGATTTGTTGAAACATAGAACTAAAATATTGAAAGTTGAATGGATAAAAGTTAAAAAGATTGTTAATTAAATTTAGTATATTCCTCTTATTAATGTTAAATATATAATTATTTGTATTAATGTTAAATATATAATTATTTGTAGCTTATGAAGTGGTTAAGGACAAAATGTTGGGAAACATGAGATCTAAGGTTCGAGTCTCGTCATCAATAATTATTTGTAGCTTATGATGTGTGGTTATGTGATTATGTTCTTAAATCTGTGAGTTGTTTGTCTATCTTAAGTGTGACTAATTGTACTGTGATATGATTAGTTGTTAGTTGTTAGTTGTTAGTTGTTAGTTGTTAGTTGTTAGATGTTAGATGTTAGAATGGTAGTAGCTGTATTATGATTGTGATTTATGAGTGGACTTTATGTAGATACTAAATATATTAAGAAAATAAAATAAAATAATTTCTTTTTCTTTTAGGTATATTGGAGATGAGAGGTAGGAGAACAGTTACTGAGTTAAACTGTCAGTGGTAAAATCTATAATTGATTATATCCACGTCCTCATGTTAATATGATAGAACAAGACAAATTTGCCCTTATTGATTATCTTTTCATATATTTTTTTTTTCTTCTCTGCCATCTCCTTTTCCAACGACGTTCTCGCTCATGTTTGCTTTCGTTTTGCCCTTCCTCTCTCTTCTGATTTTAAAAAGCTTCTATTATCTCCAATGGCTCCTCGGTATATAGTAACCAACATTTGGTGCAATGGAACAGAGAAATTTGCAAGACGCCAGCATCTTATCGTAAGAGGTTGGCTATAGTTACTAACAAATTTCAATTCACAGAGAAAGATGATCCTCTTGAAAACTTGGAAGACTAACCAACGTAGGATAAGGGAGATTTCAATATATATATTTTTTTCTTTTGTCTCTTTCACGGGTTTCCATGGCAAAATAAGTAGGCGTAGTGGTGCCGTTTGGTATCACGGCTAAGGGCGCGGCGTGTCTTGGCGAAGGGGCCTGTGCCGTCGGGATGCGCTGCAGCCCCTTTGGGCTACCGCATCCTGCGGCTCGAGCGGCAAAAAACTTGGATTGCCTAGCTTTTTAGCTGCGTCGTGGGTATTTTTTTTCTTTCCCATTTTGCCATTGCCCTGCTTTTATAATTATCAGGTGTCCATAGTATAATTTTACCAAAATGCCCTCAAAATATATACCAAATCTCCAATTGCACCCTTTCCGTTTCAAAAACGTGTAACTGCTGGTATTTTTTTTAAGTTTACCCACAGTCAAATTTTGACTTTTATTCAATTTTTTTTTCTATTTTATAGTTATCCCTATAAATACTCATTTGTAACCTTTTCTAAATTCACATAACCTTCAAACTAATCCATATTCTTTAATTTATTTCTTTCCTCCTTTTAAGTTGATTTTATTTCTCAAACTCCTTATTTTTAGGTATTATAATTTATTGCTGAATTTATTGTGCTCTTTAAAATATTTTGTTATTTTGTTTTGTAAATATATTTATGAAATTAACTTTCTATGTATTCAATTTTATTAAAATTGTGCTACATTGTTTAGTACTAATTTGGATATAAACTTTTTCCATACTTAACTTATTATCAAATATATTATTAATATTACCAAATTGTATCTTGTGTTTTAATGGAGATTACTTTCACTATATTAATTTTTTTTTAATTATGCTATTATGAAATTGTAATTTGAAATTTATTTAATTTTTTTAATTGTGCTATTATCAAATTGTATGTTGTGAATTAACTTTCAAATGCTTTAATTGCAGATATAGCATCTCCACATGATGATAATGAATATGACAGTGAGGAGGATGCTAACAACTACTTCCTAGCAACCATAGTAGTAATTTTAGTTGCACATGCTTCTGGGCACAGTGAAAAATATATAACAAAATTACCTTGTAGCAACTCTCCATAAACAGGGCTCATGTAGGTAGATGAAATATTAAGTGGCAATCCAATTTGTTGTCACGAGAATTGCAGAATAAAAACACCATGCTTATTGAGATTCAATCAAATTCTTGAACAAAGGTATCAACTGCAGCCAACCAAAAAAACTCATATTAGAGAAATAGTTTCTATGTTTTTGTATTTGGTAGGAAAAGGAGCAACGAATCATATATTGCAAGAAAGGATGCAACCTTCTGGAGAAACAATACATAGGTGTTTAAGCGTGTATTACATAGTGTCATGTTGTTAGTCATTAACATCATCAAGTCAATTGATCCTAAATTCAACTCTATTCCAAGTGAAATAAGAAAGGATTGATGATCCATGCCCTTCTTCCAGCATTGTATTGGTGCCATTGAAGGTACTTATATTGCTTGTCATGTTTCCTCAGACCAGCAAACAGAATTTATTGGAAGGAAAGGATAAGCGACACAAAATATGATGGCAACATATGACTTCAATTGTGCTTTACTTATGTTTTAGTTGGATGGGCTGGAACTGCCTATGACAGCTAGGTACTTGGAGAAGCTTTGACAAATCCTTCATTAAATTTTCCAATGCCACCTCCTGGAAGATATTATTTAGTTAATTAAGGATATAGACTGACGGATGGATTTCTGCCACCATACAAATGTGAAAGATATCTTCCACACTTCTGCAACACCACAAATATTCCAAAAAATGATAAGGGAATTTTCAACTACCACCATTCAAGTTTAAGGTGCGCAATGGAAAGGGTGTTTGGAATTTGGAAGAAACGTTTCGCCATCTTGCTAGACATGCCCACATATTTCCTTCAAACAAGTTAATATCTTAGTTGCTACCATGGATGTGCATAATTTCATTAGAAGGGAAGCTTCAAGTGATTTATAGTTTCAACCTTATGATAATAATTATGATCTTTTGCCCAACCATTTACAAGAGGAGTACATTAGAGAAAGAGAACTTTAGAGATAAGGACCACATGAAAATCCACCTAATGATCCACATCCAGGATCAATGGGAGGAGTTTGTGATATAATCAAATATCAGCTTATTTTAGCTAGACATCATTGAATTTTTATATTTGTAATCTATAACGGTAGGTGTCATTTTAATTTTAAGTTTTATTTTGTAATTTGCAATTTTAATTGTCAATTTAATTAAAAGTATAATTTTTAATTAAGTTTGTTATTTACAATTAAAATTTTATATTTAATTTTAGTTACATTTAATCTCAATTAAAAAAACTGAATAAAAAATAAATTTACTTTCAATTAAAATATAAAAATTGAATTAAAAATAAAACAGTTTAATCAAGAAAGAAACAAAATATTTCAAATGCCCTTTTGGTAATTTGTACACAAATTAGTTTCTCTGACCATTGTTACAAACCATGGTTTTTGGGCCATCCAAATAGATAGTACTTTTCTGACCATGGTCTCTGCCTTGCCGCCGTACCAAACACACACATAATCAGCATAACTGTTGACACCCCAAAATTCCAAGTTATGGTACTTGGTCACTAAAGGTCGAATTTCATGAGACAAGCAATAATGACATATTTTCGTATTAGAGAAATAGCGGCTAATATCTCATGGCTGGATAGATAAATATTTAGATTTCAGCAATTATTTTTTTTAATAGGGTTTGTTGAATATTAAAAATTTATTAAACAAAATCCTATTTTTGTAGAACTGAATAAGCAAGTAGACATTTTTGGTAAAGAGAGAGTAGGCATTGGAATTTGACCAATGCTGCAAGTTTTCAGAATACCTGGGATCTTTGTAAAGTTGATCATTATGAATGTTACAGGGAATTTGATTAGGAAGTTTAATGGCAAAATGAAGGAGATGTATTAGTTCGTTATTTAGTTCGATTTGACAAAATGATGGGATCGATCAAAATTATTTAACAGGCACTGGAAGGAATTTTTTGGGGCCCATATGAGAATTTAGAAACCCAATGCTTTGATAGAGATAGGAATCTCGAATGGAATGATTTTGAATATCGATTCATTAGTAAAAAAATCCTTCTCGTACTTTTGAATTACCGAAACAAGAACTTTATGTGAGAGATCATCCCACATGTTTAAAGGAGAATCTTGCCATATATGATTGACTAAAAAGTATGTGGGCCACGGTTGAAGATCCTGGTGGGAAGGATGACTTAAGTTCCACTTCAGTGAATCTTGGAAAGCCGCTAGTTATAATTAAGTTGCATTATTGCTTGTCATTTCTCATAATCGGTTGTTACGGCTATTTAGGATACGTTAATCATTTGGATTCAATAAACTTAATTGTAAACCAATACATGCCAAGAGTCTCTTTTTCTTTCCTTTGTGTTTTAATCCATAAAAGTTTTGGAAAGGTAGGAAGCCTAACATTGGATGCTTTCATACTTTTGGTTGTAAATGCTTTATTCACAATAAAAACAAAGAAATTCTCTAAAAATTGATGTTAGATCTGATGAAGGTATTTTCCTAGGACATTTTAACTAATAAAGCTTACAGAGTTTTCAATAAAATAACTCATCTAGAGTTAAGATTTCAAGATTCTTGGCTTTCTTTATGACTATCTTTATTGCTTTCTAGTTTTTTTCGTATAGAATTGAGAAATTTCATCATTATCTCTTTATTTGAGTAGACTTTTTCAAGTCTTTTCATCCCATTTATGATGTCGGTGAACTTGAAAAACATCTCAGAGATAGTTTCATTAGATTTTATTTAGAAGCTATTATAATAATGTACAAGCCTAATAATTTTAGACTTCACTTGAGTTGTAACTTTGTGTGTTGTAATTTATACCAAACCTTATAGGCTGAGTAACTGTCAAAACATTTCTTGAATTCATTTACATCTAAAGTGCAAAACAAGAGATTCATGGCCTTGATATTAAGTTTAGCTATAGCTTTATCTTCATGAATCCATTTAGATTTATCATCGGGGATAATATTTCATTAAGTATTTCTTGCTCTTGGGAGAAAATATGAGATGTTTGCATCACAAACATAAAACTCAATGACATGAACAAAGATAGTCCTTTGTATTTTCCAATAATCAAAATTTTGACCCTTAAATAGGGGTGGTCTTGAAGAAGACTAACCAGCACCAAGAGAAACAATTGTGTTTTCTATTTAAAAAATCTTTTTATGGAGTTTGTTAAAACTATTTGAAAAATACAGTTTATGACCCGCTCTAATACCAATTGTTAGTTCAATAAGGCAAACTAGAGGGTGAATAGTTTTTGGGTTAAAAATAAATCCCTTTTTAAAAACTAAAGGAATTAGGAATTAAATTATGCAAATCACTCAAGAGAAACAAGTAAACATGTAAGCAGTTGTTGAATGTAAGGAGTTAGATAGAGAGATTTGACATAATAATTTTATAGTGGATTGCCCAAAACCTTGGCTCCATCCACTCCCTAAACACTTGTCGGGATTTCACTAAACTTGATTTTACAAAAGCAGATCAATCATCCTTTACAACAATTGACTTTTCATGTATCAGTTAACCTCTACAATGATTGAACTTCTAGGTATTAGTCAATCTTCCCTAGTTCTGCAAAACACATAAGTATGACTTATAGCACTCTGCCCCACTTGTCGTTTCCTCACAAGGAAGAAAGAAGAAGAAGAAGATAATAATCACTGATTTACTCAATCACAAAGTCATAACATTTTTGGATGAATTGTACAAAGAGCTTATTAGAATATGAAAGTTCAGGCTCTCAAAAAGAACAAACATTCATACTCTTAAATAGATAAACTGGTGAAATATGAAAGTACAAGCAAAAAAAGTTCTTGAATTAATTTTTGAAGCTTGATTAAGATGATAGCATAAGGGTTCTCTCAAAAGCTTTCCTATTTTAATTTTCTCTTCATGCTTTATATGCTTGATTAAATTGTAGCCATTTATCAGATGAAAAGAAGACCTGTTAAAGCGTTTAGCTAAAATAGAAAATCTTGAAAAATGCTTTTGAGGTTGCTTCAGGCAAGTAATTCATTTTTAGTGGAACCTTGACTGTTGTGAGTGTTTTTGGCACTGTCTACATTTCGATATATGATTTTATGTCAAGTTTGACATTGTTCAAATCAATTAGTAGGCATGATATTTTTCTGGGTATGATAAACTAAGAAATAATTCTTAATAAAAAAAACTAGAAGGGTTGAGCTTCAGAATTAAAGAAATGTTCAGCTGATGTCCGTTGAGCTTTAAACTTTTAGCTATTGAGGAGTCTTGTTGACTTAGCATCGAAACATTCAACAAATAATCCGTTTAATAAAACAATGCATTTTTTCTATTAGGTGTCAGCTCTTTAAATCTTTAGCTTGAGTTTTTAACCTTAATAGTCTTAACTGGTTAGCTTTTTGGATTTAGGAGTAGAAATGATTGAACTTTTACTAGTTCTAAGTATATTGATTAGTTAAGTGCTTCTTCCTTATCTTTACCATTGTGTATTTTTTGATTGATAATTTTGTTGATGACATATGCTTCAACTGAGTTTGGATCATTGATCTCAGCAATTGAGTTTTAGTAGACGCATATAGGTTAATGTCAATTAATAAATAAATAGTATTTGCCTCAATAAGGATCTTTCCAACATGACAGATTCAAAGAGACAACTATGTATTTATTGTCCAAAAAAGATTTAAAGTGAATTGTATGATGAATACAATCCAAAGGCCAAGAAGAATAAGGATGACCAGAATGATCGCAGAAGAAAGGTTATAGAAACTAATAATGTAGTATGATACTTGTACATGTAGTACCTACATTGTACACAAGGACCCATATGGTGGGGTGCTTGGAGAAGGTTGCCACTTGTTTATCTTCAAGGATTCCTTACTATTGAGGCCCATATCCATGTTATGTGTGAGAATTATCTTTGACCTCAAGGTTCCATGGGCCAGGTATGTTCAACAGCTAATAATACCGATAAGTTGGAGTTCTCTACAGTTGAAAACATTTAGATCACCTGATGTTCCAACTGGGCCATGGTTTTAGCATACTTATTAGCCACCAGAATCATTTAGCCTTCCACTATATGCAGAAATAACTAAGACTCAGAAACGGCAGTGGAAACATTTTAACTAGGCCAGGAAGAAATAAGCCTCAAAAGGGCATTACATTCACCCAAATTAGTGGTTATGGTAAATTGAGAAGCCGAAAGCTATGAAGTCTATTCTTCCTCTCCAAATTTAATCATGAGTGGATAATCCTGGGAAAACAACAAATCCATTCAAGTTTCAGGTAAATGGAAAGCTAAAAGGTGACAAATGAATCATTTGACTTGTCAAGGATATAACCGCAAACATTGTTAGATTGGTCATTAATAATAACTTTTTCCTACTCTTCTAGTGAAAGTGAAAATGATACGAATCTTGATGACACCATGAATGGTGATTCAGTAAGTAAGGAATCTGACATAGGATAAGATAAACATGAAAAAGGTTTGGGCTTTCTAGGGAACTTTGCTGTCAACTACTTCCTTTCAGAAGGTTTTTTGTCAAATCCAGATTAATCGATATAACTGGATAGAGATGTAGAAGAGGAAGAAGAAGATGTGGCTTAACTTTACTATGCTAGAAGAATTGACCGAAAGCAATTAGGAGTGGGTAACAAGAGGTAATATTTAAGAATCCCTTTTTTGAAATGACTCAACATTTATGGCACTTTATATTTGAGACATGCTCAATAAGAAGCCCATGACTCATGTTTTTGTTGACAAAGAGGCGATGGTGAACATATTGCATTTCAAGACATTGTAAAAGTTAAAAAAGTTTGAGGGTGAACTTATACCTTTAGAAATTATGGTCACAAGTTTTAATCGTGAGGCCATAAAAGCCAAAGGTGTTATTCCTATTGAGCTGGCAGTTAGTGTTAGAAACTCTATATGTGTGGGCAGTCACTAATTATATGGCTTTGTTTTAATAAAATGGGTTTAAAGTTTGGTTCACTTAAGACATGTTGACAAAACCCCATATAGTTTATGTGATCATTTAAGATAGGGCTTGAACATACTTCTTATCATTTAGATGTGGATTAGCAGTAAGTGTAGGTTGAGTGACTTTAAGAGTCTTTAATGGGAGGACTCTTAAGGTTTATCTGATGATAAATAAGCTAGGTCTCCCTCGTCTTTTAATATGCATATCTTGCCCCATTGAGAGCTGCTAATAAAAACTAAGAGTACGGAAAGGAATACCTAGCTATATAAGCATTCTATTTGAGGCATGCTTGTTTGAGGTTTCACATATCTGCTACTATGGCTCAATTAGGTAGCAAGCTTTATTATTAATGTATTTTGAATTCATGTGTGAGATCCTGTATAATAATTACATGTGGTATTAGAGCCTATTCTACATGAATTTAGAACCCTAATATTCATTTACTTAACATAAAATAATAGGATTTTATATAAGTCATATTTTTTAAACTGCAAAATCGAATTCTTATATAAATGAAATTGAGCTCGATTTGTTAGGGCTTTTAAAGGTCTCGTTTATATCTTTAATTTGGTATATAGAATGCATGATATAATCAATTAGTCATTGAGAAATCTCAGTTTTTCTTTTTGGGATATTTCAAGATCAAACTTAATATTTGATTTCAAAACATAGAATTTACATTATTTTGATCTGATTTGATCAATGAGTTTTGTTTCTAATATCTTATTATAACAATAGGAATCCTTGGATTGAATTAAATGATATAAGTTCCAATGAATATGAGAAAAAATTACATGTTCATCATTTTTTTTTTAATAAAGATTAGACTGTGTTAGTTGTTTAAACTCAAAATTAACTTAGGGATTTTATTAGACTATTAAATCCCATAGAAACCCACTAATTTTCTTGAAGAATTTTAAGCCATAAAAACAAATATCTTGTAACCTGGTCATAACAGACCCGTTTTTTTCTAGACCAGGTGAAACAGACCTGGCTGGAAGAGAAAGATGAACTGCTAGCTTGCATCTAGCGACGCCCACTCGAGGCAGGGGGAGCGTGCCTTTTGATCAAACGCCTCCCAAATTTTACAAAATTAATTTCTTGAATTTTTAAATTTTATGGTATGGTTCAATTTAGGATACTATGTGCATAAATTATTATTTTAGTAAATGATATTTTGTTATGCTTCAAACTAATATGGTTGCACATATATAATTATTGAGGCCTATTAAAATTTCATATTTTATATGTTCTGAAACTGTAAACAATAGGTACTCTCCCTAATGAGAACTAAATAATATCGTATTCTCGTATTTTCAAAACAAGTGTAGTAGAATGCTTCTATTTTGATTTAGTTTTTCAAAATTGTAACATGTGTTTTGTTATCCTTTGATATACTTTTAAAATGTATTTCTGTTTGAAAGGATAAATTATGAGTAATTATATTTTCCTGTCTTGAGAAAATCTTATGGGTTTATGTGGATAGTTGCTACCAAAGTGGTCTATCTGTATAGATTTGTGAGATTTTTGAAAACTATAGTACGGGATGTTTCTTAAATTATTGTATATAATTTCCTGCCAAAATGGGTTATTATATACTTTAATTTTAGAAAATACATGAAACATATGGTTTGGAGTATACCGGCCTAGAAGGTTTATCTGCCTAAAGGGGATAGACTTTTCAAAAGCTAGGATGCTTTGATTTTGGTTTCATGGGATGATCATGAGATCCTAATAGCATGTTACATTCTCTGTCTAAAAGGGAGTTTGTAATGATGCACTTTGGATTTATAGAGAATAAATTTTTATTCTTTGTTATTAATTACTCAATTTATTTAACATGTTGCTTTATTTTTTATTGAATCAGTCTCCCTTGCTATTAACAACAATAATGCTACTATTGAATTGTTGAATGATTTCAACTTTAAGAAATGGAAGCAAGATGTTAAATTTGCCATGGAAATTATGGATTTCAATTTAGCTCTACGTAGTTAAAAACTTGCTGATCTTTCTGATTCTGGCTCCATAGCTCAGAAATAGGCTTTTGAGAAATAAGAGATATCAAATAGGTTGAGTTTGATCTACATGATCAATCTCTGAACACTTTTGAGTGGGTTGCCTAAAACTCAAAGTGCTAAAGACTTCATGAAAACCATAGGGCATAAGATACAAGGTATCTAATAATGCTGAGACTAGAGAGCTAATAAATGATCTAGCAGGTATGAGATATGAAAATGGAACTGGAGTTCAGGAATTTATTCTCAAAATGGTGCATGTACAAACCAAGCTTAAAAATAAAGAAATTCCAATCCCTGATAGTTTTGTGGTTCACCATTATCTCAATTCCCTACCAATTGATTTTTCCTAAATTAAAACTGCCTATAGCACCAAAAATGAATTCTTGACTAAATTTACTCATTATAAGAAAACTCAGGATACGAAAAGGTATAATATTGGTCAGAAACCTGTTGAGGTGGTTCTAAGGTTGCCATTATAAAGGACATTACATGTTTCTTTTGCAAAAAGAGAGGTCATGTGAAAGCAGACTACCTCAAATTGAAATCTTGGTTAGAAAAGAAAAATAAACAAGAAGATAACTCACTAGCTTTCGTTTGTTTTGAATCCAATTTAGTTAATGTCCCATCAAATTCTTGGTGGCTTGATAGTGGTGCAACTGTTCATGTTGCTTGTACCATACAGGAGTTCAAACACAAAAGAAAGTGATTTAAAGGAAAAGCTTTAGAGTTGAGAATGATGTTAAAGTTGAAGTCGAGTCTGTAAGAATCATCTCATTAGTTTTAGAAAGTTGTTTTGAACTTATTTTGGAAAATACTTTTTATGTAACGTCTTTCAGGTGAAATTTGAATTCAGCTTCTTTGTTGGACAAAATTGGTTATTCCTTTAATTTTGGTAATTTGAAAGTTCAATTACTTTTAAATGCTGAAATTCTTGGAGGGTATATTTTGTTCAATGGTTTATATAGAATAATTTTAGCACACTTAAATGTTAATTTCTCCTTAAATACTGAAAAAATTGTTTCCAAAAGACATTTAATTAAAGAGAAATCCTCAATACTTTGACATAAGCTTCTAGGTCATATGTCAAGAGAAAGAGTTAAAAGACTCATTAAGGATGATATCCTACCATCACTTGAATTTGGTGATTTAGAAACTTGTGTTGATTGCATTAGAGGTAAATTAACCTAGACAAAAAAAATTGGGGCAACCCAAAGTTCATGACTCTTAGAGATCATTCACACAAACAATAATGGACCCTATTACACCACTTTGTGTAAAAACTATTATTTCATTACCTTCATTGATGACTTTTTCCCGTTTTGGTTTTCTATACTGGATCAAATAAAAAATCTGACTTTCTTGATAAATTTATAATTTCCAAAACTGAAGTTGAAAAACAATTATGGAAAGTTATTAAGATTGCAACATCTAACTATGGCGGTGAGTATTATGGCAAACATAGAGTTGATAGACAACATATGGGACCATTTGCCAAGTACTTAGAAGAATGTAAGATTGTTGCCCAACATACCATGCCTAGTAGCCTTGAACAAAATGGTGTGGCAGAAAGGCGTAATCACACCCTTAAGGACATAATAAGAAGTATGATGAGTAGATCAAACTCAAACTTACATGGGAGAAGCCATTTAAGCTGCCTTGTACATCCTTACTAGGGTTCCCGGGAAAGTGATGCTTAAAACACCTTTTAAGTTATGGGCTGGAAGGAAGCCTAGCTTGAACCATTTTTATGTTTGGGGGTGTCTAGCTGAAGTGAGAATTTACAACCCAAATGAGAAGAAAAACGACCCTAGATCTACTCGCTGTTACTTTATTAGTTATCCATATCACTCTAAAGGATATAGGTTCTATTGCCCCAGACGAGAAACCAAAATAGTGGAATCACAAACTGCCAAGGTTTTGGAATTTGATGTTGCTGAGTTGGAAAAGTCTTTATATTTAGATCAGGGAGAGAAAAATGAGGATGTTACTATTCCTTTATATGCTCTATCAGAAGGAACTGTACCTATTGTGAGAACATGTGATAGGGGGAGGGGGAAGTAAATGAACAAGCTGAAGAAGCACTCGTTCTTACTGAAGCTACTGCACATGTTCCTAAAGAAGCTTCCTATCAAATACCTGATGACTTCATTGTGTATTTGGGTGAGATTAATTATCATGTTGGTCATATTGTTGATCCTACTATATATGGAGAAGTTGTCTCTAGTCCATAGTCAGACATAAGGATTAAAGCAATGAGAGAAGAGATACAATCTATGATACACAATGGTGTGTGGGAGTTGGTTACACTTTTAGAGGGTTGCAGACCTATTGGGTGCAAGTGGGTTTACAAGAACAAGACAGATTCAAAGGAAAAAAATTAAGCGTTTCAAAGTAAGACTTGTAGCTAAAGGTATATCTTAAAGAAAAAGGTATGGATTTTAGTGAGACTTCCTCTTCTGTCTCAACTAAAGACTCTTTTAAGGTCATCATGACATTGGTGGCTCATTTTAATTTTGAGCTACATCAGATGGATGTGAATACAACCTTCTTAAATGGAGATATTGTTGAAGAGGTTTATATGGTTCAACCTGAAGGTTTCAAAGAAAATAGAGGAAATTAACTTGTTTGTAGACTCACAAAGTCTATTTATGGTCTAAAACAAGCATCCCGACAGTGGTTCTTAAAGTTTGATAAGGTAATTACCTCTCTTAGGTTCGTTGAAAACAAGATTAATTAGTTTATATATCTTAAAGTCAGTTGGAGCAAATTTATCATGTTAGTTTTATACATTGATGATATTTTGCTTGCTAGCAGTGACTTTGGTTTACTACATGAGATAAAATTGATGTTATCTAAAACCTTTGACATAAAGAATCTTGGGGAGGCATCCTTTGTTCTTGGTATTGAAATTCATCAAGACAGATCTCGTTATTTGTTTGTTCTTTCTTAGCTGAGCCTATATTGATTGTGTGCTCGATAGGTTTAATATGCAAAATTTTAAGCCTGGGAATGTACTAGTTGTCAAGAGTGATAATTCAACTTGGATCAGTGTCCTGTAAATGATTTTCAGAGAGAGTGCATGAAGAATGTGCCTTATGCTAGCGCAGTTAGAAGCTTGTTGTATGCTCAGGTTTGCACCAAACCTGACATTGCTTTTGCTGTGGGAGTTCTTCGTAGAAAATGAAACACAAGATCAGAACATTGGGCTGCTGTGAAGAAAGTTATGAGGTATTTGCAGAGAACCAAGGATTTTATGCTGGTGTATAAAAAGGTTAATCACCTTTAGTTGATTGGTTACTCTGATTCTAACTTTGCTAGTTGTAAAGATGATCTAAGATCCACTCCAGGATACATTTTCATGTTACCTAGGGAGCCGTATTTTGGAAAAGTTCTAAACAAACAATCACTACTTCTTCTACTTTGCAAGCCGAGTTTGTTGCTTATTATGGAGCATCGACACAGGGTATATGGTTGAAGAACATGATAACCTATCTTAGTGTGGTTGATTTGATCTCTATACTTTTTAAACTTTATTGTGATAATAGTTCTACTGTGTTCTTTTCAAAGAATAACAAGACTTCTGGTGCATCAAAAGCTATAAATATCAAGTATCTGGCTACCAAGGATTTTGTGAAAAAGGAAGACATTGTGTTTAAATATATTGAAATAGAAAAAATGTAAGTAGATCTTTAACCAAGGGACTTAGGACTGGGGTTTTCAAAAGTCATGTTAAGAACATGAGTATTGTGGAGTCCTTTAATATTTTTGGTTAGTAAGAGTTTACGTTGTTTTGTTCAAACTAGCTAGCACATTATATATGCTATTTGGTATCTCATATTTTGTTTACATCCTTGTTGGATGGTACATTTTATTAATGAAAATAATAATTATTTCATTATGATATGATTGATATTGTATGTGCACATATAGTTATTTATATATGACATGTTATTGCATTAAAATCTTAAGACTTGGTGTCTATCTTAAGTATGATAGTTTTGTCAATTTGAATGTATGTCTTAAAATAGCACTAATTGGATAGCTCGAAATGGTTGTTGAGACATGCAAGCTTAAAATTAAGCTTATGTGATTTCTAGTACTTTTTGAAAACATCCAATTTTTAATGAAATCACCTAGAAGACAGCCAATGAAAATAGCATATGTTGATCATATTTGGATGCTATTTTCTTACTAAACTATCATATCTAGATCCATTGTAGGTTAGGTTGTTGGCATTTATAACTATAGATTGGTCTTATGTCGTTTAAGTGCCACAATGATTGTCATGATTCAAGTTAATAACTTAATTAGGCTGGATTGTTTGAAGTGCATCTTAGAACCAAAGTTTTTAAAATTGTGGCCATATAAAAGTTATACCTTGCTTGATTAGCTGAGAGCCGTTTTCTAAAATGTGTTTTTCAAAATTTTAAAACTTCAATTAACGTTGCCCAAGTGGGAGAATGTTAAAAACTCCATATGTGTGGGCAGTCATTAATTGTATGGTTTTGTTTTAATAAAATGGGCTTAAGGTTTAGTCTACTTGAGACATGCTGGTAAAAGTCCATATGGTTTATGTGATCATTTAGGATAGGGCTTAAGTACACTTCTTACCAGTTAGATATGGATTGACAGTAAGTGTAAGTTGAGTGACTTTAGGAGTCTCTAATGGGAGGACTCTTAGGGTTTATCTGATGATAAATAGGCTAGGTCCCCCATCTTTTCTTAATATGCATATCTTGCCCCATTGAGAGCTACCAGTAAAAACTAAGAGTACGGAGAGGAAGATCTAGCTGTATAAGCATTCTATCCAAGGCGTACTTGTTTGAGGTTTCACATATCCGCTATTATGGCTCAATTAGGCACGCAAGCTTTATTGTTAACGTGTTCTAAATTCATGTATGAGATCCTATATAATTATTACAGTTAGAACTTTAAAAACTCTAATGACCTTCTTTAAGATTGATGAGCCAACAACTTATAATGTTTATTTGCCTAAGATTGGATACATCATTTTGTTACTACACTAATGCTTATTATTTGAAACCAAAATAATAAAGTTGAAGTGGTGATGGCAGGTACAAGATCTTATGCAATAAGTATAAATACGACTGAGGCTCAAATATACATCATCGACTTCAGCCCAGTCAGGTTTTTGGTCCATGAAGAAGGGAGGCCAACAAGAATTTTGGCTATATTTGACTATAAGTTAACATAGAAGATTGTATCAGAGCTTTATCCGAATCACTCTAGTCATCATACACAATATGGATGGCCTTTACAAGAAATGTAGTGATTAATACACCAAGCATATAAAATGGCCATAGTTTCGGCTATTATGAAATAGCTTAACATATATTCTAATGAAAGACTATTATTCTTAACTAAATGTGATGCAGGCATAGCAGATTTTTTGTTTGAAGATGATAATGAATGTCCAAACGTTGTTGAAACATAATTTCTATCACTTCCTCATTTTATAAGTCAACAAGGCAAAGATAACCAAGATATGTTAGTAGAAGTCAACTTGGGGCAAGATGGTGAATTACAAGAGACCTTCGTTGGTGGATTACTTAGCAAAAGTTTTAGAGTCGACTTGAAAAGCATGCTTAAAAAGTATGTAATTGTTTTGTTTTGGACTATGATAAAATGTCTATCTTGGATAGAGTATTGATCGAACATCATTTGCCCAATTAGTTAAAATTCAAGCCTTATCGACAAGCACCGAGGCAATTGGGAGACAACAGTATTCCACTTGTTGAAGCAAAAATTGAACAACTCCTCACAGCCAAGTTTATTCGGACATCAAGCCATCACTCAATCTTTTCTTCCGTTTTTAAGATTGCAGCTAGATGAGGAGTTCAAATGGAAAATGGTCCATCATCAAGCATTCGAGGATTTAAAAGGATATTTGAAAAAAAAAAAAAAAAAAAAAAAAAAAAAACCCTACTGTTAATATACTCGAGAAAAGGTGAACCTTTAAAGTTGTATATTATGGCATCTAAAGTTTTGGTAGTTGCATCGTTTGCACAAGACAATACTACTGGTTTTGAACAAGCCTTTTATTATTGAATCCTATTGGCCCACTAAAGCAAACTAGAGGCATTACAAGAAATCATGGTACTTGTGTTTGCTATTTTTTTTTTTTTTTTTACATCTGCAGATGCAAATAACCACTATTATTTTTGCAATTACTCTATCTGCATTTGCATAACTACAGTCACAAATACATCTTTCAAATATTTGAATGTAGTTGCTGATACTATTTTGCTGAAGCAAATACTAGTTTAATTTTGAAACCATTTTTTTGCAAACTTATTTGTGTCTATAGACATATCTGCATCACACAAGTGAAATACATTTTTCTAAAATAATTAGTTATCTTCATCTGCTACTTAATGTACATGTGTCTGCAATGGTAGATGCATATACTTTTTCCTAAATTAAAACCTAACCCGTGTTTTTCTTATCCTTCTTCCATGCTGCAAATCCGAGCCCCTTCTACCCTGATTAGATGTCCTTCACTGCCATTTGTGCCACCTCATCACAGTTCAGACTCAGTTTTGGACCCTACTTCACTTTATGTTGTTTCCTGTTCTTTTCTTTTTTGAATTTATGTTCTTTAAGTGTCTTGTTTCATATGGTTATAATTTGTTATAATTTTATTTTTTTCTCATCTATTGCACTTTTGTATTTCATTGTTGAATTTCTTGTTGTTTGAAATTAAATAAAGTTTGGGTATAAGTTATTATTGGTTCCTTGATTGTTTGTATTATGGGTTTTTTAGTTTTGATGATAATTTCTTTTAATTGTATATCTGTCTAATTTCCCCATAACTTCTAGAGAGAAATGCAAGCGGGTGTGAGAAGGTTAAATAGAAAGGGGCACTGAGGGTTTTGTAACTTTTTCATGGTATGTTATTTGATATGAAATTTATACCTTGTAGTTGTAGAAGCATAAAACTTTTGCTTCAATAAAATGAAGAACGTTTAGGACTGTATGATAAACTGACCTTTGCATGGCTAGAACTTTGATGAGCTTAAGTCCATTGTTTTGACAATTGAACTAGCAAATAGTTGCTCACCTAGTTCTTAGTTTGGTGATAAGAAGCTGATAATTTTTTATTTCTTATGTTTGATATGTCGAAACTAAAAGAGTACTTAATAGATAATATTAAATATATGAGACCTTAAGGAATTTATAATCTAGTGATTAAGAATATATGTTTTATTTTATTTTATTTTCAAGTCTAGATGTTCTGTACAAGACTGGACACTAAAAAAAATTAAGTGCATGCAATGGCGGAATCTAGAAAATTTTGTTAGTAGGGGCAAATTTTTAAGTTTATTTTTAAAAAAATGAATAAATTAATTAAATATATATATTATACAGACTCACACATAACAAATTTTGTTTTATTAAGTTTGTTTCACAAAATAAAATTTAATGAATCGTATAGACTTAAGTTTGGTTTGTAGGCTCGTTGAGCTTATGAGTTACACAATAAGACTCTCTTCTCATAAACCTCCTCCCAAGTGAAGACAAGATTCAATCTCAAGTTCTTAATACAACTACACTTTCAAAAGTTTTATAGTTAAGGGAAATGCATATTTATAATTAATATTTATAGAATTTTTTATCAAGTGTCATGAGTTCAATTAGAAAAAAATTTACATAGATTAAAAAAATTAAATAATTGAATATGTTTTTTCTTGTTAGACAAAATTGAATCTTGGAAAAAAAAAAAAAAAAAAAAAAAAACTTACTTAGAATTAGAAGATGACTTAGATGGGTTACCAAAAATAGAGCATCTTTTGTAATTTTGGAGGCTTATAACTCTAATTAATCTTCAAATTTCTTTCTCATACTAATGGTGATGACTGAGGGTTTCTTCCTTCATGGTCAAATTCATCCTAGAGAAGAAACAAAGTTTACTTTTTAGTTTTAGATTTTATTTTATGGAGTTGGGCTTTGAACCTTTTTAGTTTTAGTTTTTATTTTATTGAGTTGGGCTTTAAACCAAGTTAACTGAAAATATTTGAAATTTTATTTTGCTGATTTATTTGTGGGGCAATCATTTTTGGACTATTTATTTTTTAAAATTCAGTGGGGACCAAAAAAAATTTACATAATCTAGTGAAGTCTTTTTCACAATTTCTTTATACTTAAAGTATATTTTTTAAAATTTAGTGGGGTCAGTTGACCCTCCTAAGGCTAACCTACATCCGCCTCTGTGTGCATGAATGTATATTTTATAGTAATATATTTATATACATATATTGAATTATATGCTAGTTAAGGAAGTTAACTAAGCAGGGCCAAAACATTTTCAACAATTTGTACCACATAAGGCACATGACTTTTTTGGTTTCGGTTTTTTTTTTTTACTTCATTTTTATGATTTTTAACTTTCACTTTTCTTTTGACATGAACTTAGGCCAATTGTGAAGGTGGGGGGGGGGGGGTCGTTATCCTCTCTTTGCTCTGTGTCTTTTTTGTGGTTTTGACATGCTCTCTCTTTCCAGTAGGTGTTTGTAAGAAATGTATTCCTCTGCCCTAGGGTGTTTTATGGGCCATGACATTCTCAATGTTTTCATGCCTTTGTAAGTGAATGTTTAATCCAAAAAAATGGATACTTTTATTAAAATGGTTGTTGATCTTTCTATATTTTCCTTCTAATGCTTGTGGTTTCTTTACATTACTCAGTTAATAGATGATGAGTTTCATGTTATAGTCCTGGAAGGAAAAATGATCATGTGAAGATTGAGTTTCTCTAATGCTTGTGGTTTTTTTTTTTCTTTTCTTGTTCTTTCTAATTTATTTCTATGATAGCTTATGGGAGGTTGGTGTGTTGCTACTTGGCTGAATAGATCTGTCCAACATTTGAAATTGTTTCTATTGCATCATTTTCTAGATATTTAGATTTGATCCAATTTTTAATGATATGCCATTTCGAGGTTTATCATGTGAAGATTGAGTTTCTCTAATGCTTGTGGTTTTTTTTTTCTTTTCTTGTTCTTTCTAATTTATTTCTATGATAGCTTGTAGGAGGTTGGTGTGTTGTTACTTGGCTGAATAGATCTGTCCAACATTTGAAATTGTTTCTATTGCATCATTTTCTAGATATTTAGGTTTGATCCAATTTTTAATGATATGCTATTTCGAGGTTTAGATTAAGTTTTCAAGTTGCATGTTATAAATAACTAATATATTCATTTAACTTCTTGTTTCAAGTGCTATACATACATACCATGTCTAAAGGACGTCGTAGTGGCTCTGGAAGTAGGGGGACCCATAATAAAAGAGGTAAGAGTACTCTCATCCGAAGAGGTCGTGGTTCTTCTACGACCTCTTTGTTTGATTTAATAGTTGTAGCTCAATCTTATCGTATAGTTGCAGCTTCATCTGTTTTGATATTTTCTACTCCTCTAGAGCAGTTTTAGAACTTATCTAATGAGGGTTCTTCATAGATCCCATTAAGTTCAGGGTTCGTACTAACACATAAGTTTGATTTCAAGTTTATGTATTTTTCCTTTTTAGTGTTTTAATTGTATTATCTTGTTCTTACACTTACCTTGTATTGTAGCTGTAGTTGATCATGGTCACAAAGATCCCCAAGATGGTGCTGATGGTGATGAAACATGTCAAGAACACCACTGAGTGTGCCATGTTAGCCGCCACACGTAGAAAGGACAAGAATAAGATGGCACCTCCATTTGATAATGAGGAAGGTCGCCTATTTATTCATATAGTTGGGGATATGTAAGAAATTTCGATGTTAGACTATTTAAATATTGTTATAGCTTGTGTGTTGCTTACGTGTGTGTTTCTTTGCTTGTATTATAGAGCATACGTTAGGGATGATCCAAAAGATACAAATGTGGGTACCACTATTTTTGTGATTGTTATAAAGCACATTCCTGGGTCCTGTCTTCTATTATCGAAAGTTTTTCAAGGAGGCAAAAACTTGTTGCTAAAATGATTTTATGATAAGTAAAATAATATTATGTTCTAAATTTTAATTTCAATTTAATGGTTTTCAAATTAGTGACTAACAAATTTGGTGTTATTGTTTATCATGCAGCGTCATTTTAGGCTTGCAATCACTAAGGAGAACGATGCATCTCTTACTATCTTCAATGGAGTTGTATGAAATAGTTGTACTGATGTGTTCCAAAAGCTACACAAAGATTTGATTTAGAACTTTGACACAGCAGATCCACTCATAAAGAAGGAGATTGGGTGCCTAGATTGGATCCATAGAATTGGTGGGTGGCATTATATGATAAGTGGCAGGCCTTGACTTCCATAAGCGGTCAAGGACGATGTTAGCGACTAGGCAAGTAGGTGGTGAGCTTGTATATACCATGCATCTAGCTCCATCTACATAGTTATTCACCAAAAGCAACTAATTAGTCATAATTTATTTAATTAATTACAATTGAGTTTGAGCTTTGTATTATATTCTTTTCTGCTATTATTGTTTATATTCTTTATATAGGAGAAAGAGTTTGGCCGAAAACCAACAATGATAGAGGTTTTCAATCGTACTCAGAGGAAAACTAGTGAATTCGTTAACAAAAAAAATCAAATACATCAATGTTAGTTGAAATGTTTTAAAGTTTCACATAACTATTTGTCGGTGCCATATTTACATGTTTAATTAATTGCAAAATTAACTCATATTCATTTGTAGTTCAAAGCTTCAAAGGTAGATTTCAGACAATCTAATGCCCATCCAGTAAGTGATACACTAGATCAACCCCTTGTGAGAGACCTTGTCGTGTTCGTAAATTTGGTGCGCGGCTAGAAGAAGAGGCTGATCTATGGTTTCAGTGGTTGCATCAACTTCTAGCAAGCTTTTGGAGAAGTGTGGTCGAGCATCGTAACTCCTAGCATTGGAACATCTGCTATATCTCCATTTAATGATTTCACACTATAACGCCGGTCATTATGCATGAGTATCTTAGGGGTGAGCTTGCGAGAGTTGGGGTATAACCACTGTATCCAATACCATTACCTCAACCATCTGATGTACATATAACTTTTTTTAATTTCATTTTATTACTTTATATTTATTTGTGTAAACAAATATGCATTTTTGTTTAAAAATGGGGGTTGGGGAACAAAGCAGCCAAGTAAACATCCGTTCAAGATTCCGAGAGTATCAAGACTTCCGTGGGGACAATAAGACCTATAGGAACAAATATAATAAAATTGGGATCAACAAATGATATTGTAAGCACAAGTTTCAATTTTCAAAGTAAAAGCTTTGAAAAATAGGGTTTAGGGAAAAACAGTAAAGTTGTTCAAGATTTTAATAGTATCGGCATGACCATAGGGATGAATAAGACCTATAACAACAAGCATAATAAAATTAGGATCAACGGTTATGATTTAAAGTAGAAGTATCAATTTCAAAGTGGAAGCTTTGAAAAAGAGGCTTGGGGGACAAATCAATCCAGTAGACTTCTGTTCGGGATTCCAAGAGCACAACACAACTGTGGTGATGAATAAAACTTGTAGGAATAAACATAATAGAATTTGAATTAACGGTTATAATTTTAAGCAAATGTTTCAATTTCAAAGTAAAAGTTTTGAAAAGTCAGGTTTTAGAGGGTAAAACGATCAAGTAGACTTTCGTTTAGGATTTCAAGAATACCAACATAACCATCACAATTATGGGGATGAATAAGATCTATAAGAACAAATGGAATATAATTTGAATCAATGGTTAGGATTTTAAGTGCAAGTTTCAATTTTAAAGCAAAAGTTTTTAAAATAGGGTTTGGGGGGCAAAACAGTCAAGTAGATATCTGTTCAAAATTTTGGGAGTACCAGTATGACCATTGAGACAAATAAAACCTATAAGAATAAAGGAAATAGAATTTGGATAAATGGTTAGGATTTTAAACACAAGTTTTAATTTCAAAACAAAAGTTTTTAAAAAATGGGATTTATAGAGGCAAAACTGTAAAGTAGATGCCCGTTCAGGATTCTGGGATGAACCAGCACTACTATGGGAAAGAATAAGATTAGTAAAAAAAAACAGAATAGAATTTCAATTAAATGTTAGAATGTTAAACACAAGTTTCAATTTCAAACTTAATATTTGAAAAATTGTATTCAGAGGGCAAAACAATATACGTCCAGTTTGAGATTCCGAGAGTACTAACACAACCTTGTGAACAAATAAAATCTATTAGAATAAACTAAATAGAATTTGGAATCAACAATTGGGATTTTGTGAACACGTCACAATTCAAAACGAAATTGACTATTGATCATTCATTTGGCTCTTTACACCTCGACCAGCAAGATAACAAGCAAGGACTGAGAAAAGGATGTATATTTGAGAGATGATTTGTATATTTTTTATTGAATTTTTTATTTATTAAATTTGATGTACTTTAAATACTTTTTTTTTTTTTTTTTTGTAAAATATTTTATTTATATAAACTTTTGATTTAAAATATTACTTTTATTTCAAACTGGTATTTACTACAAAATTGAAGGAAAAAAAATTCTATATGGACCTGCAACATAGTCATCTGCATCAATTTGAGCTAGAAGCATATGTTGTTATAAAAATATGTCATCATTTGCATCTGTCTTCTTGCATCTGCTAGGCAAACATATATATTATCTAGGTCTGTAACATAGACGCAAGTACTATCCGCATTTGCTTTCTGCGTTTTTCCTTCAAACGCAAAATAAGTTAAACCGTTATTGCGTCTAGATTCTTTGTGCATGATAGACACAGATAATTTTATTTATGACTAGGTTATATACATCTGTGTTTCTGCATTTGGGTGCAGACGCAAATAGTGGGTGCAGACATATATTACTATCTGCGCCTGCATTTAGCAATCGCAGTTACTAAATTCTCTTGTAAAGAGAGGGGTGAATAATTTGACTAATTAAAAACTTAAAGTAGTTTTAAACCAAACATTCACACAAACAACAAATAAGCAATTAAAAATAATCCACAAAACTGAAAGTTAAAGTATAGAGGCTAAAGAGATTCCTTAGTAATTTATAGTTGTTCATTAGTTCTTCTAGCTACATTCACTCCTCAAACTCCACTTGAGAGTTTAATCAATTAAAAATTGAATTCACAAGGCTCTGCATAACCTTTACACAAGTTGAATTGTAAGGCTTCGCTAACAAATCTTTACAAGTTTCGCAAAACTATCTGGAGTAGAAATTTATTAAGCAGTAAGACTAAGCTCTAGCTCCTTACAACAAAGAAAAATGGTGACTTCACAGAATCACTCATGCACCCAAAATACAAAGCTTACACACACAAAAGAAATGAAGGTTAGGAGTTTTGTTTGTTGAAGTAACCGAGAAGAGAATATGTGAAAATTGAGGTCTTTCTCTGTTTCAAAAAATTTGAATTTGAAATTTGAAACTTGAGAATTTGAATTAGCAGAGCATCAGGTGGAATTCTTGAAAAACCAGAAGTACAAGAAAGCCTGTTATTACCGACCAATAATCACCGACTAACCATAGTAGGTTGATAAAACTAGCAAATAACAACCAACTTACCGAACAATATTCAGAATCAATCATTACCGACTAAAAGTTGGTCGTTAAATTCAATTTTATTTTGGAGTGAAATCTAGCGACCAACTTTTGTTGGTAGGTAATAGTTTTTCCTAATACCGAATAACATTTGTTGGTCGGTAAAGACATTATACAAGACTGGCTAACTTTGGTTGCTCGTTGATTGAAACGCACGTTTAGACATTTATTACAACTGACTAGCTACCCCGAGTTCAGCAACAAAATACAACATCCTTCCAAATTTGACGATTCCATTTCCTCCGTTGAGCACCAAGAAGCTCCATCAGCAGACTCTTCTCTTCTCTTCATAGTGCCTTGAGGTGGACAGCTCTCATGTGCTTAAGCTAGGAGCTTCCTGCAGAAGCCGACCATCTCTTTGATCTTAATGCCGAGCAATTTTGCAATCCTAGGTAACTGTATCCTTTGGTTGTTCTTGTCCTCATTTCTGGTTATTTTTGTTTCTCCATGGCTGATTCCAATTGAGCAACCCAGCCCGATTCCTGCCTGTAATTTATATTCTGGTCCCTTTTCTTCCTTTTGAAGTACCAACTGTGAGGAATATGATAACTTATGAGCTATTTTGAGTTATGTTTGAGGGGTACGAGTCAGTAAATTTGGTGGTAGTACTTCTTTAAAGGTTCTCTCAGTAGGTAGGGGATGCTGTAGCAATAAAGAAGAGTGCATTTCAAAAATAAAATTGAGTTAGATTACTCGCTTTCTATTGTGGAAGGGTTGCTGTAGTACTTCTTTAAGTTCGTGTTATTTTCCAGTCGAGCTACATATGGCTTTATGTTGTTATGCTCTCCTTGCAGTTTCTCATTTTGGTCAGTATTGCTATGAAAGGATTTTTAGTTATTTTCCACTTTATCCAAAGTTCCATCGATAGTAGATTCTGTAGCTACATATTAGAGCCTCATACCTAATTTAAGTAGGTGGAATGTTCCTTCTAATAGCTACATATTTCTTACTGCTCTCTTTTCTTCATTTTCAAGTATTGCCTGCATAATTAGTTTCTTCTGTTTGGAAGAAGCTCTATAATTTTAGGACAACAAGTGGTCCAATTCAGGGTCAAGTTATAAACATGGTCCAATTATCGTGATCATGCACTTCTGCTCCCCATTATCAATTTTCGTATTAAAAATCTTCACCATTTACATTAGTAACTCTTCAATAGTACTTGTACTCATATTTGTTGGGTAAAAAGTTCAGAAAAAGCTGCTGCAGCTTGAAATTTCTTATTCTAATGGCATTTTCATCAATTACTCTTCTATTGGAACACCAGATTGTGAATGGGTCAATTTCAGTGGCATGTATTTTTGGAGATAAATTATTTTCCATATGTAAAATTATATACCATTACCCATATATACAAGCATAGTCTGAATGTCCCTATTATTATTAAATTGTTTCTAGTGCTACTAGTGTAATACTTATGCATTTTTCTGTTATCCTTTGATGCAGCAAGTTTTAGCACACGCCCTTGAGAAAACAGGTTATACAAAATAGTCCTCTTTAGCCTTGTCTTGCTTCAGTTATTAAGGTAATAATTAAAAACTTACCTCTAGCATTGCTTGTACTTTCTGCATTTAAAAAAAAAAGGAAAAAGACATCACTCATCTAAATTAACCATTAAATCTACAAAATTAACTCATAAAATATTAAATTACCCTCGTTATAAATTTTTTATTTGTATTAATTTTATGATTTCTCCTTCTTTTTTTTCATCTTTTTCTTTTCATTTTCTATGAAACTAATCACTTTATATTGATTTAATTTTAGCATCCATAAATAATATTTGAATCATTCATAATTGTTATTTTCTTGCATAATATTTAAATTATTAATAAAATTACTAATATTATTTTTCTCATTTATAGAAATTATACAAGTTGTTGTTCCAATTTGCGTTTTAATGATAATATTTTAATCAATTTTTTTTTTAAAATTATTATTATATTATATATTAAGGAATATACTAAAATTGAATAAATATAGAGATTTCAATTACTAAAAGAAAAAGAAAACAAGAGATAGAAAGTGAAAGACAAAAAAAAAAAAAAAAAATTATAATGAGGGTAATTTAGTCTTTTAAAAATTAATTTGTTAGATTTAATAGCTAATATAGATAATAGTGGTTATTTGTTAATTATGACTCAAATAACAGGTTATGTGTCTAATTTAATAGTTTATGTGGGTTACTGCAAAACATGTGATAGTTCATGGAATAAAGTACAATTGACTTATAAATATATGTATAAAATATGAATAAAATATTATTATCCATTAACTGTAAAATCAAGCAGAGGTCGTTGGCTAAGTTCTAGATGATGTCTTAATGACTTTGAAGTGTTGTTTGTGAAAATAATAGGGTTGCTATAATTCTTTTTATTTAGTTAAATATGATTATTATGAAATTTGATTATAAATAAAAAAGTGTTTCTAATTATAATGAAACATTTAGAAAAATAATCTTAACAAAACTTTAAACATCTAATGAGACTCATATACATGCGCACTTTGGCTGCACATAACTTTCCTTGTCCTTTTAACTAAAACTAAAATTAATATATATATATATATGAAGATAGAAAAACAAACTTAAAAATTCAATATATATGTGACTTTATATATAATATCCATTGATAGAGTTGTTTTAAAAACATACAACAAACAAATACCCTCTTGAAACTTGTTCCCTGAACTTATTTTGTTTTTAGCTAGCTAATGAGTGTAGCTGGGAATCATGACAATCTTCTTTTCTTCAACGCAGATTTTATAAATAATTTGAAGCAAGACACGCTCGAGTTCCTCCCCGTTACTCCATCCATGGATCTTTGCCTTTACAAGACTTGAATTTTCGATAATCAAATTCCACAACTTGAAATTCTTTCTTGGCATCACATAATCAGTGTCTTTGAGCTTCAAGGTTGGGCAAAAATCATTGCTTCCATCTCCTAGGTAGATCATTTTTTTTGTTTTCCTCGGTGGATATAGAACGCCGTTTTATACTTTCGAACACCGATCCCTACAATATTTTTGAAAAAAATAAAATATATATATATATATATATCGATAAGATATATAATTTTACCACATTGAGAGTCATAATATTATATTATTATTTTTTCAGAATTAGGGTGAGACTATATGTGCTCGGTGTACATTTAAACTATTTTATTATGAATTGAATTGCCTCGAGCAACACTGCTATACCCTTTGAATCTATAGCATGTAAATTTGATTATGCTTAACCATGACAAATCAAAGCTGAAAATTAGAAGAGAACTTGGACATCATGAATAGAATATGATTGCCTTGCACATGTTTGGAGAGCAGATAAGCTTGCAGCCATGAGAAGATGTGAGAAAATCATGAAATGGAAAAATTCTAAGCCTCCCTTCTTCATTGACATAGCTAGGATTTGCAGCAATCTCTGAAAAACAGTTCCTCACTCCATGATGTTTCAAAATTGTCTCGATAGAGAAGATATTCGCGTCGCTAACAATCTTCAAATCACACCTAAAAATAACATCCCTTTACGTATTTCATTAAATTAACTACTCTTTGATCTCCCATAGAAAAAAGATTAAGGAGAGAGTGAGAGATATCTTCAATGTACATACCCTAAGGCATGAACCGCTTTAATGGCATGAACTATTCGGGGATGCATTGGAATTCGTTTTAGAACTTCAACAATGTCATCAATGGTTTTTCCTTGTGAATGAAGCTCCTTCATCATCCTATCCTGCAAATTTTTTTATTCATTTATTTTTTGTCAGATAAAAGAAAGATATTACAAAAGGGTAAAAAAAATAAATAAATAAATAAAAATGAAGCTATGAAAGAGAATTTAATTAAGAAAGTTTGAAAATATATAACCATGAGAGGGTTCCATAGCATTGTAGGCAGAAGTCGATTGAACATATCAGTTGCACCAAACTCATCAAGCACCCAATTATCACTATCCATCTCAGTGATAGTTGAGTCGAAATCAAAAACTACCAAAATGTTGGTCATTTTCTTGTCTTAGTTTCAAGCAGAACGAGGAAAACTATTTCTGATGGTACCAGTGATTAGCTAAGGGTACTTATTTATAAGAAACGCCAATACGAGGAAAAAAATATAAAAATACTACTCGCACTCCTATAATTGATGATGCTGATGACTATCACTCAATTTGTATTTTCCCATACATCCATAGAACTGAGCACAAATTATTTTGGCCCTGATTTATTCTGTAATTATGTCAATGCATTTAGCTTGTTATTTTGTCTAGGTTTGTTATGGTATGTAAACCCGTAGAACTTACATAGACATGCTCACCAATCAAGGATGACTCATCTACTTATATAATTTTTGAATACTTATTATACTTGCAACTGTGAGAGATATCACATTGACACTCTCTCACGTGGAAAGCTGAGTTCTGACACAATTTTGTGTTGGGGCGTCTTGGGCCGGAATGTAACTAATATGCCCTGTTGTTGAGCCTAGCTACTAGACTGAATTGAATGGGTCTAATGGCATACCCGTAAAACTAATCAATTCTCATTAGGGAGTATGACTCATCTACTTGTATATTTTTGGAATACTTATTATGTTAGTAATGTGAGAAATATCACATTGACAATATCAAACTATAATTATGTTCTAATCTAACAAAAAATATCTAAACTTGTCATCAATTGAGTATAAAAGTACAAATATCTCAAGATTACAAATTTTGAAGTAAAAATAGACTCAGTAAAAAGTATTATGCCCAAGCTGAATACAAAGAAAATTGAAGGAATAATCATAAATATCATTTATGATTACATGTGTCCAACTTTGCGTCGGTGGACTACACATCATCAATAGTATCATAATGGATATACTATTGTTGCCACCCAATACCCCAAATAGGTAGAATTGGCACCTTGCTAGCGTTAATTCTAGTGAGCTCAATATAACAACAAGCCATATAAGCCCCGGTAACTCTAATAATAATCATAAAATTTACTGGCAAATAAAAAAAATTAAAATTTGGGTAAGAGTTAATATGTGGGTAAATATTCTAGCAATAATTATAAATTTAAAAAACTAGGTCAATATATCAAGACGGGAGATCGGAAACAAATAATCACTTGCCACAAGTAAGATAAAGCTCAATCGGGATAAAAACGAAAATACGGATTTGAAGTATATAAATTTACAATGTTAAGGGTTTTAGTTAACAATTAATTACTTATAGATATATATATATATAAATAAATAAATAATCATATAATAAAATGTGACTCATGGAATATGAGTTATTAAAGTGGATTACCAATACTTTCATCATAGCATGAAGGACAAATGGGTGTTCAATAAAGGATGGTTGACAAAGAATTTATTACTCAAAAAAGTGGCATATTTAAGAGGAAAATCAACAAAGATGGCCGATTGTCCTTACCACTACACTTTGTTAGCTCACGTGGGACGCTGCATTCATGAAGATTCCAACCAAGTGAAGAAAAGGAGGATGAAAATGTGGGGATAGTAGGAGCAAAAATCTCAACGTGAGCCAAGTGTAATCTTGGCTAAAGGTAAAATGATAGGAAAAGTTGAAAAAGATGGATACTTGTTAATTTGTTATTGGTGTAAGAATAAAAAATGATGCATGCATGCAATAATTATTTTAGATGAGGCTCGAAACCTTCCCAGAAAGAAACTTTTTCCAGGTTTGGAATAAAATAAAAAATAAAATTTAATTTATTTTAAATAAATTTTATAATTTAATTTATTTAAATTAAATTCTCTTATTTAGAATAAAAACTATATTTATAGAATTTGGTCTAATTCTTTTATTTGAAATAAACGAAGAATTCATTTTAGTTTAAGTACTTATCCCATACTATCCTCAAATTGTTTTAATTAAAACTGGCGTTGATCAACTAAAAAGATAAATATGAAGAGATTAATTATTGTAAAATGAACAAAAGATAAGTTGAGAGAAAAAAACTTGCAATTGGTTAGACGAATATTTAAAATAAATTAGGTAGTAGATTTTTATTGATTTATCTAAGCAACATATGTAGTACTAAGGATAAAAATGTTATTTGAGGTAAAAAATAATAATAAATTATCTCAAATCAATTTTACAAAATGAAATCTAACCTATTTGGTGTGGAATTCATAATTGAATAAAATATAAATTGTAAATAAATTTCGTTTAAAATAAGCACTATTTTATTTATTTTAAATATAAAAATATAGAATTTATTGAAATCAACTGTTAATCTTAATATATTCTTAGCTTTTGCACAAAGTGTCTAGACTTTGAAATGAATAACATAAAAATGGTTTACGAGTTGAGATTGATTATGAGTTGTGAAATCACACAAAAATCACGTTATTTGACAAGAATTTGCTGACCTGTGTGAACATCTATTCCTCCTTGAGCCACTGATCACGACGTCTTCTCTTTATTGTACATAAAAGAATGATTGATCTCAATGGTCAGCACACGCGGTAGTACATGTATTTAGCAGAGATGGCGAGACTGGCAGACAGCACTATCTTTATTATCTGGAAGGTACGTACCCAAGGTTCACGAGGCTAAGTCTTTAATGATGATGTTTGGCATTTACAATATATAAATAGATAGATAGATAAATAGGCGAGCAATGTAACATACAATTAATAATAGTTTAAGGTTTAATTGTATTTTTGTTTCTTATAATTTAATTTGGACTTTCATTTAATTGTATCAAATTTCAATTGCTGCAATTTTATTCATTATAAGTTTAATTTGATACAATTAAGTACTGTTTAAATTAATATCAATATGAGTGACGTGACTAATAGAAAATGAGATGAACAATTACATTATATTCTTGATAAATAAAAATGATCTACTTGACTTAATAATTACATTAAGTTAAAAAAAAACTAATTTATAATAATATAAAAAAAAGAAAAATAATAATTAAAATTTAAAAAATATAAAAACAAAAAAGAAACACTCCCTTATCTCTTCTCAGTCTCTTCCTCAGCACCGCCCAATTCCTCAATCACCATCTTCTTCAATTGAACTCGAAATTGCATCTTTCTTCGATACACGAAAATGAATGCAAATGATCCATATAGCTTTATCGTCGAGATATGCCACGTGTCTTTTCTCAAAGGACCTATTACGTCGCCACCCCTTTGGCGAAGAGTCCATAAACGTATACAAAGATGATGAGCTGTCATGTTCCTATGAATTCCCATGTTGCATGCCTCCACTGGAATTATGATGATGTCGCTGCATGAAACTTAGGACGGACGAAATGACAATAGTACCCCTTAAGACGTCTTCCATACCCCAACTGAAGAGCTTGCGGTTTCAACTTCCGATGATCAACCAAGATTGATGGAGTTTGAGCATTGTACTGACAATCAGACGGTTTTTGATGATGAGATCGAGGATGTTGATTATTGAGCTGACTGTATTGACGGTGGATCGAGTGTGGATTTTCGTAGGGATTTTTTTTTTCTTTTTTCAATTTTTTATTTTAATTATTTTCTTTGTATATATTGGTTTGTGGTTTTTTTGGGTATCCTAGTATGGCTTCTGGGTGTGTTTTAGTTGTTTGTTGGGATAGAATGGAGAAAGCTCATGGTGGTTATGAAATAATGAGGGTGGTAGTGGTGGTTATGGAGGAATAGGGCAGTTCTGAGGAAGAGACAGAGAAGAGAGAAGGGAGTGTTTCGTTTTTATTTTCATATTTTATATTTTATAAATTTAAATAGTATTTTTCTTCTTCTTTTTTCATTATGAAATTAGTTTAGTTTTATTAATTTATATATTAAGCCACATGGAGTATTTTTTTTTGTCAATAATGTCATGTAATTGTCCACTGTTAGCCACATCACTCATGTTGGTGTTAATTTAGATAAATTGAACTTAATTGGATCAAATTACACCTGTAAGGGATCTAATTGCAGCCGCAATTGAAACTCAATAGACTAAATTGAACTCCAAATTAAACTATAAGGATCAAAAGTGAAATTATGTCATAATTTAATTATGTTTACGTTTGTTTCAAGTCATAATAAATATGCACGTGGCATATGTTTTTAGATATTTAATTTTTTTTGTAATTATTTTTGGATAAATTTTTTATCTATGTTTGGTTATGTCATGAATTATCCTAGATATAAAATAGTTTACAATTCTCTTATTTGGTTTAAAAAACATATTACTAAGAAACATGACAATTTTTTCAGAAATGCTTATGTTTCACAAAAATAACATATTTAAGTAAAAATCCATATTTGTAATATATAATTCATTGTAGTAGAGATGTAGACATAAGTGAATAATATAGACAAACATAACAAAAACAATTCTCTTAATAATCACAATTATATAACTATTACACAATTTCATTGAAAATTTCAAAACATTCAACATCCACATAAAATGAAGCAAACTGCAATATCTAAATAATACTTGAATTAACAAGATTTTATAACATATCTAAAGTACTTAAATGCATTGTCAGAAGCAAACTCATTCAAATGATAAGTTATCATCAACATTCATCATATGAGATTACAATTGCATCAAAACATCAACATACAACATCTGCAACCTAAACCTTAATTCATCCTAAAAGATACAAACTTATAGATTAATTAGGCTTTCTCAATACAAAATCATTCATGTATAAAATGAAACTATCTACTATTTCTAATGTTCTCACTACCTAATGTCCTCTAAAACTTAAAAATATAATATTAGAGGACAATTTCTTACTGTCTAGCCTAGTTTCACAATTAAGAGTGTTGCACACCATATGTATCACTCATTCCCCAATAAACATTCTACATACAAGGGTTTCTGGTCATTTGGTAGAGAGAAAAAGAAATTGGTTTTGCTCTAATATGAGCTCAATATCTCACTCTAATCTAGAGGATTAGAGTGAAGCATTCTACCTTGTAAATTTTTTAAAATATATTCAATATCTTCTCAGCTCAATTTCCCTAAGTTTCAAAAATTAGTACGATTTGCACATACTTTTTTTTTTCTTTTGCTCTTAATTTTGTGATTCAATTTCTAGACATATATATCATGATTTTGTTGAATATAAAAATAGAATACTGGCCTCTAACAGACAAACAACAAGTATACTCCTAATTAGGATCAAGTCAAATATTAAACTAACAAAAATTTATTTTCAAGCTTGAACATGCAGTTGAGCTATGTTAAGCTAATAAGATCAACTTAATTTTATGAAACAACACATCATAAGTTGTTTCATGTAAATGATAAACTTATGAAGCCACTTGGTAGAAAAAGCCTTCGAACTCTTCATTTGGAACTTGCAATTTCTTTATGTATCGTTGCTTTGGCTTCAACAAATGTCTAATACTCGGAGATGACAAAGAAAAATGGATTGCCAAAGTTATTATTTTGCTGCTAATCCAAGGGAAAAAAAAAAAGGGTTCAGTCTACACAGTGAAAAGTAAGAACAAGAAATTTTAAAGAGGAAAAAGCACCACAATCCAAGGATCATCACACTCACAACAAAACCTCAGAGTTCAAAATTTTAAATTTTATGAATTAACAACTTTTAATAGATGAATCCCAACAAAAACCTTAAATTTAACAATGTCTTAAACCCAATTTCATCACATTTGAAGAAAACCCTAGATTTTACTAAAGGAAAAAAAAAAACATTAATTTTTAGAGATTAACAATCTAAATTTCTAGTCACAATCTCAAATGACTATATTCATACTTAGAGGGGAAGAAATTGGACACTTACCTTATTGAAGTCCTACACTAACAAAAAAATAAGAATGGATAAGTTGTATTTCCTAGCACCAAGGGAAGATTCGTGCTTCTCTACACTGAAGTAGAAGATGAAGTGAGGACCCTTAAGAGTAGAAGATGTTAGTATTAGTATCCAAGAGTTAATCAATAATTGGTTGTAATAACACATTCTTTTGTATTTTTGCCTAACATTATATCATCTAGGCCTTCTTTGATTGCGCGTTTAAATGAGATTTGTTATAACCATATTTAAAGTCTCAATAATGATAACTGTGTATCCATGATTATTCTGTTGATCATAATTGTGGGATGAGTCACACATATAGTATAATTCTGAAGCACCACTAGTCAATGAATCATCAAAAATAGGGATATTGATGATTTTTCGAGACTAGCATATGTTATGTTATTATATTATGAAGAGAGTAGTAATTTATTAACTACAAGCATGGTGATGCTTACAAACATAAAGGTTTTTGTTAGTTGAACAAATATAATAAATTAAACCACACATGGGAAACCATTTGGAGTCTTTACTCACATTTCAATATATAGAATTAAGTTCTTAAAGTATTGGTGGTGTAAGTGATCTTTTGACTTGAGATCATCTTAGTACCTTATATGTGAATCTACTCACTTCATTTGTCCAGTTAAAAGGATGATACATAGGTGATAGTTGGATATGTAGTGAAGCATATAAAGGTAGATGAATGATTGACAAAGAATTCATTCTCCTCAGTAAAGATGAAGAATATCTCATGGCTCTTTGAAACAAGTATGTCTTATTCTTGGAATCTTTGCAAAGTGAAAGAGATTAAGAAAAGTGTTTTCTTGAATCTCTTTAAGGAACAAGTTGTAGACTTGGTTTCAAGTACTAATGGATTTATATAAAGTTAAGGTCGACACTGGAATCCATGTCCTATGTCTAACTCGGGATATGAACGATGAAAGGATTGAATTGCACCGTAACCAAGCACTGAAAGGTTTGACTAATGTATCTTAAGTTCTCTTGTACTTAGGTGGTCATGATATATTACTCGATGTCAATCTTGATTTATAAATGTAAGTCATTTGGTTTGTGGAAACCAAGATTGAATTAAAAGAGTTAATTTAACCATTTTTCATAGAAAATATCCAGTTACATTTATTACTAACGTATGAGAGAACCTAATAGATTACACACTATAATTAATTTAGGTTATGAAACTAGAAGGATTAATGGATATTTGGAGTTAATTGTTAAGTACCAATTACATGAGGGTATAATGATAATTTGTTATTTATATGTAGCAAGACTGGCTTTCTTGAAAGCCAAGAAAAAGGTTTAGTGAGAATCTTAATTAGATTTGGGTCACTAGAAGTCTAAAAGGCCCACTAGCAATCCTAATATGATTATAGGTTACTAAGGAGGGGCCTTGGGTTTTGAGCTTAATTGGAATCCAACACAGTGGATCCAATTACATAAACACTAGTTGCCCCTTATATATATTATCATAAGGAGGGTTTCAACGAAGTAGTTCCATCCAAGCAAATCACAATCAATCTACATTATAAGAGGCTTGAGATTTTTAGCCACAAGATTTTTTAAGAAAAGAAGAGTTCTTGTTCAAGTAAAACTCCATAGAAATCCATGGCTTGAAGCAAATGAGTTATTGTTTCAAGATCAACCTCCTCCATTGAAGATTCAACCAAGTTGGAGCTAGCACATATCCTAAGGGTCAAATTAACACCCTTCAACCGTATAGAAAGGTTTGTAAACTTTTCTTAAGGTTTTAATATGATCAATTATGTGGATAATTTCATTAGAGGGTATACACATGAATAAAGCTACTAATACATTTATTTGATTTGTATGTTTGATTCAAAGGGTTATTTTGAGAAACCGAGAAAGAACTCCAAGTATCCCTGCTAAACAGTCAAACTAGTTGCGTTAAGGAAAGCTTCAAAGGTTAACAATTAACCTGGTGCTTTTATTTATTATATGATTGATTTGCCTACTGATCTTGTTTAGGAAATTTTGATTATTTCGCTTCAAATGTATGTAAGGCATTATGCCTAATTTTCTCAACAGTTGTATTAGAGCCTTTAGGTTGATTTCAATTAACCGTATCTGATTTTGATTTTTATGGATGTTCATAGTATTGAAGTATGCTATAATTTTATTTAAAATTTTCTTTTGTGAATACCCTAAAAGATGAAGTGTTTTTGGGGTTTTAAAATTGTTTCAAACCCTAAATATGTCAAACTACAGTGTTTTAGAGTTTTGGAATTGTTCCAAACCCTAAATAAGTCAAATTTAGTGAATGAACTTGTTATAACTCGATAATCTAACATATATGCTAGGATATGGTACGTAAATTATTGTAATTACGTAAGTAATAAATTTTCTTGTGACAAATTAAAGTAAGAAAGTATTTATTTTTATGTAAATAAATTAAAGTTTATCACTTTATTGATTGAATTGGATTTAAATTTCAATCCATGAAAATTGTATTAACAATTACAAAATTAATATATATATATAATAAGTTAGAGAACAATGATTGGTATATATAAATATATATATCTAAAATTTCTTACCACACGTTTTAAGAATTAATTGAGGCCATTAAATTATATTATTATATTATTTTTGGTTACTTTGTTCTCCTTCCACCAATTTAGATGTATTTTTCTCCTTTTATAGTCTTCGTTGTCTCCTGTCTCGGGAGAGTTCCATTTTCTTGATTGCTAACCGAGATTTATAGCACCTTTAGCAGCAGGAATTCCACTCTTTGGCAAATTTTACTTGCAGCAAACTCTTTCTTTGCTTTTCTTCTCACTTTGGGAGGTAGGGTGAGTAAGTTGAATGATGTTGGCTGTGGAAATTTGAATGGATAACTGTCCCCTCTGTTCTTCAGCAGCGGATAGGAGACTTACCATCATTTCCTTTAGGAGATAGCTTCCTCTTGCCTTGATGATGGTAGCGTTCTGCTGGCTATTTGGTTGAATAAGTGAAAGGTATGGTTTAATGGAACCTAATGACTGTGTTTTAATATAAAAAGAAAGGAGTTGTTATGTGGTTATGTGGGAAGGAAATGAAAGAGAAAAGGGAGGGTTATGTCTCCTTAGTGTCACGGTAACAAGGGAGGGTTGGTGATGTATAAATTTTCTTGTCCGTAAGACTTATATAGGTGGATTATGATGGGTTTTAGTTAAAAGTAATTAATTAAACTTTAGTTATGCTAAATTCTATACTTATAGGTTGCTTAAAATTTTAGGCCCAGGATAGTTAAAGACTTTTAATAGAGTAGTTTATGTATATAGCAAGTTAAAATGATCCAGTTTAGCTTTAGAGAGTTTTATTAGTTTAATGGTTATAGAGGAACTAAATTATGGATAATTAGTGGGTAAGTTAAGGATTACCTGAATTAAAACTACAGGTGGGAATAAAAGTTAAGAAGGATAGAGGATAGTAATTAAAATAATAATTATAATAATATTAATAAATACAATAAAATAAAAATCATAAGAATTAAAAAGAGTTGATTAAATTAAGTTTAATTCAAGGATAGGAATATGAGTAGTATAAGGAGTTATGAGGATATATCTATCATATTAGAAAGTATATAAGTACATAAACTTCAAATTCATTTGTCGAAGAGAATATGCATTTACATTTGTTAAATAAATTTCTTAAAGAATTTAAATGTTTATTATACATAGAGCAATATTTTTACATAAATACTTTTAGAAATAGTGAATTATGGAATTAATCATAAAGTACTTATTTTAAATTATATATAAATTGATGATTTTCAGTTTCGGATCGTGTTGAGGATATTTCAACACTTTCGCAGACTCTGCAGACTAACAATCCACGTTCTTGAGCCTTGTGAGTAAATTACGTACTCTTTGGTCGCTAGATTCTTTATGTGCAATTATATTGTAGGGGAATAGATGTGTTATATGGAAATATAAGTAGAGTACTTTAGTAATTTATTTGAATTATGTTTGTTTGAGATTGATGGCTGTTTTTGACATTGGTTGTGGTTGATAAGGGCCAACTCTTGAACATTTTCTGAGCAATGGTTTTTATCTCTGAAATTAAGATCCAGGTGCACCTAGGATACTCTGATTTAAAATCGTGAGAAATCCTGATTCTGATATATATTTTTAAAAATTGAGTGCTCAGCCCCGGTGGGATGGATTGTGTACGGGAAATTAATTTGGTGTGCGGACGCGTACATGCCCGGCAGGGGGTGATACTGGTGTGCGGGGCTGGGTTACTCGTTGGCCCTTTGCTTGCTTGTATGCTTTGGTTGTTTTGTATGAATTGGTTGCTAAATCAAAAGTGTGAAATATATGTCTCGTGATTGTGTGATACTAGTACCCTCTGGGTACGTGGTTTGCTCACTGAGTCTTTGTGACTCATTCCTTCTTCTGTGATTTTTTTTTTATTTAGCAGGAAAATTCAGTTCACTGTGTCAAGATTTGTTACCTACCGATACTATTGCAACAAGGTATATCCCGAAGTCACATACTTGAAGCTAATAGGGCGACACTTGCAGTCATTTTAGGTACTATACTTTGTTGTGTATATTGAGTTAGCTACGGCAAGTCAAGGTGTGGTTAGGAGCAGAGCTCCTATGAGTATTTTGATATTGTGGTTGAACCGCGATATATACCAGGTTATTGGTGTATATGCGGTTGGACAGGTTTCACTTTATTGGGGATCTTTGCCAAATTAAAAGTAAATATTTATGTCTATATTTTGATTCAATTAAATTTTCTTGGTATTGACGATAAATTGTTTAAGAGTCAGTTATGTTTAGTCATTGTGGATTCAGGGTTACGGATGTTTGGGGTATCCATTCTTCTGGCCAGTCATACCTTCATATGAGGGTGTGACAGAACTACAACCTAAGGAGTCATTGTAGGGCCCAGGCTATCCAGGCACACTCCAAGTTATCTCGCAACTAGCATGAGCCCTAACTGGTAAGCCCCGCGAGCACAACATGCCTAAGTTGGGGCCTAAGAGCATGCAGTGTAGGTGTCGGGCCCAGGCTTCTAACCCAAGGGCTAGGCTGTATGCGCAACCTAGTAAGCACCAAGCCATGCATGCTAGCTGCCCAACCAAGGTAGCAGCCATGCAATCTCCAACACAAGAGGTATTTTGGGGATTTTATAAATAAAAAGGGGATTTAAATGAATTGATTAAGTTATTTTCTTTAAGTAGTTAATGGAATTTAATTTAAACTGCATATTGATCCATAGATGAATCAATAATTAAAATATTCTATGTTTGTATTCATGAATGTATGACAGGTTGAATGTTTAGAATATGAGTGTTAAGTAATAAGTACCACATGCACAATTTGATTGTATAGTTTTGCTTTTGGTACTTTTGGAACTACATGTTCTGTCTTATCTCTTATAATCTCTTATTTTAAAATGCTTTTCTCATCTAACTCCCCCCGATTATGACTCGAGATTTCTTACAAATTATGTAATATTTGCATATGTTAGGATTTAGGATTTAGAATTTAGATAGATTTGAATTTTCATGTAATATTTAGCTTATGGAGATCATGATACCAAGACAAAGTGAAGATGTGCATGTGGTGGGACTACATCACTCTTAGGATATGGTTTTCTTAAATATCGAGAAACCATATAGTCCATAATCATCCCATTTAATTTATGGTGTATCTGAGCTTTTTGGAATTGTGGCTTGGCTTTATGATTTTCGTGACATTGTCAACCCATAAGTCCCATCAGCCATGCCAAATTGTTTGTGACCACTTGGGTTTTTGCAGCGGCATGCCAGGAAACTATTCCAAGTAAAAAAGTATCAAGCGATTATGAATAATTTAGTACTATCTTTCAGTTCAAGCTCTAATGCAAAGCATTAGCAGTTAGGTGTTTTCTATATCACAAAGCCTACGAAGATACAATAAAGGTAAAGCATAAAAGTAAATGTAACTTTAAGCAAAGCTGAGAAAGTGATATAAACTCAGTCTATTCAATAAGAAAACGTTTAGGAATTGAAGTTATTAACATAGAAACTAAAACAGAGAGGAGCATTCAATAACCAGCTTCATTAATAGTCATAGAATTCTAGAATTACAACCATAGCAGAACAAGTAATACAAAGATAGAGTCATAAAAGGAAGGGAAAACAAATTAGAGGAATGAGAGAGTTGAGGAAAATGGGTACAAGAAGAATCTAGAGGGAAATGGTTCTGAGAGATGAAAAAGGGAACAATATGAAATATGATAGTGAGCTCCTCTTTATATAACCAGCGAGAACCATAATGCCAAAAGTTGTTATCCAGCTCACAGGTCCAATTAGCACATTTTGCCTATTGTCAATTACCTCATTATTCTCACCATGTGCCTACTGACCCTTTCCTGTTCGTATCAATACTTTTCCCATCCAACAACCTTGTCCTCAAGGTTGATAGTATGAGCCAACTTTGTGGATCTAGCTGCGAGTGCAAGAGTACAAGCTTATGGTTAGAAATATCAAGAGGATGTCCAACTAAATGAACTAGTAGCCTAACCTTCCAAGTATACAGCACAGGAAAATTTAGAATAATTTGATGTAACAAACACTGATTCATGCCAATCAACACAACAACCTACATGATGAACCATCTCAAATAAGCTACTAGGAACTAGTAGTTGTTTTGTGGATATTATAGAGATAGTGACGCTAATGTTTTGCTTTATTTCAAATAGCAATTGATTTTCATGAGCCTTATGGAGAGAAAATAGTAGTACTTTTGTATTCAAAAGAACAAGATACGGTGAGAAGCCAGCATCCCCACCAATTCCAATTGAACTCCTTTTTGTGCTTTTGCTTTATAGTTGAAATCATGATTTATCCAATCCCAAGTGATCCTAACATTTGTGCCCTCAAGTAGAAAGACATTTCCACTCCATAATCCTTAATTAAGACAATGGTTTGATGATTTTGGTAGCATTTTACTTTATATAAGTATGCAGACTTCTGAACTCGTAATACAATATTTCTTACTGCATAGGATTTTGATTCACTGGCATACTTATCAACTTGTAGTATCCTTTTGTTTCATTAACAAGAATCATCACATTGCCTTTACCACTTAAGATAGAAACTACTACAACAACACCAAAAGCAATAACCTCTTTTGGATTAATGCTCCTACAAAGCTCTTTTCCATGAAGAAATCTTACAATAATTGTTGCACTTTGGAAATCTTGGTAGAAACAAGGCAAACATCATGGGTAGTTATTTTGTCTAGCCTAACATTTCTAAGACATTTCTCCCTAGCAAGGATTAACTAGAACACTAGCAGCTCATAGGTTACAGTGCTATATGTTGTAAAATTAATTTGGGTGTTACAAACTTAATTTCCAATATAGCTATTGGAATATAACCGTTGTAGTAGAGCAGTAGGAATATAGCCTTTGTAATATAACCGTTGGAATATAGCCATTTATTACCGTTGTGTCTCTTCTTATATAAGGAAAGTATGTAACATAACAATCATATAATCAGTTTATAACCATTCATACATTATCTCTCTCATATTTATTTACTTCATATTCTCCTCCAATTCTTTTAAAGAAAGAGTTATGGCTATTCGCTAAGGTTTTCAATCTTATGTGAAAAGATTAGAGAACGCTCCACAATCTACTCCTAGAGGGTTGGCCTACATGTTGAGACTCTGTGCACTAGATATACTCCGAGAGGGCAGAAATCAACCTTTAATGCCTTTGTGTGTGATTTTGTGGTATTATCTTTCTATCTTATAAACTTCAAATTTTGTATCTTGAATTGTTGTGATTAATAATTATGTCAAACTAGAATATTTGTATCTACCCTAATATTTCCAACAATCTTAAAGGTTGATATGAATGCAAGTATTCTAGTATTGGCAAGATAATTCTTGTTGTTATACCAAATTGAAATTTTCAATGATGGGATAGTTTTTCTAGATGGAAAATTTGAATTAAGAAAATTTTAAATTTTAACCAAATTTATTTCTTATATTTAATGGTTTCAATTATATTTTTCATAATTGTTGTGAATTAGAAAATATATAAAATGAGATGATTATGTGTTCATCTTGCTTGGAATGGAATCAATCATATTTTTATGATGATGATATGAAGTCTTATGGTGCACATATTAATGAATATGATTTATGCGTGAGGAAAAAAAATCATGGCATACATGTGAATTTGACAATAAATGTGAGATGATTACTTGTAGTTTGTGTAATTTTATTCATCTTCCTAATTGTAAGTTGAGATTGTGAAAAAAGATGATGATTGTTAATATGCACAAGAATAACTTTTTGTGAAGTTAAAATTTGAGAAACTCCTCTCTAAGAGAGATTATGAAAATTATATAAAAAATAATGAATAGTAAATATCTGTGATTGTTGTGTGATAAACAACAAAGTGTGGAATCGTAGATAATTCTGAAAAGAAAAATAATGATTTGAATAAATGTCTAATTACTTATAGTTTGTCTACTTATTTAAAAGTTGAGATTGTTATGAAAAATTATACGTGACTATAATCTCTGTGTTCCGTACAATTTTAATTGTTAGTATACATGTTGTCATGTATGACAAAACATCTTTTTATTAGAGTCAAAATTAGAGAATTACTTTTTACTAGATGTTGATGAAAGTAAATGAAAAAAATGAATATTATTTTTTCTATGTGAGGAGAAACATAGTTGACATTCTAAATTCTAAAAGAATAAATCTAGACTTGAGAATAAATTGTTTGAATATGTTATCACTTGTGGTGCTTATTAGCTTTTTGGTTGTGCCACAAAAAGAAAGAAAAATGGTGATGAATATTAATTTGTGTTTACTATAAGAGAAGCTGAATTTATGATTTATTATATGTTGATATATATGCTATGTGATAAAAAAAAATACCTTATGGTATTTGCAATATTAAAATAAATGGTGGTAGCAAGAATAAGATGTTCTTGAAGGAGAAAAAAAGGTTGTTGATTAAAGGCATAAATAATTTATTTAATGAGAAAATAAATCATGTTGAGAACCAAACGCAAAAGGCATTGTGTTTTAGTTTTATACTTTTCTTTTGGTTATATTTAAATATCTTTTGTTGGTTGCATGATGAGAATAATGTGGTGAAATTATTATCAATAAAATGTGCACTAAAATTGTGTTGAAAAAAAATATGATCTGTCGGTGATGGCAATAAGTTTGAGATTGAGAATTAGAGCCATTCCTATTATATAATGAGGTATAATTAGGATACTGCAGATTGAGAAATATTGGCATTCCTATTATACAGTGAGGTATAATGTTGCCGAAGTTGAGTGATTTAGGCATTCTATTATACAGTGGGGTATAATATAAATGTTGACAAAGTTGAGTGATTTAGCCATTCATATTATACTATGAGATATAATGATGCTAAAATTAAAAATGACTATGCATTCCTAATATATAATGAGGTATATTGGTGTTGAGATAAGATAATTCTTATCAATAAATTGAGAATGATTTTGCATTATTGATATATAATAAGGTATATTTGTGCAAAATAATATATAGTACCTTAAAAAACACTAACAGACATATCATTATGATGAAGAACAGTTTCAACTATATCTTTTTATTGTGATTGCCATACTGCCATAGCTCGAGCAATGAATAAAATATACAATAGGGAAAGTTGACACATCAGATTGAGAAACAAAATTTGTGAGGCTGTTGATGAATAAAATTATGTATCCATGGATTTCATATGATCAAGAAAAAACTGATTAAGCCACTAGCATTGAGGTTAGTGAACGGAACATCAAGGGGGATAAGACTAATGCCTATTTTATTAGACATGGCATTGATACCCAACCTTAATGCTAAGGGACACCTTAAAAGGTTCAACATGGCAAACAAAGTCAGATGTTCTTGCATAATGGCACTGTCAAATTCTTATACTTTATTTACTTATTATTTAAATATGATTAAAGTGATGAGTCCCTCCCTATGGTGTCAAACAGTGCAACTAGATGCAGTAATTATATAGGGATGAGTTTTAGCTCTTAATGGAATGCATAACCCTAAATTGTGGGGGTGGGGTACAATCTGCAACATACTTTTGATAGAAGTTTACCTAAGTGAGTGTAGGATAGCGGGCCCTATCCTATGAGTTTTGGGCATAAACTCTAAAGCACTCATGGTATGCTGGTCTTTGCGAAAGGCCTTTAATGCACCAAACCACTTAGAGTAGCCACATCTTAGAGATTTTTATATGGTTGAGAAGTTAAGTTTATCCACTCAATGGGAATAGGTTCAAAGAGTTTAACTCTACCTTATTATCTTGGATTCTCACTTGTTTAGCCTAAAGTGAAGTTCAAACCTGCAATAGTATACTTATGCATGATTCTCTCACAATTTCTTATTCCAATACAAGTTTGAAACATGTGGGAGATTGTTGTAAAATTAATTTGGGTGTTACAAACTTATTTCCAATATAGCTGTTGGAATATAACCATTATAAAAGAGTCGTTGCAATATAGCCGTTGTAATATGTTCGTTGGAATAATATAGCCATTTATGACTGTTGTGACTCTTTCTATATAAGGAGAGTATGTAACATAACCATCATACAATTAGTTTATAATCATTCCTACATTATCTCTCTTATATTTCTTTACTCCATATTCTCCTCCAATTCTTTTTAAGAAATAGATTTGGTTGCTCGTTGAGGTTCTCAATCTTGTCCGCAAATATTAGAGAACGATCCACATTCTACTCTTAGAGGTTTGGCTAGTTGAGACTTTATGCATCAGATATACTCTGAAAGGGCATAAATTAACCTTTAAAGATTGTGTCTTTGTGCTTGATTTTGTGATATTATTTTTCTATCTTATAAACTTTAAATTTTGTATCAATGAATTGTTGTGATTCATAATTATGAGAAACTATAATATTTGAATCTATCCCAATATTTTCAACAATTTTCATAAGTTACCATACTTTTGGTCCATTATCTCCTTTGTTTTTCACTTCTTGAGGTATTCAATGTTGGGAGGAATTTCTTCAAAGAAAAAACATCATGACAAGAGATATACTCATAGAAAGTATGAAATACACATCCATAAACACATTTTTAGAAAAATTAAATTGATCCTTACAAATAAGCAGACTAACGTCGAAATCATGAACTATAGTCCTAATATGAAGTTTTTTATCATAAGGAGGAGGAACACAATTGCAGCCATATGCCCTAAAGAACCCAAGATAAGGGTCATAAAAAAAATGGACCACTCCGACGGTCATATGTTAAAGAAAATCTAGGACTCGAATATTGCATCCCTTAGCAACGAACTCTTTAAAATTTTCATTTCATAAATTCATAGCTCTATTAGGCAAGGCCATCATAAAACATGACAACGTGAAGACCCAAATTATGAATTTACTCATGAAGCTTTCTATCATCCGAAGCTTTTGCCATGTGACTTCCACCATTAAATTCACAAGGCAGCCAACCAAACAACATGACCTCCAGCAAGTTTATAACTAATTTGTTGTCATGGTTTATGATTTCAATCTTATAGGACATGTTATTTATTGCAAGCACTTCACCAATAACCATACTACATAGAGTTTCTATGTCCATGATAAATGAAAGCATTTATTAGCCATAACTTCCATAATCAATATATAAGGATAAGGTTCTTTCTTATTTTTATATTAAAATGAAGGATTGGGAAAAGCATATAAAAAGGAATAATGTGAGGAAGTACCACCAATCTCAATTTGGACCTCTTCTCCATTTCTATTAAGGACATTCTTTTCCCCCACATTAATTTCTTTTTTAGTCTCTACTTTGGTTGTTCCTTTCATTTTGTTTCCACAATTATGATATCAACATCCATGACAGAATGCACATCGTGGCTCACAGTCCTCACTTTAGGGAAGGATTTCGCATTAGGTTCCAAGGTAACAGCAAAGTTGATGTCATTGGTTTTGTTTGAGTCTTCCATTAAAAGTCAGTCGGATCGATGGGGGATTGAAGATTCAGTAAAGCTACATGTTGCCAATACGCATCATATGAACATCAGTCGCTTGCAGGGAGGATTAACTTCCATTACATATAGTATCAGAGTCTTGTTTCAATCGTTTGATCATGGATTCAAAGGATTATTTTCAGACATCAAAACTGTTAACATAGAAACTAAAAAAGAAAGGAGCAATTTGATAACCATCTTCATTGATAGCCATAGAATTCTTGATTACAACCGATAGAAGAACAAGCAATACAGAGATAGAGTCACAGAAGGAAGGGAAAACATATTAGAGGGAGGAGAGAATCGATGAAGAGGGGTACAAGAAGAATCTAGAGGGAAAGGGTTCTGATAGAGGAAAAGGGGAACAACAGAGAAAGGAAAATTACTTAAAATTTGGCTTAAGAAATATGATAGTGAGCTCCCCCTATATAACTAGCAAGAACCTCATATACTGCCAAAAGTTGTTATCCAGTTCACAAGTCCAGTTAGCACATTTTTCGTGTTGTTACATTCCCACAATGTGCCTGCTGACCCTTTCTGCTCGTATCAGAAAGCAAGAAAAATGATAAATAAGATTAAAAATGCATAAAGATAATTGAAAGGCAAATTGATACTTATTCCTTGTGGAATGATTTTGATTGTGTGTCTAACAAAGGATTGAATCAGCCTTATATAGCCGTTGGAAGAGACAATTATATCACTTTGGAACTGTAAACTTAGCTCACTATCCCATTAATCTGCTCATTAACTTAAACTCCTGACAACCAGTTAAGTGTTATAAGCCCTTAATTTTTCACGACGTGTCCATTATGCGTAACCTCTTGAAATCATGATCTTTGACGGGTTTTGGTCATGTTTAACTTGAAGCTTTGGCCGAATATGGATGACCTATTCGTTGCCCATGTCATCCTTTTATGGTGCCGTACGGGTCAACACTTTCGGCCAAACTTGAGTATGACTCAAATAGAAATGCTGAGATCACGAGGTTTTTAATTTGATTTCATGTGTATATATTTTTTCACTTTATGCGTGAATTGTTATCCCTTTATATGAGGAAAAATAAATTATAATTAATGAAAAACGCCTTAGATCAATAGGAATAAAGAAAAGTAATATATGTAATTGACTCCAATAATTTAAAATTTAAAAATTAGTTAAGTTGAGTATAATTACATATAAATTTCTAAAATCATTTCTAAAAAAGTTAATAAAATGATAAACTCTTATAAAATAACAACAAAAAAAATTATCAAACTATAAAATGCAATTATAATTACCCATATTTCCTAAATGTCTTGTAAAACATAGCATTCTTTAAGAACTAGTACCCCTAAACTAGAACTACAGAGCAGTCACCGGACCTAAATTAATTAACTCAAAATCTATTATTCTAATTAAGAAGAAATAATGACAAAATATAATATTCTACCTAATGCTAATAGATTAAATTTAGGAAGAAATTACTTTTACAGCATGAAAGAGATCCTCTAAGATTAGTATTTCTCTTTTATTCATCATCTGGTTTTTAAAATAATTTCTTTCATGCAAGTTCGGAAGAAAAAGATCTCTAGCTATGCAACTTTTTTTCATTTTTTATTTCTTCACATTCTTCAGCTGGTTTATTGTTGTATTTGGTAGGAAAACTTTGAGATTATGGGTGCAAACGAGTCTAGCCCAAACTTAATTAGTTCGGCTTGTTAAATTGTAAGCGAGCTGAAACTCAACTCATGTTCATCTAAATTCGGTTAAGAGTTCTCGAATCCAAAATCAAAATTCAAATTTGACTTGCTAAAAACTCTTTAACAAAACAAACAAATATATAAATAAATTCCTAACAAGGGTTGAAGGAATTGAAACATTGGCCAACTGAAAAGCAAATAAGGAGAATAACTACCAAATCAAAGAAACTGTTTAACTTTACGTGTAATTATATATATTATAAATTGATTGATATACTATTATAAAAATACATCAAACGGGTCAAATTTACGAGTTTAAATTTAACTTATTCATTAAGTACATTGTTAAAAAAAGATATAGCTCAATTTATTTAGAAACGAACTAAACTTGAATTAACTTCTTGTTCACAAAAAAAGTTGTATTTATTTGCGATACGCTAAAGAAACGTAAGAGAACTCTGATCTTTTCGTTATTCAACAAAATTGTACTCTATATTGAAAGGTACTCTAATTATGCATAATAGAGATAAGGAGTGTCATAGACTTTGAAATGGTTAAAGTGAGATATTCATTGAAGGCTGTATGTACGAATTGAGTCTCGACAAATGGCAATTCATAGCAGGAAGGCTTGTCCTCTTTGGGTACTTCTCAGCGCATGCTGTACACTTTTTTGTGTTCTTCATGAACACGGTACCAAAGTCCAAAAAGCAGCACAATTAAAATCCATGATTGGGCTAAACGAATCTTTTGATAAGAAGCTCAACAACAGAAAAACCACTTTCTTAGTCCAATAAATACTTGAGTTAATCATGATTTGATAATCAGAAATCATTTTTAAAATAGTTACTCAGTTGTCATTCTTTTTTATTTTTTCATATTGTTTGAAGTATTTTATTAAAAAAATTAATAAATAATAATAATAAAATACGATATAATTACTTATTTACTGTTTATAATTATTTTCTCTTTCTTATAAATCATTTTCTTTTTTAATGTTTATTTAATATTTTTCTGAATTCTTAATATTCATTATTGATGAGCATAAATGAATGTATTTTCTTTTTCCTTAATTTGGTTATTTGACAAGAATTTTAAAATACATATTGACATTAGAAGGGGTGAGCTTGTATTAGTTTATATAATGTTTTAGCTTTACAATTAAGTAATGTAAGAGTTATCACATTGACACTCCCTCTCAGGTGGAATGTGGTCTCATTAGAGGGGTATATAACTCAACTCTTATGAGGCTCATCTTGTGGACTTAGGTTTGTTACCACATTAAAGCCACACCTTTAAAACTAATCAATTGAGATTAAAAAGTGTGAGTTCATATTATTATATATAACATTAAAACTCCAAAGTTAAGTAATGTGGAAATTACCACATTGACAATGATAAGAATAAATGTAATTGAAAAAACTAAAATAAATAAAATGTCATGATAGTTAATATTTTTTAATATTCATTGTAGGTATTTAATTAATTGGTACTAGAATAGCCAAATAAGTGATGGGAAAAAAAGGACAGAGTGAGAGAAAAAAACAATAATAATGTGTAAAAAATTTGTGATATCACAATTTTTTGGTGACTATAAAACTGATGTTTAGTTGAGTGCCTCAAACCAAAAAAAAAAGAAAAAAAAAAGGAGTGTCTTAAACATTATAAGACAAATGTGAGTACCTATTTTGAGAATGATTTTTAAGTTGAGTTCTCGAAACGATAGTTAATTATAAATAATTAATTAACATTATAATTTTACTATAAATCTTTTTTTTTTCTTTAGATAAAATGTATAAATACCGACAATTTATTGAATACTATAAATATTTTAAATCATTTTAAAAATAATTTCATAAAATCTATTAAAATAATAGTTACAAATATTGTAATAAAAATTATAAATATATAGAAATACAATTAGAATTAGATGTATATTTCTTAATTATATTGCATCATGCTATATGTTCAAAGAGTTACTTCCCTGTGAGCCTGAGCCTGAGTTTGAGAGAAGTGGATGACTTAAATTATACTCAAGGAAGGAAAGTTCATGTCAATAAATTTGTTTTGGACAAATCAATTTGGTTTCCAACCATATGGAAATCAAACTCATACACAGAAGCGAATTCATAGTCAAACTCATTAAGTTTTGGGAAATAGTTAAAAAAATTGTTGTATTTCAGTCTCCAATTGCAAAAGTACTAAGAATAGTTGGAGAGAAATTAGCTATGTCATATGTATATGTAGCAATGATAAAAACAAATGAACAAATAAAAGAAATAGCCCTAAATTCCTGTAAAAAGTATATTGATGTCATAGATGATTATTGTCAGAAGCAGATAATATCCCGTATTCATATGAAAAATTTGTAATAAACATAACTCAAGTCAACTCAACTAAGCATTAAATTTCAAACTAGTTACGGTTAGCTATTCTAATTATGTATGATTTTGTGTATGGCTTGATATTCTAAATAGTTTACTAGCTTATGGTATATTTTTATTTTGTTTAAACAAAATAGCATATTAATTGAATCCCGTATAGAAATATAGTGAAAATATTGGAGTCAACTAGAGTTGATAAATGCACTTAAATATGTGGTAAATAGAATTGAACCTAACAGTACAATAGCTTCTCATACACTAGCATAGGTAATAAGAAATATTCAATACTAGAGAATTATATAAATACTTGTTGCTACTTGAGAATTAACAATCTATTTGTCAATAGGTTAAAATTTTTCGGGAGGCTATGTATGGGTTTTCGAGTCGACTAGTTGTTAAAGGAAAAGAAAAAAATGGATCTAGGTAACTTGATCTTATTTGATAATTTTATTGCATTAATATAATTTTTAGTTAATAGATAATAGTAATATATTTTTCAAAGCTGAATGGTGGTTTTTATATAGAACAGATGCTTCAAATTTGAGAAAAATTGCATCAAAAGTATTGTCATGGACAAGTTCATCTAGTGGATGTGAAAGAAATTGGATTACTATTTGCTTTTATTGACACAAAAGTACGTAACCAACTTAACTACGAAAAAACTAGAGAAGCTTGTTTAAGTATAATATAATATGAGGTTGAAATTGAAGCACATTATGAAAGAGAAAAGCCAGGAAAATGTTGATTTCAAAGCAATAGATTTTTAACCTTTGTATTTGAAGAATATCAAGGTATTTTTGAAGGGTTAGATGATCCTAGAGAAGCATTAATGGATGAATTAGATGGTATTGATCAGCTAACTAGGCCAAATACTTATTAGCCACTTTTGTTAATCATTGGTCAGACACACAGGATCAATCACTAGCACATGTTATAGGAACGCAACCAAGAAGAACCCAAATAGATGATGATGAAGAGTTTGAAAACATAATGAAAGGATGTCAACATTGTACCCAACATATATATGTTGATACTAAAGAAAAAGAAGGTGATGATTAAAAGTGGTTGTGATAATAGTGGTGATGGAGGTAATGATAAGGATGATGAAGGAGATAGAAGAGAATACAATAGAGGTGCAAGTTCAGGTAGAGTATTCTTTATCGAAAAGCAAAGATTTAATTATTATACTCAAGATACTAATCATGGGTATCGACCTTTGAGTCAAAATAAAAAGCATGTTGGTCGAAGAAAAAAATAATAATAAAAGTCAAATGCAAGATGATGGAGATACAATGATGATGGATGCTGAAAGTTTGATTTCAGACTTTTCCTCATTTCATTTAGGTGAGACTAACATGCATAGAGATGATTCTTCCACTTATAGTTCTAGCTAAGGATATGGGTCTCAACCATTTAGATATGATGCTTCTAATTTCAATTATGGTTCATTATCTTTTAATTATGGCTATGATGCATCTTTTTGATATGATACATAATCATCATCTTCTGATCACTTTGATCATTTTACTGTACAAACATAGAATTGGGGATACAAAGTTGAAAGTTTTTAAAAATATGTGAGGGAATATGATACATATATCCGTCATCACATGAGCTATGATAAATATTATAACTATGTTGAACAATACTGTCAATTTCCTTAGACAATTTCAATATTCTGGATGCACTGCTAGACACTCTATAACTGGTTAGACGTGATTGTAATTTGATTTTTTTTTTCCTACAATTTCTATGTTTATGTTAAATTTTTTTACTTTGGTATGTATTTATTAGTATTCTATGTATTGGATTATTCATGTTGGATACTTACAATTACTATAGTAATTACTATAGTAAGTCTTTTATTAGATGTTTCCATGTGTTTCCAAATAAATAGCATTTTCATGTTGTTTCCATGCTATTTCCCGTATCGTTTCTATTTCCAATCTTATCAAAATGGTCTTTCAAAACAAAACTTTGTTCCTTGATTATGCTAGAAGAAAACTTAGTCTATGATGGGACATTGTTTCTGATAAACTAAAAGCTCAAACCTTGATTGTTAATAACTATTATTAGTAACATACAATCGCTAAAAGTTATCAACGACGGCAAGCACAGTGTGCATTTGATTTGGTGGCGAGATGGAGAACATGATCCGGTCGCAAACCGTGGTCTAGGACCTTGTCTCAACTTGCCTGTTTGTTTAGTTTGTCCAAAAATTATGGTTTTTGACAATCATCTGAAAAAGTAGTTTTGTGTACAAATTACAAAAAGGGCATTACTTTATGCTTTATTAAAAAAAAAACACTAATTTTTGTTTAGTTTTGATTTTTAATTGAAATTAAACTAATTTTTTATTTGGTTTTGATTTTTGATTGAATTTAAACTAATTTTTATTCACTTTTGATTTTTAATTGGAATTAGAATATTTTTTATTCAAATTAAATTATTATGATTTTTATTTAAATTAAACTATATTTTATTCAAATTTATTTCTAATAATAGTCAAATGAAAGAAGTGCTTGAAATATTAGAGATTCTAAGTAGAAATTTAGGTTGTCAATATCTGAAAATTAAAGTTTTTTTTTTTTTTTCCTATTGTAAAATCTAAGTTTTTCTTGGGATGTGATGAAATTGGGTTTAAGACATTACTAAATTTAGGGCTTTTGTAGGGATTCATATATTGAAAGTTTATAATTCATAAAATTAAAATTTTTGAGCTAAAATCTAAGGTTTTGTTGGGAGTGTGATGAACTTGGATTATGGTGCTTTTTTTCCCCCTAAAATTTCTTTTTCTTACTTTTAGCTATGTGGAGTGAAGATTATTGCTTTTAGTTTTTTATTGGATTAGCAGCAAAATGATAACTTCGGTGATCCATTTTTTGTTGTCATCTATGAGTATTAGACATTTGTTCAAGCCAGAGTACTGATACATAAGAAATTGCAAGTTCTAGATGAAGAGTTTGAAGGTCTTTTCTACCTATTGACTTCAGAAGTTTATAATTTACATGAAACAACTTATGATGTGTTGTTTTAAAAAATTAAGTTGATCTAGCATAGCTCAATTGCATGTTCAAGCTTGAAAATGAATTGTTGTTAGTTTAATCTTTGACTTGATCCTAATTAGAAGTATACTTGTTTTTTTGTTAAATGGCAGTATTCTATTTTCTATTCAAAGAATCATGATATGTCTAGAAATTGAATCACAAAATTAAGAGCAAAGAAAAAATAAAAAGTATAAGAGCAAAGAAAAAAAAAAGTATGTGCAAATTGTACTAATTTATTAAATTGAGGGAGATGGAACTGAGAAGAGATTGAATGTATTTGAAGAAATTTACATGGTAGAATGCTTCACTCTAGTCCTCTGTATTAAAACTGGATTTGACTACTTGACCTGTAAAAACTTCGATGTCAAAGTCAGTATTTTATTAGAGAATATAAGCTAAAAAGCTATAAAAGAGTAAGTTTTGAAATGGCAACCTGATTTGTCATTGAAGTTTTAGCCTCTTTATATAGAATATTGTGGCCAATAGCCACATGTCATATCATTAATCAAATAGTTATAACGACAGTTACAATTCCATATAATGAGACATGATGACGTTTGTTACAATATTAATGGAATATTAATTGTGACAGTTACAATTCGGATCAGTCTGTTATACCTTGATCTGGCTATGTTATTTAACATTATTGGATTGGTATAATCATGTATTATCACTAGTCCCCCCTAAAAAAAGAGTTTAAGAAGCGTAGGGACTTGAAGTAGTTGTTGTGGACCATATAATTAGATCATGTTCCTCGTTTGCAAGATACAACTTTTGTGCTAAATTTTTTGAAATTTTTTTGTTAAAATTGATATGATGCACTACTGGTGTGATTTTATACTGTACAAGCTATAATTCACCTTATAACTTACACCTCACTTCACTCCACCCCACCTTATTGCTCCCATATTTTTCAGTGCGAACTGAGAAGTTCGGGCTTGTTATGATAATAGTTTATGCTTAATTTTTGCTCATTAATAAGGTAAAAATATGCACTTGTATTAAACTGTACTGAAATAAACAACATACCTTACTTTAAATAATATGGGTGAAAACTCCAGATTATTTGTTGATGTTGTGGCATTCTAGATGAAAACCCAAGCTTGTTGATTATGTTTTGGCTTCGTGGCCACTTGATTTGTTTGGGTGCTTTGCTCGGGCACCAATTTTGTCGCTTATGCTACCCACCCCAAGTGTGACTAAAGGCATTCTAGCTATGTGTCATCTGCTCAGGTTCTCTCTCTAAATTGGGTGAAAACCCGATATCTTTAACAATTTAGTATTTGAGAGGTCCCGCTAAAAAGCTATGTATAGGCTCTTTTTGAGCTGTTATGATAACTGGGCAATAGACTCTTCCTTATTAAAAACAATGAGCTTATCTTAATTTGGTGACTTCGTGCATGAAGATTTTCCTGAAAAATATTTATAATTGCGGTTGAAAAGCCAAACTCAACATAAAATTTGTGAAATCCGCATATGTGAGAATATTTTGCTGAAGATAATAATCAATAATATTTTAAACATAAATGTGATAACTCGAGTTTTAAGACAATTTACATATTTTATTAAATAAGTAATAGTTTAATTGAACATGATGTCACTTGTTACAACTCAATAATTTAATGTACGTTTAGGACGTTGTACGTAAATGGTCGTGATTAAGTGATAATTTTTTGTAAAGTAAATTAAAATTTTATCACCTTAATGGTTAATGGGAAGAAAATTTTAATTTATGAAATGGTGTTGATTGGTGAGACAAATAAGTATATAAAACAAAGTAGTAATATATATATATATAATTTAAGAGTAAATTTCCACCTCAAATTAGAAAATAAAATTTTTTGACTAGATGTTTCTCTCATTGTCTTACTTTAGGCATTCCTATCTCCTTTTCCTTTTGTGAACCAACTCTCTCTCACTTTTCTTTTACCATTCACATCTCCTACTCTCTAGAAATTTCTCTTCTTCCCTGCCTAGCTAAAAATGTCTTTCTCTTTTCCTACCATGTATGAAACTTCATCAACCTTGTGAGCTTTCTTCTTTCTCCTTCCATCTGTAAGGTGTAGTGCATCATCATCCAGCCCCTGTTTAGCTGCAGTAGCATTAGCAGTTGGAGGACCACCAACAACTGAATTTTCCTTGTCATATAGCTCGGTTCCTCCTTATATTTGAGCTGTGGATGGGTTGGAATTAATTACTGGCAGTAGTAGTAGCTGCTAAGCTTTTGATCAGCCATTACAATCTCTTTGCCGTGCCCTGTTTCATATCTTTTGTGGCTGAGTTTGTGTATGTTCTTCCCATAACTCAAAGTTCAGTTCCTCCTTCTCTGCTAGCCGTGGGTGTGTGAGTTAAGAACATCTCGTATGACAGCCAACTAACCGCCCTTTTTGCTTCTTGAATGTAATTTTCCTTTAACTCATGCCCTTAATTTCTTTGATTTCCTTGGTTTTTTGATGACTTAGATTTAAGGATTGAAATGATTAGTAATGTTGGATTACTGAAATGTATTAAGTAAATTGGGGTCTATAAATTTTTAATTAAAACTGGTAAATCTAAGTCTTGATGGTTAATTGTCATTAAAAATTTGAATAAAAAGTTCATAAGAAGAGCAAAGGGTTGGCTGATGTGTTGAGCTAAGTAGTTAATGGAAGTGAGTAATAGTATGAACAAAGTGAGAGTTAAGTAGTTTTGAAGGGGTGCAGGGGGTAGATTTCATGAGTAACTATAATTTGGTATTTCGAGTGTCTTTAGGGAAGATCTAAATTAAGAGTTCAAAATATGAAATGTAGCTTATAGTCTCAACATGTTGACTGCAAACTTTCGTAGCTTGGTTCCAAGTATATTGTTAGTTATAACTGTTAGACTCCAGTTAGGTCAGACAAAATTTTTAGTGCTTTGTTTTTAGTTCATGTAGGAAATTGAATGGGTTCAATACTGATTTCAAAAAAAATTTCTAAACAAGAAATATATATATACTTGTCTACTAATAAACCCAATAAACTAAATTGGATTTCGTTTGTTCTAGAGAAAGTTATGTTTATTTAACTAAGGTAAGATCAAAGTTGTCAAAATCCTGCGTTTTGTAGAATTTGAGACAACTTCAAAGAATAAACTGTATTGATATACAAATCTAAAAATTACAAATGATATACCATTATAAAGCTACATGTGTCTAGTATTTTATAAATTTTACGAAACTGGATTCAGAATTTTCTAGAGAAAGATATGATTGTTAAAGTGGACACTGGTCCAAATCCCAAGTTTGGACAATTTTAACATTTCTAACTCACTAAGTGCTTTCTATCTTTTCTAATTGTTCCTCCTACCCTATGCTTTGTCAATATATTTAAAATGCCTCTTCATTATTAACCTTATCACCTAAAGTCCAATTTATATTAATTGACATGTAATAGCTTAAAAGAAAACTTACATAAAGAAACCTATATAAGTTTAGTAATTAAAAGCATATAATAATAACGTTTATAAACTAAGTATTATTTGGGAATATGAATTTCAGTTTCGGATTCTAATGTGGATTAGATAAGACGCGGGGGCTCAAGTGTAAATGGCGAATGGAATCAAGGGTGAGTGGTTAATTGCTGCTTTTAGGGGCTAGATTAGTATGTGTAATTATATGTTTATTGAATATGTGTGATATATGAAAAATAAGCAAGTAGAGTACTTCAGTAATTTATTTAAATTATGTTGTTTGATATTGATTACTGTGTTTGACATTGGTTGTGGTTGATAAGGGCCAACAAAGTGAGATCTTTATGAAAAGTGATTTTTATCTTCGAAAGTAAAAATCTAGATGTACCTAGGATGTTCTGATTTAAAATCATGAGAAATTTTAATTCTGATAAATGTTTTTTTTTTTTTTTTAAATTGAGTGCTCAGCCCCGGTGGGATGGATTGTGTACGGAGATTAATTTGTTGTGTGGGCGTGTAAATGCCTTGTAAGGGGTGATAATGTTGTGCGGGGCTGGGTCACTCGTTGGCCCTTTAGTTGCTTTGTTTGATATTATTGCTCTGATTAATGTGATCATGTGTTTTATGTAAATTGTGAATTTATGAGGTTATTATATATGTTATACGTTTGTGTTGGGTGATGCTAGTACCCTTTGGGTATGATTTTTTATTCATGGAGTTAGTAAGACTCATCCTTCTCGTGGATAATATTTTTTTTTAGGAATCCAATATATGACGTCGCCGAGTTTGTTGACCTGCCGACATAGTACTGCAATGTATTTTTTAGAATCTCAGACTTGAATTTAAGGATGAAAGTTGCAGTCACACTAGAATGGTGGAATGTTTAATTTTGTATGATGTAATAGTCTAGATAATTGTCCTCGTGTCGTTGTGTGAAATTAAGAACACATATATGTTGTATTTTGAGGGATGTTTGTTTCAGAAAAACAAAATTTTACAGTGGGCTTTTATTCTTTAGTTGGGTCAAGAGCCATGGTTGTTACTTTGGTTTGACTTCAGAGTTACGGAGGTTTAGTTATCCAACCCTCTGGCCAGTCATGCATCTATGAGGAGTGTGCCAATAAACTTATATAAACTGTTGGTTTACCGATAACGGCGTGCTGACCATTTGATTTTGAGATTAACCCCGAGTTGTATGTTAGGGGTGAAATATTTCCCTTTTTTGTAGTCGTTACTTGGCCTCCGTATATTTTGCTTTTCTGTACTAAGTTGTATGCTAAATCACTTGAACATTTACCAAGCACTAAACAAAGTATGACTCGGTCATCAGTAGACTCGAGTTTGAGATAATAAATAAGTCCAAAAAATAAATTCGGTGCATTTAACTAATAATAATTAATTTTGAAGACCTGGGCTAAGCCATTTGGCCTAATCCTGAAGAATAAGTCAAGTCGTGTCTATGAGACTAGCCATTTAAGAGTCAAAAGCCTCTGCCGCTCTCAGTCTCGTGTGGCAGTGCGTGAAAGCTCTGATAGTCGAGATCTTGGTGCCGAAATGAAAGAAGGCCCAACAGATGCTGCATGAGTATTGGCCAGAAGTTTATTTCGCTGGAGAGTGGTGGAAAACAACCTAAAAGGTTGCTGTCTAAAATCTGATGGCTGTGCACTATAGTAGCTCGTGGGGCCGCATTCCACCTCCATTCTTGGTGGCACAATGTTTAGCCGGAGGTTTCGAAGGCGTTAGTATAATTTTTGGTGTCATTGGGCAATCGGAACAAGGAGAAAAACAGTCTGAATGGCCACTGCCTTCGGTCCGTGTCCTGCAAAACATGTTGGAGCTGTGGTGGCACCTGGGAGAGCGTGTGACGTCCAACAGTGCTGTTCTTCAAGTATGTTGGTTGGAAAATTTTCATTGGTGTGGTGGTATGCTCAGATATAAGGTTCAATTCTGAAATCAATCTGAAAATTTGAAGAACAGATCTGTCACATTCAAGAGTTTTTGAAGTTTTCATTTTGGGATCAGAAATCCAAATCAAATGTATTTTCCACGGACAAGATAAATGTTAAAATCAAATTTAACCAGCTAAGGTATCTTCCACATGACTGACTTTTAAAGGGACGATTCATTAGATTTGTGAAAACTTTAATTTTGATGCCAAAGTTAATATTTTATCAAAGAATATAAGTTGAAAAACTATAAATAATAATAATAATAATAATAAATAATGAAGGTTTGAGACTACAATTTGATTTAGCTTTGGGGTTTCAGTCTTTTATATGAAATATTGTGGCCAATAAGATTGTATAACGTGTCATATCATTAATCAGATAATTATGATAATAGTTATAATTATAATAGGACATGATGAAGTCTGTAATAATATTAATGAGACAATAATTGTGACAGTTATAGTTTAGATCAGTCTGTTATATATTAATCCAGTCACGTATAATAACATTATTGGATTGGTATAATCCTATACTATCACTCTAACTATTATATATATTTTTTTTGAAGTTTTATATTAAGTTGGGAAAACTTTAGAAAACATTAAAATTTTCTATGAAATTGTGTAATAGTTAGACAGATTGTAATGCATACATAATTGTTTTTATTATGAAAATTGTAATTTTTATGATTGTTCATATAATTCACTTATGTTTACACCTCTATTGCAGTGAATTATATATTACAAATATAAATTTTTACTTAAATATGTTACTTTTGTGAAAACATGAACATTTCTGGAAAAAATTATCATGTTTTTTTTAGTAATATGTTTTTTAAACCAAACAAGAAAATTGTAAACAGAATTAAATTTTTGTTGGTTATATATTTCACTACTTGCCCATCTTCTATCTATTTATATATTGTAAAGGCTAAACATAATAATTAAAGACTTTAGCCTCGTGAACCTTGCGTACGTACTACGTACCTTACAGGGAATAAAGATGGTGCTGTCTCTCAGTCTCACCAGCTCTGCTACATACATGTACTACCACGTGTATTAACTATTCAGATCAATCGTTCTTTTATGTACAATAAAGAGAAGAAGACATGATCGCTGGCTCAGGGAGGAATAGTGTTCACACAAATCAACATTCATTATCTATTAAACAAATTATTGTCAAAGAACGTGATTTCTGTGTGATTTTAAAACTCATGATCAATCTCAATTCGTATAGCATTTTTATTTTATTAATTTCAAAGTCTAGACACTTTGTGCAAAATTCTTTTACAGAGCAAAAGCTAAGAATATGAAAAGATTAATGGACATGCAGAACATTCCTTTATAGGGGAGGTTTCGAGTAGGGGTGAGCATAGAAACCGAAAAATCGAAAATCCGACTCAAAATTGACCGATTCAACCCGTAACCGACTCAATCCGAAAATACAATTTTTCATTTCGGGTAGATTTTTTGTATTAATGTTGAAGGCGGGTCGGTTATTCGGGCCTCGAGGTCGATTAACCGACCCGACCAAAATTAGCCCAATAAACTATTTTGTTCCTTTCCTTATATAACACATTAGGCCACTTTTATAGCCCAATTAATATCCAGCCCAAACACAATAAAACTAATTCTATCTTGTCTTTATTTTCACCTTTCAATACTCAATATTGTTGGCAGGGGTGGGACCGTGAGAGAGAAGCAATTGTGGCCAGAGAAGTCAAGCAAAGTCAAGCAAGCAGAGACTCAACCTTCCAAAGAAAAATGAATCACATGTACTGCTATCTCTGTTCTACCGACACTCAACCACGCGAGAATGATGCCTTGCAGACCATGAGAGAGGCAAATCTAATAAAGATTTTAAGTTCAAGTGTATATCTATGTGTGGATTTCGAGATTTCAAAATAAAGAGATAAGATAAGATAAGATGTAAGATTTAGTTTTAAAAATCTAGATTTAACTTCTTGTGAAAAAGTTGATCTGTCTAATAGTTTTAAAAATCCAGATTTAACTTCTTGTGAAAAAGTTGATCTGTCTAATTTGTTGTTCTTGTGAGATTTTCAGATCTAGCCAACTTCTGAGTTAAACCTCTCGTGTAATTAGTTTTGTTTTCATGAAAAATTACAATTTGAGAACTATTGTTGAGTTCGTTAGAATTATTTTCTAAAATATTTTTTTCTCTGCTTTTTGTTTGAAAATTTGAGATTTGGTCATGAAATTCGATCTGAATATTGCTTTGTATATATGGATTTAGGACTATTTATAGAGCTGGATGAATAACCGAAACCGACCGTAATAGAAGAAATTTCATTCAGGTGACAAATTTAAAAAATCAAAATATTCTGTTGCTCACTCGATTAAGATTTTTTATCAACCAATTTGAGCGGGGCGGTCCGTCGAAGGCCCAAAACCAACTCTACCCGACCGCCTGCTCAGCCCTAGTTTCGAGTCTCCTCCAAATTTTGTTATTATTTTGTTTCTTTGGTGAATTGTATTTTCTTTTCATCCAAACTATCATTTAATTTTTAATATTCTTAGGCGCGACTCCTACTACTTCCACATTTTCCAGCAGCCGCGCCTCCTACTATTTCCACATTTTCACATCTCCATCCTCCTTCATAAAATATTATTACTTGTTGGGTCCAATTTTATTTTAGATATATATTAGTCTCATCACACTGTTTATGCCCATGTTTAAATTTTTTTATATATATTTTATTCAAGTAATTATATATCAATTACTTTAATTAACAATTAACTGTTTGAAAAAATTATTGTGAATGAATGAGTTTTTATTAGTTAACTTTTAAAATTTATTATGGAACGTGGGAGATTATTTTAAATTAGTTTTTTTTTAAGTTCAAATGTACTAAATTGAAAAAATATACCCTATAACTTAAAAAAGTAAGAAATTATAAATATAAGATATTGTAGAAAAGTTTAAAGGAAAAAAAAAATTAAAATCAAATGATATCATAAGGGTGTTCTAGGCTTTTAAAATAATAATATAGATGAGTTTGTTTATTATGTATCAACTGGGCACATGATAGTATGCCTACAAAAATATAAGGGTCCAAACACTATTCATTTTTAAAAAAATAAACAATATCTCTTTACAAGAAAACATACTATCATGTGTCTAGTGAGCATAAAATAAATAAATCTTATATATATTTTGATCAATATTACGTACAAACTAATTCAAATTAATACATAGTGTATCATGATAAGTTGTATATAAACGAATGTGCCAGTAAATTGACATCCATTTCACAATCTTACCTACAAGCACTAATTTTCAAAGTCTACAACTTGAAGCATACTTTCACGGATAAAATACATACCGTGCATCCGAATTGAAACTCAAATTTTCCTAGTCTTATTTGTTTTCAACACGTTCCGGTACCATCGGCTTATCAAAATAACATCTATTTTTCAAGTTTAATTATAATTTACCACTGTAATTTATCTCAATACTTTAATGTCGAGGCTAAATGAGTTGCCAATGAGCCATCTTCTCGTTGTCAATCATAACAAAACAAAATAGGGTTCGGGGATAAACCATGTGATTGTCATCCCCAGGATTTGGTACAGCAAATTAAAACTCACAAGAGATCAATTATGGTATTTTTTTTTTTTTTTTTTTTCACATGAACTAGAAGCTAGTTGACAATAATTATATAATTTCGTTGTTGTTGACTATGTTTTTAATAGTTATTTATTTATTTTAAGTTTTGTTTTGTTTTGTTTTGTTTTTTGGGTAAAACTACTACTTTAAGCGTGGGCATGAGATAATTACTTATTTCTAATTATTGCAAGAATTATTTGGATGAGGAAGAATTTAATTTCACCCAATGATTAATTTTTCAAAATGGACATCCTATATAAGATTATTGATAGGTGTAAGTAACATTTTTCTTCAAAAAGTGTATCTTTATAATTAGGTAATTTTAAACCCAAAAAATAAAAATCAATCCTTTTTTCTTGCTGCCGCTTGCTCTCCAATCTCCACACATTTATGTTGGTTAGGATAAGCCTTGTGTACGAGTTAGCAAGTGAATTAATTAAAGTCACCCTTAAAAATTCACACAAAAAACTAAAATTGAAAGCAAGGTTGCGTAATGAAGGTAATCAGTATGTATCATGCCAAATAATCTGAATGGGGTGAATAATATCAGTTTGAGAAGATACAGTGGTTTTTTTTTTTCTTTTGGATCAACTTGGATCGGCTTGGAGCAGTTGGATGAGTCCACGCGCGTGAGTCAGAGCGTGTGACATCTATAGGTGGAGTTTTGCCATGCAAAAGAGATGGGACATCCGATCTCGAAATAGGGATTCACATGGTGGTGGTCTTGATGGCTGATTATCACAATATATGGTCTGTTTGAGGACGTCGAGACTTCACAGTGGTGGTGACGACGAGTCTGGAGGTTTGAGTTGACAGCAATGGTACAATTTGAAAGGAGGATAGGGCATTTCTATTGGACTATAGCGGTGACAGAAACAGAGCTAGGATCAAGTAAGGATCTTGACAAATAAAATATATGTTGTATAGAAAAGGAAAAAAAAGGAGGACAAATACGAACCACAAAAAAAAAAAAAATTAGAAATAAAATAAAGACGAATCTTATTAAGACTATGATACTAAGTTGAACTAATCATAAATGTTTAAATAAATTAAATTGTTTCATATAAAGATATACAAGTAAAAGCCTATTTATATAAGTTATACAATTTGATCTATCATAGTAAACCTAGTTTAGTAAAACATTTAATATAACAATAAAATGTACAGAGGTTTGAGTTGACGGCAATGGTGCAATTTGACAGGGGGATGAGGCATTTATTTGGACTATAGTGGTGAGAGAAATAGAGCTAGGATAAGTAGGGATCTTGAAAAATAAAATTTATCTTTTGTACAGAAGAAAAAAGAGGAACAACTATAAACAGTGAAAAAAAAAAAATAAAGGGAAGAATTTTAGTAAGACTCTGATATCAAGTTGAAAACTATAATAATGAACCAAGTTAATCATGTGATATAACATACTCTGACTTTATTAAAGTAGGTTAATATCTCCTTTGCCAGCTAGCTGCTCACGATGTCTATATAATCACCATTACAAAGAGACTAACAGATGGAAAACCACAAACACAAAGTAAGAAACTACATCCACTCCTTTCCCAAACTATCTCAAGAGTCTGTCCTTGTAATTGTGAAGATGAAGATTCAAGTTGAAAAAATCTCCAAAGAGCTTATCAAACCGTCTTCTCCAACCCCTGGAAACCTTCGCCATTACCAACTCTCTTTCCTAGACCAAATTTCTCCTCATGTTTATACCCCATTTGTCTACTTTTTTTCTTCCGGTGATAGCTTTAACTCCACCGATGTATCCAACCAGCTTAAGAAATCCTTATCGGACATCTTAAGCCATTACTACCCATTTGCCGGACGAGTCATAGATAACAAGTTCATAGATTGCAATGATGAGGGTGTCCCTTATTTGACAGCAAGAGTACTCAAATGCAAACTATAAGACGTTCTTGATAACCTTGATTTTAATGAACTTAGTAAGTTGCTTCCATTCAAAGCAGATGATGCTTATGAATTAACTCTTGGTGTCCAACTTAATATTTTCGATTGTGGTGGATTTGCTATTGGTGTGTGTATTTCTCACAAAATTGCAGATGGGTTATCATCTGCTGTTTTCATGAATAGTTGGGCTGCTCTTGCTCGTGGAGGGGCAAATTTGGTAAGGACACATTTTAACTCTGCTGCACTTTTCACACCCAAAGACAACACAATTGGGTTTGATTCCACCATTTATATCACAAAAAAGAATATCATAACAAAGAGGTTTGTGTTTGACGCATCAGCTATAGAAATACTTAGAGCAGAATATGTGGCAAATGATAGTTCTATTAGAAAGAAACCACCTTCCAGGGTGGAGGTCTTAACAGCTTTTATATGGAGGCGGTTTCTGGCTGTCACTCATGGCGATGAAAAGAATTCATATGCTTTAGTTCACTATGTCAACCTGCGTCCAAGGATGGAACCACCATTGCCTAATTATGCCTTTGGAAATTATTATGCTGATGCTCAAACTGACCCGGTTTTGGTTCCATCCGATTCTGATCAAGATCATGTATTGTGCTATAACATGGTGAGGCAGGTGATGGAGAAAATAAATAAATTTGACAAGGATTTCATTAGTAAAATCGGAGAGGGAGGCGAAGAATACTTAAAGCTCCTTAAGAAAGATTCAGAAGGATTTTTGAGAGGAGAGTTAGTTCCGTTTATGTTTACTAGTTTTTGCAGGTTTCCTTTGTATGATGCTGATTTTGGTTGGGGGAAGCCAACATGGGTAGGGTTGTCCCATTGGACATACAAAAATCTGGTTATTTTTATGGATACCAAGACTGGGGGTGGCATAGAAGCGCACATTTGTTTGAAGGTGGAGGACATGGATAAATTTGAAAATGACGAAGAGGTCCTTGCTTATGGTTCAGTATAGTTTGAGACTGAGTGAGTTATGTACCTTGTTATAATTCTTATTGTTATGCGAGTGTCACTATGTGTAATTTTGTGCTCTTTGTTGTTAATTTAGAGTGATTTTATAACAACGAAACAATAATATTCCACGTGCATTTCAACTATATATATATATTTTGTATCAATAAAATTAAATACTTGAAAGAGTGATGGTGGAGAATGTTGTTTTGATTGTTTTGTACGAAAGAAGTTTGTGGAAGAAACTATGTTTCTCACTTGTTGACATTGTGAGTTATAAAAAAAAATAAAAAATTATATATTCATACTCTTATTAATATTTTGTTTGATTGGAAAAGAAAAATATAAAAGAATTGATGTGACACAGGAGTTTAATTCAAATATTCTAACATTTAATACATTTTCTTATTTGTCATGTATTATTTGATTTTGGCCACATCATATATATAAGATTATACAATATATTGAGATGTATCGTTATTTTGATGTTATACTATTATTTTATCATTTCTCTGTTAACAATGTAGTTTTATATTGTTAAACATAATATAATAGAGAGTTAACAGCATAAGTCTGAAATATGCTACCATGTTGTTGCCAAACATTGTATAACAGTCCAACTAGATAATTTTATATTATACTATTATCCTTATATATTTTGAGTGAATATAACAGAGATTATTGTTGACATTCGTAACTTATATAATAAATTTGACAAGGAGTTTATAAATAAAAATGGAGAAGGATTTAGAGTAGTAAAATATATGGACAATCTTAAGAAACATTACTTGCTTTTGTCCATAAAAAGGGACTTTAGTTTATGGAGAGAAGCAAGTAGCGATAGATTCATTTGTCTACATGAGTGGGTTAAACAGCCAAAAGTATCCTTGATGAAAAGAGAGTACATTTCAGGATCAAGCTTTTTGAAAGCTCCAACTTAATTATTATAATCTAGTGTGGAGGTGTATGACATATATTATTTTTAATATTGAGAAAGACTATTAGAGCAAGTTTGAAATAAATTTATGTTCAATTTAATTAAATTATTTAAGTGATAAAATTTAAATAAATTAAATTGAATTATAATGTTAGGAATATTATTATAACAAATAAAATTCAAAAGAATTTACAAAAAATTATATTTTGAACTTTAAAATATTATACTTTTATGATTTTGATCTTTATAAAATTTTGATAATATTGATAGTTGTGACCCTTATAAAATATCATCTTTAGTAATTTTTATCACGTTATACTTGCTTGGAAAACAAAAGAAAGTGATTGAAAAATTAAATTAAACTCATGTATAATAAATATAATAAAAATTTAGTACCCACTTATTTTGTAAAGTTTGAATGGGCATTTCATATTTAATATGTCTACTTGAATTTTTACTATCAGAGCTATACTATTCATTTATTAAAACTAAAAATTTAAGTAAAAATAATTAATTCATTTTATGTCTTGATAGATAAATAGTTATTTCATAATATTTCTTTGTCTGCTTAACACAAGATTATGAAAGGAGTTAATTACTAATTAGTTGGCAGTTAATGCTCCCATAATTGGCTGTCACGGTAATTTAGGAGAAGTTTTTTTTATCTTCTTCATTTACGTTTTCTATAGTATTATGATTTAAGATTGTTAGTTTCTTTCCAAATCCCTCTTCTTAACATCAACCCTAACTCTCAGTACATTGTCTTGGAGTTTAGAACTATTAATCGTCTTAGATTATTCACAACCGTATGATTGATTCACTTGAAATAGTTTCCTGGCACGCTGCTACTCTTGTTGCCATAATAATTTGGCATGCCAGGTGAGACATCTAGGTAAAAATGTTTAAAAAGACACATTTTCAGACTGTGGTTTCTCAAGCCGCCGCAATAGAGGAATTTCCTTCATTGAATGAAGCTGCGGACATAACGCTTGCAACAAATACTAGGACAAAAGTTTCAGTGGACAACCTGATTGAAGTCCCTTTTTTAACTGCTCCAGTGGTGGAGAATAGAGGAACTTCAGTCATGGAAATTAATGTTCCTCCTGAAACAGAAACACGCTAGACTAGGGGCATCCCAGTTCAAGGTTCTGCATTTCCAGCTCAAAGGCCATCAATCTTGGCTCAGTCACCTCAAATATGTGCTGGCATTGCTATTGATCCACTAGATAAAACAAAACAACCAATGGGTGGTTCATCATCTGGTTCGGAATATATCAGTGATGAAGTTTTCCCCTTGGTTAAACTAAGATAGCTGTAAACTTTATTATGCAGTTAGAAGAAAACATGGATGAGCTTCCACAGAGGATGGAATTTTTCATGAAGTATATGGAGAAAATCCAAGAATAGATCCGTTAAGAAGTAAGTCAAATTGTTAATTCTGAACGTGATTTGAATGCTACAAAACAAATAGTAACATGGGAATGATGCAGTTACAACGAAAATAAAAAACAACCTGCATTAAATCAAGGTTAAATTAACCACCATAATTCTCATGGTTGTCAAAATTTCAATCAAAACAGTCAAAATGTGTTGCTAGGAAATCAATTTGGTTATTATGGAGGATTTCTAAATATGTCCAGAATTAATCAGTACCAATTTTGTGGGTTTATTCCCTAAAATCCAAACTGGGGGCATGTCAATAATGTAGGACATGATTATATAGACCCTGTGTTAAGAGATCAAATGACTGCCATTGTGCAGGAATAACTCGGTCTAGGAATTTGGCCTCGAGCAAGGCCGATGTATAGAAAGCCTTAAACTGAATGGGTTGATCATTTATTTGCATTTTCAAGAGGTTTAAAAATAGATGAGATTTCTACCTTCCTAGTCAAGGTAGTCAATCTATGGTTGAACATATTGACCGATTTACAGTACAATTTGGAGATGTTACCGATTACGTGAAACTTAAACTATTTAGTAAATTTTTAACTTGGACCACTTTTGATTGATATTTTCTCTTCCTTCTAACTCGGTTCCAGATCATTGACAACAAATGGAGCGAATGTTTCATGCTCAATTTTATATGACCAAACTAGAAGTTACCATGATTGACTTAGCCAAAATAAAACAGTTAGCTGGTGAAATGACAGAAAATTTTGTTTCTAGATTTAAAAAGGCTAGAAATAGGTGTTTTACACAAATTCCAGAAAGGGAATTTGTCAAATGGCCAAAGGTGGTTTGACTTTGAGCTAAGGAAAAAGATTGAAGATATGGAGTTTACTAAATTGTTTCAATTAATTTCTTGTGTGCAGCTAAGTATGAACACCTGTTAAGGGAAGAGGAACAAAGGCAAAACTCTTCTAGGGTAACATATTATAGAGACCTTAACTCAGAAATAAATGAGATTAAGGCAGAAGTTACATCAAAGAATGACGAAGATGTGGAAATAAATTTGGCTGAATTTCTATCAGGGAAACCTTATGTTTGTAATCTCTTAATAAAAAATGATAGCGGTTAGTCTAGGTCAAACATAAAGAAAATCAAAGATAACGATAAAAAGTAATAAATATTCCTTTGATATTTTCAATGCAAGTCAAATTTTCAATCAATTGTTGGAAGATATAAAAATTAAAGTGGAAGATGGCCATAAATTGCTAACACCTAACGAATATATTGGTAAACAGTATTGTAAATGCATGATTCATGGTCTCACACCACTAACAATTGTGTCGTTTTTTTGTAATGCTTTACAGGATGCCATCAATAAAGGGAGAGTACGTAAGTCGACCAAGAAAGAAGCATGTCATGTGGCCGACAGTGACAGTTTCAAATTTCTGTTTAGACAAATGTAGTGAAGAAAATGCAACACGTCCATCATACGTAGCAACCTTAGGAAAGCCACCAGTTATGGTCGAAGCTAAGACATCCGCTACAGAGAATCCTACTCTTAACAAATCTGTTAACACAAAAAAATACCCATCTAATAATATAATATATCATGTGACACAAATGACAAATATACATAATTGACAAAACTCATAAATTACAACATAATATTATCGTCTATTATTATATAACGGATGTTATTATTATTATAACAGACGTCATAGCTATTATAATTAACACAATTCTTATATAAAGAGGCTCAAAATCTCAAAAGAAAACAGGTTGTTCTCTACAACTCATACTTTTTATAGCTTTTCAGCTTATTTACTTTGATTATACTGACTTTGGCATCAGAGTTTTCCAAGGTCCAGAGGACTGCCCTTTTCACATATTGCAAGTCAGATTACTACGTAGAGGACACCTTAGCTAAGTCAAATCCAGACTTAATATTGGTGCTGTTCGTGAGAACTCATATGATTTGGGTTTTCCGATATCCACAAATCATTCAAGACAAATTTGAAATCCTTTATGCCGTTCTCATCTACAAGCAGAGAAAAACTCCTTGCTGCTCAAAACGAGAAGAGAGAACCACCGAAAGAAAGAACATTTTTATAAACAATAAATGCATGGGGTGAAAGGGTCATCAGGCATCATATCAATCAACGAAGAAAATATGATATTGCCATTTCAAGCTTGACTTTTCTACTTCCTTAAGCGCGCTATTCAGGTTTGGTGGTTTTTTCTCTTATCAAAACCAAATCTATTCTTCTGTGGCAGCTAGGGTGAATGCAATATAATAATAAGAAAGAGACAGATACGTTTTACTTTTTGCATGTATAAAGGGGACATTAATTGCATACATTATATTCTTATTTATTTTCTTAATCAAAAGATTAAGTAAAAAACATAAATGTTTCATTTAAAAAGATGAACCGTTGATGTATGACATGGACTTCTAGTTCTATTTTGACTTTAATTTTATTTAGTCATGATCGATAATAATTATTAGATCAATAAGTATTTTTACTTTTGATAAAAACGTAAGGTTTCTATGATGTTATTACCTATTCTTAAATATTATAGGATTTATTTGGTCCTAAATTTTTATTCCAACTTGACTCGTCCATGATTTACATGTTATATAATAGATATCCCGATCTATTACAATTATCATATATGATGTTTTACATATTATTCAAGATGGTTTGCTCATAATATTTTATGCTTTATACTCTGCTTGGGATTTTCCAAGACCATAATTTTGCTTTATTACAAATCAGCTTCTAAGTTTTTATATTTTTACATAATTACTTGATAATTCTGTTACAATCGACCCCTATAATTTTATATTATCTATGACATTTGTATTTTTATGCAAATTGTCTAGAACTCTGGTATTTTCAAAGGAATTCATGTTGTTATTTAATAAATTTCATGTTGATATTGGCTTTTTAGCCGCAATTGTAAAAGGTATTGTAGGAAAATCTTCGTGTACGAAGTTATGCAACAAGATAAGCTCATTGCCTTCAACACAGAAGAGGCTATCGCCCACCATTGTAACAAACAGCTCAAAAGAGCTCATATACACAGATTTTCAAGTAGTGACATCCAATATGTCCCCCCTCGTGACTATAAAGGATCAAACATAATAGCCTGGCCCCGAGAATAGGCATAAGCAACTATTCAGCTCTCCCAGCTTTTTAGCGAGGTCCCTCGGATACTAAATCACCAAAGGTACTAGGTTTTTCCCTGACTTGGAGAAAGAGCCCGAAGAGATGACACATGACTAAAATGTCTATAGTCACACTTGGGGTGGGAAGCACATGCTAAAAAGTCGGTGCCTGAACAAAGCAACTAGATAAATCAAAGTGGCTACAAAACCAAAACATCAGCAAAACAAGCTTGGGTTTTCACATATTACTCAAAGCAAGGTATGCTATTTATTTCAATACATATAGTTTAATACAACTGCTTACTATTGGCCGCACAAGCTAAAAAGCTGGTGCCCTATCAAAGCACCCAGACAAATCATGTGCTACAAAGCCAAAACATCATGAGTAAGCTTGGGTTTTCACCTGAATGCTACAACATCATCAAAAAGCTCAGGCTAAAAACTGGTGCCTTATCAAAGCACCCAAACAAATCATGTGGCTATAAATCCAAAACATCATGAATAAGCTTGGGTTTTCACCTGAATGCTACAACATCATCAAAAAGCTCAGGTTTTCACCCAGAATGCTACAACATCAGCAAACAGTATCTGGTTTTTACCCATATTGCTCAAACAATGTATTATTACTTAATTCAATCAAAAAGCCAAGAGCTCAAAGCAATCAAAGAGCCAAGTGCTCAACTCAATCAAAGAGCAAAGATCCAAGAGCTTAACTCAATCAAAGAGCTCAAACCAATCAAGGAGCCAAGAGCTCAAAGTAATAAAAGAGCCAAGAGCTCAACTTAATCAAAGAGCCAAGAGCAAAGAGCTCAACTCAATCAAGGAGCCAAGAGCTCAAAGCAATCAAGGAGCCAAGAGCTCAAAATAATCAAAGACCCAAGAGCTCAAAGCAATCAAAGAGCCAAGAGCTCAAAGCAATCAATGAGCCAAGTGCTCAACTCAATCAAATGAGCCAAGAGGCAAGAGCTAAGAGCTCAACTCAATCAAGGAGCAAAGAGGCAAGAGCCAAGAGCTCAACTCAATCAAAGAGCAAAGAGCAAGAGCCAGAGCTTAAATCAATCAAGGAGCCAAGAACTCAAAGCAATGAAAGAGTCAAGAGCTCAACTTAATCAAAGAGCTAAGAGCTCAAAACAATCAATGAGCTAAGAGCTCATCAAATGAAAGGGGTGAGCTAAGAGCTACCCTTAAAAAACAAGCTAAGAGCTTATCAAAATGGAAGGGCGAGCTAAGAGCTACCATAAAAAAAAAAAATACTAAGAGCTCATTAAAAAGAAATGAGCTAAAAGCTACCTTCGAAAAATTGAGCTAATGTAGCATAAAAAGCACACAAAACAAGCTGAAAACTCAAGTCTGTAAATGAATTCAAAAATAAATCAGTCTCTGTAGATACATTTCAGTTCGTAAATACATGCACTGGTTTTTTCGGGGACAAGTGTTAACATAAGAAAATACCCATCCAATAATGATATGCGACGTGACACAAATGATATATATGCATAACTGACAAAGTACATAAATTACAACATAATTGCCTTATCAATTTTATAACATACATCATTATCGCCCATTAGTATATAACGAACGTTATTATTATTGTAACATATATCATAACTATTGTAATTAACACAACTCCTATATAAAGAGGCTCAAAACCTCAAAAGAAAATAGGTTATTCTCTAGAACTCATACTCTTTATAGCTTTTCAGCTTATTTACTCTGATTATACTGACTTTGGCATCAGAGTTTTTCCAGGTCCAGAGGACTGCCTTTTCCACATATTGCAAGTCAGATTGCTACGTAGAGGACACTCAGCTTGGTCAAATCCTGACTTAACAAAATCCAAAGAAGCAATCGAATATTTGTTGCCGAAAAGAGATCCAAAGTGAATTGGATGATATATATAGCCCAAATGCCAAGAAGAATAAGAAAGAGCAGAAGAAAAGCCATTGAAGCTGATAATGTAGTACTCTACTTGTATAGGCAGTACTTGCATGACATACGAGAACCTTGACAGTAAGGTGTCCAAAGAAGGCCGCTACTTAGCTTATTTTCCAGGATTCCTCACCTTTGAGGCCTATATCCATGTTATGTTGGAGAATCGTCTTCGACCCCAAGTTTCCCTAGACCAGGTATGTTTCAACAGCCAATAGTACTGACAAGTGGGAGTTCTCCACGACCAAAATCATTTACATTGCCTGATGTTCCAAATGGGCCCTGGTTTGAGCATACTCATCAGCCACCAGAGTCATTTGCCTTGCCACTGTATGAAGAAATGACTAAGACTCAGAAATGGTGGTGTCAAATATTATAATCAGTCCAGGATTGAACAAGCTTTCAAAGGGCATTATAATCACCTAGATCAATGGTTACGAAGAGCTGAGAAACCGAAAAGAAAAGAAGTCTCTTCCTCCACTTCAAATTAGATCACAAGTGGGGAAGCTTGAGGGCAATACTAAAGTTATTCAAATCGCAGGCAAAGTAAAACCCAACAATGTAGACTCAACTAGCTAAGGCATCAAAGCTTAGATCGCATACATAGTTAGAAGGGTCGCTTGTAATAACTTTATTGGACTCCTTCAGGGAGAGTGAGGGCAAACCCATATTGATGCCATGAATGATGATTCATTGGATGAAGACTTTGACACAAGTGAGGATGAAAATCATAAACATGAAAAAGGATTGGACATGTACTTTTTTTCTAACAATTATATACTTCCTGAAGTATTTATGCTCCACCAGGATTAAACTTGAAGAAATTGAACAAATTTGAAGGTAAACTCGTACCTTCATAAATGGTAGTAATAGATTTTGAGAGTAAAGCTGTGAAAGCCAAATGGGTCATTCTTATATTGAGCTTTCAGTTGGGGCATTGAAAACTCCTACTGCATTCTTTGTAGTTGACGGCTTTACATCTTCTAATGTTCTGCTTGGCTGAGAATGGATCGACGCAAATAAGGTAATTCCATCTTCGTTGCATAATGATGTTCTGGAACCAAAGTAACCAAGTATAAGTATGACGACCAATACAAGACCTTATGCTGCCTACATTAATTCGGCCAAGGCACCTCTTTATAATCCTCATTTTGGTCCATTCAAGTTTCTGGACCATGAGGAAGGTAGATCGACAAGCATTTCATTCATTATTGATACTCAAATTGACATTAGCGATTGTGTTACGGGTTTGGCCGAATAATTAAAGAGGATATAAGTAAAACTAGATTTAGATGTCCAGGTTCTATAAGAACTTTAGAGTGGGTGGTAATGCCTTTCAGCCTTGAAAATGTTGGGACTACTTATCAACGTGCTATACATTCTATTTTTCACAATATGATTGGAGGTATAGTTGAGGTTTATATTGATGACATAGTGGTTAAATCAACCATGAAATGTCATCTGGATGATTTATATCGTACCTTTGAAAGGATGCGGCTACATAAATTGAAATTGAACCATCTAAAGTATGCATTTGGGTTTCTCGTTTGAAATTTTCTTGGCTTAATGGTTTTCCAATTAAGCATTGAGGTGGACAAAAACAAAACAAAATCGATAATTATAACACTAAACCACCTAAGAATAAGAAAGAACTACAGAATTTTCTCAGCTAGATTGATTTCTTACATTTATTTGTTTAAAAATAAATTTTCTTAAAAAAAAAAAACCAATAACATAAATTTTTTAAACTAACAGATTTATGATATAATCAGTGACAACAATTATATTATTTACATGAATAAATTTATATAATTTGATTTTTTATTTTTTCAGTAGTTGCTTGAAATCTTTTCAAATTCATATAGATTATATCTTTAGGTGGTTTATATCGTAATATCATAAATAAAAAAGAATGAAATTCAATTTTATTTTATTTAATATTCAAACTTAGCTTTTATTAAACATAAGAATTTTTTTTATTTCAATAAAAATAATATGTAAAAATTTAAAAATATTACTTTAACATAATGTATTGGTATTTTGGGGGAAAAAACTAGAAAATCAAAGAAAAAAAAATATTTAGTACTTACTTGAATAAAGAAATTAAAAAATAGTGCTTTTTAGTATTTTGAAGATAAAATCAAAGATTTTTAGTATTTTATTTAAAATTATTTTTTAATACTGCTAACTTTATAAGGAGCGGAGAAGTAGTGTCATTTCAATAAATCCAAGAGAATGGAGCATAATTTATTCAAATTTAAATTATAAAAAACAAAAATAAAATAAAATTTGAATCTAAATGACTTAATTTAAAAAAATAATTTCTCAAGAACCCAAATACAAATAGATGTAATCTTTAAAAACAAAAACAGTAAATAAGCCTTTAATTAATGTAAGCATTTTCTGTCCAAAAATATGGTCTTAGAAGGAGTAAAAGCATTATAAACATTTAAAAACTTATGGTACAAAGTCCGATAAAAATAATTTAGAGCAAAATTGACAAAACTAATATTGCCAAAATAATAAATATAATTTACCTAAGAACAATTGCTAAATGTTTATGCTCAAATCTATGTCTATCTAAAGAGGAAAAATACAAAATGCAGAAATTAGCAACTTGATTCTTAGATACTCAAGGAAAATTTACATGAAACCAACTTCCAAAATAATTGCCAATGAAATCATATTAGACGTCAAGGGGATAACATGCAAGTGTTTAAATGAAACCAACTAAAATTCCAAACCAAATTTATACTTCGGGTCACTATCACTTTTAACAAATACTAAGAAAGCTTTACGACAAGATACAGATATAGCTGCCTATACAAATAGTCCTGCCACTAAATAGTTGTCTGTATATATCTGGACTCAGAAAGTGCAATGATCTTTCAAGACCTGCCTAGCAAGTTCAATAGCTCCACTCTTTTTATAGATTAGATGCAGATTGTAAGCTGCTTCTCTGGAAAGGTCACAGTGAACCGATTTCTGGTTTTCTGTAACATCTGGATACTCATTGGGAAATTTGGGAATCGGGTAATCTTTCTCGTGAGTTGCAAGAACTTTCTCATAATATAAAGCCGCCAGAGTCACCAAGCCAACATGATGAAATGCTCTGGCTAAATTATATAAGGATTCCTGCATAGAGATATAACATCATACTTTATTTCTTAAGCACACACCTCTTACAGGTATACGAAAGTAGGAAACTAGTGGGACAATTCAGGCGGCTGCATGGACATAAAGTAGCTTAAAATGGAGCCATTCATTTTATTAAGAAGATAATATTATTATATTGTGTAGTCCCACATTGTTTAGATGTGGAAGTCAATGTTTTATTATTTATTATAAATAAAGCTGTCCCACATTGTTTAGATGTGAAAGTCTATGTTTTAGCTTTATTTATAGTAAATAATAAAACATAGACTTTCACATCTAAACAATATGGGACTACACAATATAATAATATTATATTCCTAATACATTTAAAACACCATATGACATGGTAGTTTAGCTGATTAGAAAATTAATTTCATGCGGATGAGTATATTAGAACAATCATGACAGGATGATATGATCAAATAGGAACTATTCCTAATCCTAAACAGAAACATCAATTTCTAAATTAAGTGTATTATCAATTTCTAAATTAAATTCGAAGTATATTATCAGACATAATCAAGTTTCTATCATCAAGTACCATTTCTTTGGACAAATCACCTAAACCATTTTGCTAACAGTACCTAGTCCTAGCTGAGAAATACACAAGTCACCAAAGCGCAAAGGATGAGTCGTACCAAACAAAGCCTTTACAATATGCATATTAAGGGGCTTGGGGGTATGAACCAAACCTGGCTATTTTCACATATTTGCAAATTGTTGTAGAGGAATGATAAACCCTGCACAACACATTGATGTTTGTTTTGAAGTCTGAAACCAAGTGCTAAATTGATTAAGGAAGTTCCTGTGTAATGGGAAGTTACCATTTCAATTAGTACATAAGTATTCAACTGGGACTAGTAATTCACAGTAAAGTACTAATAAAATAGAAACAAAAGAACAACATACCAACACAAAGATTAATTAAGGGATTCTCAGGCAAAAGCTTATAGGCTTCAAGGTATTTCCTTGTAGCATCTTGATGATGACTCAGCAAAGTAAACTGATGCCCAGAAATGAGAATAGGCGGTACACAGTCTAGGAGTTTGCCTTGCATGTTGCGTACAAATTTGTAATGTCTTGTATCCCGATTCTCCAGTCTAGCATACAAAAGGAAAACCCTTAAAAAAAATGCAAATAAAATGGTAAATGCATGTTGTATTTGAGTGTAGAAAGTTCAGTGAGTGATTTTGAAAACGTTAAGTAACCTGCTAAACCTGTTATAAGAAGGTCTTTAGTGTTCGATTGTCAAGAATTCACTTTTAAGGTCTGTAGAAAGGAGAGTATCATCATGTGTCTTATCCTCCTAGAGTCAATAAGAGGTAGGCACAACTATTTTATTTAGTCCACTCTGATGTTTGGGGCAGTGAACCTGAATTCCAAGTTAGGTTTTAGATTCATTGTCACGGTTGTGCATAAATTCTTATTTCAAGTAAAATAAATTTTTAACGAACTCATTAAGAAACCGATGTTTGTGCGAGTATCAAGAATCAATTTATTTATAAGAAGAGATAGAGAGGTATTACAAGGAGGAGGACAAGGAATATTGCAAAACAAAAAGAAAAAAAAAAACAGGCACTATACATCTATCTAAAATGCTAAGCAACCCTGTTGATTGTCCGAGACACTGAAAGTCTTGAAAGACTCAACTTCGTAAACCAGCAGAATACATTGGACACCGCAGCTATACTAAGAATTCTAATGAAAGAAAAGAGAACAGAGAGTGAAATGATTAGTAGAAGGGAACAGTAAGTAAGTGTTTCAATTCTCTGAGATTCTGCACTTCTAAAATAAGAAGTCTGCTGTATCAGGTTAGTGGTTGCTATTGTTTATTTGTCTTCCTACCTAACCTAAAATAAAACCAGGTTTATGCTCCCTTTGATCTGAAGTAGATTCTCCAATATGCTTTTGTTCTGATTTATTAAAGAACTTAGGGGATTTCCCTTCCTGTAGCATGATTAGTTGTTCTACAGATTCTATTTATTCAAATCTGAGAACATATCATATATCAGCCCAAATTTCAATAAACAACCCTAGTTTTCAGAATGAAATTAAGCTACTTTAAGCCAGGTTTTTAACTCATTATCTAGTTTTAGGGTTAATTGCAGTTTCCCCCCTTAATCTGCCATCCAATGTGCAATGCAACCCCCCCCCCCCCCCCCCCCCCCCCAAACCAAAACCCCAAATCTTAAGAATAGAAGGAATAACCACCTTATTTTGGAGCCTATTTGGAAAACGAACCCCAAAAGTTATAGTTTTGGGTGAACTCTTGACAAATTCCAAACCCAATTTCTCACCTCGAAACAAACACGAATAATAAGGCCTGAACTAGAACTGTATCAACGAATCAGTAATAACAAGAGGAATCTTCAGTAATAACAGGAGTTTCTTATGAGTTGTAGAAAAAATTTTGTATTCTGCAATTGAATGTATCAGCTTTAAGAATGAGATGTCTAGAACATTGTAAATGTTGTAGATGATTCTCTATGATATTCTCTTTGAAGTTAATAGTTATGCTATAATTATTACTATTTTTACTGGTTACTCTGAAGCTCAATCCAGATTAGACATCATTTGATTTGTTTGTTCAAGAACTTTCATACATTAAGGTTGGGACAGGATGAAGTTTAGAACAATCCTAAGCTGGCAGTGACAGGAACCATTCCTTTAGTTTTCACTGGGCACTAGTAAATTGAGCTGGATCAACTTTTAATTTTATAGATATGGAATTTCCAAATATATCAGTTTATACTCTGAAAAATAGTTTGATATCAAGCAAGATACTTGGTTACAACAACCATAGAAATGATAAAGACAAAGAAAGCAACAAATACCTTGACATGACTTTGTAGTAACAATTCCAAGCAGCAAAGCTGTACGGATGCTGCAGAACAATGTATTTTACACAGTCAAACCCATGTTTGGGATCTGTAGTGTTGAACGCCATTTCTGTAAAGAACATACCATGCTTAACAAGATACAAATTTGTACTTTCTAAATGGCAATAAATCCAAACTTCTTTTATGTAAACACCATTTCAAAAGGAATCTTAAAATTGGGAATTGATGAAACATAAGACCAGAATAAGAATTTAGTGTGTGTGAGTTGGGGGAGGGGAATCTTTTCAATAAAGAGTACTAAGTTTGATAGGGTCCAGGATTTACGAGCACCAAGAGATCGAAGCTCCTCCATCCTATCATCTGACAGCATGTTATGACCCAATCTAAGAGTGAGATTAATAATCTCTACTGCTTCCCAATACCTTTGCAAAGATGCCAATGCCTTGCACAACTAAAGAAAAAGCCCTATGAAAAAGTAAAGTTATTATAAAAGAAATGGAAATATAGAGGTAAAAGTACTAACATGTATGATTAGTTGATGGTGTTCATCCTCTTTAAGAAGATTAGGCAAAGGAGGTTCTTTATGAGTTTCCTGCAAAATCCAATGCAAGATAGATATCAAAACTGGTCTGTGGAATATCTGAGGAATTATAAATCAAATTTGGGTCTTCAAGCAGATGAGCATAAACTTGCTAAACAAAGTGTACCTGTGGCTCATCATCTGACTCATCACTTTGCCAGTCAATTCCAGAAGCCAATGCCTGAGCTTTCTTTTTCTCCTTCAATATTGTTTTCTTCTGGAGCAACCTTTTAGCCCTGGAAGCTTTTGACCTAATTTCAAACAACAAAGTGGTTGATAATCAGCTCATAGTGAACATATAAGTACTAAAAGGATACCAATGAGTATACAGGCATCACATCGTGAAAGAAAAGAATATACATGCAAATGTTCATAGCCCGTGAGAAGGGGATTAGGAATGGAGAGGATAGCCAAAGGATGATTATTTTGGCTAGTGATCATGCATGGGTGGGGTAGAATTTTTTCCTTTAATGTATATGTGCTTCTTTTAGTAAAAGTGAGATTATGATTGACTGAATTATTCCACTGAATATTTCAGAAGAATCTTGCTGCTTCCTAGTTGAAAAAGGTATTTGATGTTTCTTATGAATGGATATTCAATTCAGGGACGTTGTTCCCACACTAGACCACAAGCATAGGCCCCTCACTTTGGGATCACCAGCAAGACAGAAAATGATGGAGGGAACGAAAAGTAGCCTGCTTCTCTGGATGATGTTCAGCAGAGAGGGGAAGGGGGGATTGTGATGAGCTCCTAAGAGATTTTACTTTTTTGATGTAAAGTTACCAATCTAAGGGCTTGAATTGATTCAGTTGGCATGAAGAAGTTAAGCAGCATCAGAGGAGAAACATTTCAGAAATACATGGAGAGCTAAAATGGAGAAAATAAAAATTTAAGCGATCAATTAAAATTGGTAGTGTTTCAAACCAGCAGGTGGAGAAGATTAAGTATCATATTGATCCAAAGAGACATTGCATCTATCCAATATGTGAACATGTAAAATCCCTTTTCATAAGAACCTCTTCATGTGCCACACCCATACATGAAGCAAAAAGGAGAACATGCAAACTAATTGGGAACTTTCTCATTAAATTTGAAGACGAATTTAATAGCATCTCCAAAAGAATTGGTTCTGCTTGTCTAACAAGTATATACGAGAGAATGTAGTATTTAGTCTGTCACCTGCGTGTAATTCCAGGTATGGACAATGAAAGAATTTGAAAATGCATTTAATATTAAAATCTAATTTTCATCAGTGGATTTACTTGATTTTATGCATTGTTAATACAACTGCATGCACGAAAACTGAATAATGAAGTAAGATGCTTGTATTGAGAACTTAACCCTCCCAAAAAAAAAAAAAAAATTCCTTGAAGCCTAGCTTCATTCAGAAAAATGGCAATTCATGCTGGTGCATTTATGCCAAAATATGTAACTCCAAAATATGTATATCAAGAGTAATAGTTCTATAAGATAAAAATAGATCCATGCTTTATTTACATACTAAAACTAGGGAGAAGAAAAGTTCAAGAAAAAAAAAGTAAGATGAAGACCGATATTACAGAAATGAATAGTACCACTTATAAAATCAGGATTATAACACAAACAGTCAGTCACTCAGAAGATTGAAAAAAAAAATATATATATGAATGCAAATCAAGTAGAGGCATAAAATCCACTACTCACAGATCAGAATGTGGGGCTAAAGGTCTGAATCCTCGAAATACATTATCACTTTCCCGATCATCAAGCACCTTAATCCTTTCTTCTAAATCTCTTCTGGAGAGCCTCTTTTTTACCTTACCCTACATCAAGAATCATAAAGAAAAGGATGAACTAGATTATCCTGATTCACTAATACCCTTTCGACAACCCAAGAATGCTTGTTCAAAAACATGGTACACTTCACTCCAGTACACCAATTTTGGCAATCCAAAGTTTCTCATTTACATATTGAAAATGCAATAAAAACAAATATTATTTTCAGTAAACTTTTGGAAGAAAGACAGTTCACATTTTGGTTTGATAAGAAAATAATATATATTAAGAGAGAAGAGGAAACAGAATACAAGAATGAAGATAAGAAATGTCCCTAATTAAACCTGAAGATAAGAATGTGACAAAAATAGTAAATATACATCGCAAAGAGAAAAGCATAAGAAAAAGTTCAAGGCAGATAACCAAAAGTAACCCAAACAAACTATTTTATCCAAAAGAAGTTTCCACGTGTAGAACTGTTCTTTGAGGGGGCTGTTTGGATTAGGTAATAAATTTTATTACCCGGGAAAATGAGGTCGGGAATAAAATTAGCTAGGCAATTGTCATTCCTAAGCAAAAAGCTTGTCCATCTTTTACCATAAATGCAGGAAACTAATAGACATGCAGAAGGTGGGTATTCTGTTTTCCCATGGAGAGAGGAAAAAAAGGTAGGCAAAATGACCCAACCTCCCCCTTCCAAACCTGATACTCAACCTCATACTTTGCCATAACCATTTCCTCCATCCCTCACTTGTTTTATCTGAATCCTTCACTTGTATTGTCTTCTAGCATCAGGCGGGTGAGTTCTCTGATTTGGGGTTTTTTTGTATCAAGATATCCTTCATTCTTGTCTTCCATCTTGTCAATTTGAGGAAGATTGCAAGATGACCAAAAAGCCCTTTATTCGCAAACCTTGTCATTGAAGTTCAACACTAGCCCATGACTTTCAGCGAAGGAAATAAGGCATCTATCAAGCTCACATGCTCCCGAACAGTATAGTATTATTTAGCAATCAAAGTGTTAAGAGTGTAAATATAGACAGCTTAATTAGTGGGTCAAATTTCTTTATTTATAGTTTTCTTATTTCTGTGTAATTTCTATTACATATTTGGTTGATATTTAGTCTAGGTTCACTATGTTAGGTTAAACACTTTAACCTATAAATAGAAGCTCCCTCTTGTACATTTAAAATCATCTGAATATACATTCTTCTTATATTTAACATGGTATCAGAGCTTAGGGAGAAAAAACCCTAATTTTTATTTTTCGCTGTGTTTCATTCCAGCGTATCTCTCTATTACTGCGTTTCATTTCCAGCGTGTCTCTCTATTGCTGTGTTTCATTCCAGCAGTACGATTATTGTTCATCGGGGATACTATTCATCAGTATGTCTACCTTTGAAAAATCTGAAATCGGTATGTCAAAACCTAGTACTTTTACCTCTGTGTTTTCTGGATCCCCTGTTATTACTACAGCTAACATTGTTCAATCAGCCAATTCACTTGAAGTTTCACCATCTAAAGACAAGCCTATTAATGTCTCATTATCAGCTACTGAATATGATAAGTTCCTACAGTATCAAGCTACCCAGCAATCTTCTCATGGTAATTCTGTCGCTTGCCTCTCTCAGACCCCTTCTGACACTTGGATTCTTGATTCTGTACCTCTGATCACATATCTGGTAATCCCAAACTTTTTTCTAGTATTAATAATTCATCATCACTTTCCACTATCACTATAGCTAATGGCTCCACAACCGTTGCTAAAGGTATAGGTCAAGCTACACCATTATCTTCTTTGCCTTTAGAATCTGTGTTTTATGTCCCTGAATGTTCATTTAGTTTGATTTCTATTAGTCAATTGACTCGTTCTCTCAATTGTTCTGTCACTTTCATTGATGATTCTTTTACTATACAGGACCGACGTACGGGACGAATGATTGGCAAAGGGCGTGAGTCACAGGGCCTCTACCATCTTACCACACTACCTATATCTTCAGTGGCTTGTTCTACAGATGTATCACCTATTCTCATTCACAGTCGATCGAGTCATCCTAGTATATCTAAGCTTCAGAAGATGGTTCCTCGTTTGTCATCTCTGTCATCTTTAAATTGTGAATCGTGTCAGCTTGGCTAGCACACACATGCTTCGTTTCCAAAACATAGTCTTTTTAGAGCAGAGTCTCCCTTTCATCTTGTTCATACTGATGTTTGGGGTACTAGTCGTGTTAGTTCATCTTTGGGATTTCAGTATTTCGTAACCTTTATTGATGACTATTCTTGTTGCACGTGATTATTTTTAATGAAAAATCGTTCCGAGTTATTTTCTATATTCCAACAGTTTTGTGCTGAAATTAAAACACAATTTGGTGTTTCTATTCGTATTTTGCGTAGTGATAATGCACGTGAATATTTTTCTACATCATTTCAGCACTTTATGACATCTCAAGGTATGCTGCATCAATTATCTTGTTCTCACACCCCTCAACAAAATGGAGTTGCTGAGCGCAAAAACAGACATTTAATTGAAACAGCTCGCACTCTATTACTTCATGGCCATGTTCCACTTCGGTTTTGGAGTGATGCTGTACTTATTGCATGCTACCTTATTAATCGCATGCTATATTCTACATTGCATAACAAAATTTCATATTCTATCATCTTTCCTAATCATCCCTTATATTCATTTTTGCTTTGTATCTTTGGTTGCATTTGTTTTGTTCATGATCTAACACCTGGACAGGATAAACTCTCTTCTAAATCAATTAAGTGCATTTTCTTAGGTTATTCTTGCCTTCAAAAAGGGTATAAATGTTACTGTCTAGATAAGAATCGTTACTTTATCTCCGTTGATGTTACTTTTTTTGAGGAATCTTCATTCTTTCCCTCGACTATTCCCGAGTCACCTTCTATCTCTGAGGCTCTGAGGCTCTTCCGGTTCCTTATCTTGGACCAAATGACTATGCATCATCTACGCTACTACCTGATTTTCCAGCAGACACTGTTGATGTACCTGATGACTCACCTTTTGTCCCAACACCTTCCCGTGTCTCGGATCCTGCTTCACCACCTATTTTACGAAGAGGTACTCGTTCAACTCGTAATCCTTATCCTATTTATACTTTTTTGAGTTATCATCGTTTATCTTCACCCTATTATGCATTTGTCTCCTCATTGTCTTCTATTTCTGTTCCAAAGTCCACCAGTGATGCTCTTGCTTATCCCAGATGGTAGCAGGCCATGATTGATGAAATGAACGCCTTACATACTAATGGTACTTGAGAACTGATCTCTTTACCTTCTGGAAAATCCACTGTTGGATGTAAATGGGTATACACCGTAAAAGTTCATCCTGATGGTTCTGTTGATCGCTTAAAGGCTAGATTGGTAGCAAAAGGCTACACTCAGGTATATGATGTGGATTACTCAGAAACTTTCTCTCCTGTAGCTAAAATTACATCTGTCAGGGTATTTATATCTCTAGCTTCTATTTTTGATTGGCCACTCTATCAATTGGACATCAAAAATGCTTTCTTACATGGTGATCTTGATGAAGAAGTCTTTATGGAGCAACCACTTGGTTTTGTTGCGCAGGGGGAGTCCAGTATGGTGTGTCGATTGAAAAAGTCTCTATATGGCTTAAAGCAATCTACTAGAGCTTGGTTTGGTAGATTCAGTGAAGTTGTTCTTAGTTTTAGCCTTCAGAGGTGTACTGTTGATCACTCAGTTTTCTATAAACATATACCTAATGGTAGAATTATTTTAATTGTATATGTGGATTATATTATGATTACAAGTGATGAATAATCATGGGATTCAACAATTGAGATCATTCCTACAGTCTAAGTTTCAAACTAAAGACTTAGGACAGCTAAAATACTTTTTGGGGATCGAAGTTGCAAGATCACAATTGGGTATTTGCCTTTCTCAAAGAAAGTATTGTCTGAATGTCTTGAGTGATATAGGTATGTTGGATTCCAAACCTGTAGATACTCCTATGGATCCCAACACTAAACTTGTACCAGATGAGGGAGAGCTACTGACTAATCCTGAGCAATATAGACGTCTTGTTGATAAGCTGAATTATCTCACAGTCACTAGACCAGATATTGTTTTGCAACTAGTATGGTTAGCCAATTTATTTCTTAGCCTCGAACATCTCATTGGAATGTTGTTATTCGTATTCTAAGATACCTTAAAACTGCACCCAGAAATGGATTATTATATAAGAATCACGGGCACACTCTAGTTCGAGGACATGGTCGTGGTCATACATTAGTCCATAAACATAATTCTACTCTAGTTCAAGGTTATAGCGATGCTGATTGGGCAGGCTCTCAATTTGACAGAAGATCTACTACAGGATACTATATATTTCTGGGTGAAAATCTTGTTTCATGGAAAATTAAAAAGCAGACTGTTGTTGCAAGATCCAGTGCTGAATTTGAATATAGGGTCATGACACATACCACTGCTGAGTTAGTTTGGCTGAAAAATCTATTAGACGAACTTGGATTTCAGCACTCACAGCCTATGTAGTTAGTATGTGATAATCAAGCTGCATTACATATTGCATCAAATCCAGTCTTTCATGAAGGAACAAAACATATAGAAGTTGACTGTCATTTAGTTCGTGAGAAGCTTATGGATAATACAATCAAGACTACATATGCAAAATCAGAAGATCAGTTAGCAAACTTATTCACAAAATCTTTGACAGGAAACCGATTGCGATATCTATGCAACAAGCTTGGAACATATAATCTTTATGCTCCAGCTTGAGGAAGAGTGTTAGAGTGTAAATATAGGCAGCTTAATTAGTAGGTCAAATTTTCTTATTTATAGTTTCCTTATTTATATGTAATTTTTATTACGTATTTGGTTAATATTTAGTCTAGGTTCACTATGTTAGGTTAAACACTTTAGCCTATAAATATAGGCTCCTTCTTGTACATTTAAAATCATCTGAATATACATTCTTCTTATATTCAACACAAAGATTTCTCTAAACCATGTAGAATACATTTTTTAGGGAGAATTATGCCTTTATCTCTCTCCTTAAATCCTCTCAGGTCCTTGAAGTACACTTTCCAACTTGACTGTCAGTACACTTTCCAGTTGCAGCAGTCATGCTATTGACAAGCCCATTACCCCTCTCCACAAGTTATGGCGAAGCACCCCCTAGATGTGGGTACCTTCTCTTCTTCCCCATAGGCAAATCCAATGAAAAACTTTCTAAGCATTCAGCTACTTCCACGGTGAGTAAATTGAATTTTTCCAATTGATGTCACTCCACCAAACCCAAAAAGGGAAGATTCCATTAGCAATAACAGCATGGATAAAGCATATAGTGTCACCACTAAACTCATACTTGAATATATAATGGTTGTCGTCAAAATCAAACTTCGGAATTTATCCAAAGAGGCTTTGACTGTGTCAAAGAACCACCAACCTAAAACCTCAGGCAATTAAGTGAAAGTGAAAGATAAATTTGTAATAATAGTTGGATTTTTTTTTTTCTTTCCAACCTTACTTATTTTCTACCAATGTGCATAGCTTCCATTACAGCCCTAGGCCTTCTGAGGTGTTTGTGCGACAGAGGAAGAAGAGAGAGAGATAAAGATAAAGTGAAAGGAATCACTCAGTAGCGAATACAAGAACTTGCATAGCGAATAAGGGAAGCTTTAAAGAAAACAGATCTCTCAATGAGCAAAAGCAACTGAATCATTTTTTTTAGAGTCATTTAGTTGCATAAGCACAATTCTTTCAATTATCATAAAAAATAAACAAGATAAACAAAAGATCTTTTTCAAACACTAGCAAATTCAGATTCAATATAAAAAGGTGTCATGTATTAGGAATTGACCATGTCTAGCTGATACTGACTCATTTGATAAATATGTCAGTGTGTGTGTGTGAGTTAGTGTGTGCGTGTGTGAGAGCGAGAGAGAGAGATTCATCATATAATTTAACATATTTACCTTTTGTCTAAGTGCCGCAACATATAATGATTCACGGATCAAAGGGAATATTACACCTACAAATTCTTCAAGCATTCCTTTAGCCTTATATATGTTGCAGAGCTTCAGTTTTACTTTTTCATTAGTCCACCATTGCTTAGACTTATCATGTGCTCCAGTTGAGTCTGCATGTATAACTTGGATGAAATTGTAAATGAACTATTTAAGCATCTCCAAACAAGCAAATAGGCTCTACCAAGAAAACTTTCAAACAATGTACCTTTATCTTTTGGTGGGGACAACAATGAAATCACTTCATCTTCTTTAGCTTCTTCAAGAAGGAGGCAAGCCAATGTTACTCGTGCATCAACATCATCCTTAAGTGTCTCCAGAGCTGAATGGGAAATTTGGTGAATTAGAACCATGTATAATACCCTACAAGCGTACAGAAAGAAAAAAGTATATATACTTCTAAGAGCAGAACACTTATCAACAACCATACTCAAACACAAACAATATAATCACAAGAAATTCACTCAACTACATTCCAAATACAAATATACCATCAATAGAATCATTCCACCTAAATGCTTAAGCTATTAGGTGAGTCCCATAAATGGGTTATTTAGATGTAAATATATAGTTATATAGGGATATTTCAGTACTTTATCCTTTAGGAGTTTATATATATATCATAGGCAAGGTTTAAAAAGTCGTGTCGATTCACCCGTTTTGGGCGAATCGATTCGGTTTCCATCCATACCGAAACAAAACCTACCTACGGGAACGGCTCTGTTTCCACCGTTCCCATCCGAAATAGTTCGAAACTGCTCAAAACGGAAAACCCTTTCATATGAATTTTTGAATGTAAAAAGAGTGCAAGGTGACAATTGAAAAATAAATAAATCAAAGCTCTGAGTTGATGATAGAAGACAAAGACAAAAGTAAAAGGAAGGAAGCTTATCTGAAGAGGAGGAAGAGAAGTCATAGATGAGGAGAAGTCTGCGCAAGCGGAGGAGGAGTCTTCACTGAATTTTCAGATCTGATTTTTGAATCGAAACGCTCTTAGAGTTTGAGTCATGATACACAACTTTCTTCCCTTTCTTCTCTCGGCATATTTCTTTTTCTTCTCTTAGCAGATTTGCCTTATCTGTGCAGCTTTGCCTTTCTTGGCGTTTTTAAATTGGTTCTTTTTTTACTTTGTCTCTATTTTTTATTTTTTTAGTTAAACTCTCTTCTCTGCTTTACCAGCACGTGTTTTTTTATTTTTTAAATTAGTTAAAACTTAGATAAAAACTTATCAAAGGGAAGCTATGTTAGTTTAATTTATTTCAAATGGTGGAAGAATTTTAATGTATTAATTGTTTTGTTCATTACCCTAGAATATCATTAGTTAAGAAATTATTATTATTTTTTCTATTAGTTTAATTTATTTATATTTTCTCTTAGTTTAATTTATATAAATTGTTTATATATATATATATATATTTATTTATTTATTTATGTATTTATTAGTATTCTATGAATTATTTTATTATGTTTTTATGCATTTCTGAAAAAATTAGCATTTCCATACCGTTTCCATGCTATTTCCCGAATCGTTTCTATTTTCAGACTTACTGAAGCGGTACCTCGAAACGAATTTTAATTCCTTGATCATAGGTTGTAATTGTTTTGATAATACAATATTTTCTCCAAAAATCCAACTTGGTATCAAAGCTCCAAAGTGAAATTAGCCTTTACTGCCATTGTATTAGTCGCCACCACCGCTGCCACCACTGTGAACAGTGTTTTCTGGTGAGACCCACCAAAATCAACCAGCAGATCCTGAATCACCTCATTCAGGCGACCAAAACCCCCAAACTTTCATTCAGAAAGGACTTAAGATCGAGGAGTAATTTAAGTTTTTAGTTCGTAGCACTACTTTTGTTTTTTCTGAAATTCTTCAATTTGGGAGGTTTTCAGCCATTTTCTTCCACTTCTAGACCCTTATTGGCTTTAATTTGAGTGGTTGAATTAATCATTTAGGTCGATTTGGAAGGAGAAACCTGTTTGGGTGATTTGTTCTTCACGGGTTGTGATTCGGGATATTGTAGCTGCGTTTTTGTGTTCTATTTGGTAGAGTTTTGCATGTTGGTTGCATTTGCAAGCTGTGGGTAGAGTACTTTACTGGGCTCATTGGGTGCTTTGTTGACTGTTTTGGCTGTGGATTGTCTTATTTCCTTGTTGTGATTCCTTTTTGCTACGAATTAAAGTTGATTTGGACTGTATTCCTTGTTTTCAGCTGGTATCTGTCACTCTTGGGTTCTTTTCAAAAATAAATTAGGTGATAAAATGCCCTAAAGGCTGATTTTGAAAGGGAAAGTCTCTTTTGCTGCAATTTGTTTATTGGTTAAGCTGCCTAAGTGTGAGTTATTGTTAGGGGACAAGACTATAAGTTGTTGTTATGGAGTTTAATGGAATAGAACTCTTGTCATGTGAAAACACAAACTCCGCTCCTCTTAGTACAAAAAAATTGCAATTTCTTAAGCACTTGTTGGCTAGACTAGGTTGCAATTCTCATATGAGATCTTGTGGTTTTGCTAATGCTCTCCATGCACATTCATCTTTTGATTCAAACCCATGGATTATAGACTCCGGTACTTCGGATCATATGACGAGTACCTCTAGTAGTTTTTCTTCATATTCTTGCTCTGGTAAAGAAAAGTTCGAGTAGCTGATGGTTCATTGTCATCTGTTTCAGGGAAAGGTTTCATTCGTTGTACTCCTTCATTGACCTTGTCATCTGTTCTTCATGTTCCCAAGTTTTCCATGAACCTTTTATCTATTAGTACTATTACTAAAAACTTAAATTGTACAGTATTTTTTTATTCATCTTGTGTATTTCAGGAATTGGGAACGGAAAAAATACTTGACTATGGTAAAGAGCACAATGGGTTGTATTTGTTAGAATATGGTCTTGAGATATTGTCTAAAGATAATACTAGTGGTCAGGCTCTTCATAGTGGTTCTACCACTTCTTCTCAGCAAGAGTTGGTTCAGTGGCATCGTCGCTTGGGACATCCATCTTTTTTGGTTTTTGGAAATATGTTTCCTAATTTACTCAAGCAATGTTCTCTGAGCAATTTGACTTGTGATGCTAGTGATTTTGCAAAACATACACGCTCTTCTTATCCTCCAAAGAACATTAAGAATACTTCTCCATTTGTGCTTATACATTCTGTTGTCTGGGGTCCTAGCCGGGTTGTCTCAGTATCTGGTTATAGGTGGTTTTTACTTTTATTGATTGTTATAGTCAAACTACCTGGGTGTATCTAATGCATGCAAAGAATGAAGTGTTTTAATGCTTTCAAATGTTTCACAATCTGATTTGCACTCAATTTGATGCTAAAGTTAAAGTTTTGAGAAGTGAAAATGGTACTGAACATATTTAGGGATCCTTCCAAAAGTATCTTTGCGATCATGGTATACTTTATCAAACTAGCTATGTTAATACACCTGCTCCAAATGGTGTTGCAGAACGCAAAAACAGACATCTATTAGAGGTAGCAAGATCATTGATGTTTACTATGTATGTTCCAAAAATTTATTAGGGGGATGCAGTTCTCTTTGCTGCTTATCTTATCAATCGAATACCGTTACGAGCTCGAGTTTAAAACTCCTTTGGATCTTCTTCTCCGAAATTGTTCATTCATTGTTCCTCCTAAAGTTTTTGGTTGTATTTGTTTTGTGCATGAGCACAAAAAGGATATCAGTAAACTTGACCCGAGAGCTTTTAAATGTATCTTTATTGGATATTCTGCAACTCAAAAGGGATATAAGTGCTACCACCCACCTACCAGGAAGACTTATCAGCATGGATGTCACCTTTCGAGAATCTGAGGCTTACTTCTATTCGTCATCTCTTAAGGGGGAGAGCTATAGTGAGGAAGAGTTGACTCATGGAAGTCAAGGGGAGTGGATATCATCCTTGGGATTGACTTATAGAAATCAGGGGGAGAGAATATCATCTTTGGAAGAAGAAGAAAATAACATAGAGACGGAAAATGAAGAGACTATAAATCATGAGAATATAGTGGAGGTTGAGAAAGGAAATGATGGTGAATCTCTTAATGGTAGTAAGAGTCTTATGAGGCAGGAGAATGATGAATTGCTTACATACAGTTGAAGAAAACATAAAGTTACAGCAATCGAAAGTGCTTTACCTAGCCAAGAGGCAATCCCGAGCTCAGTTCCACAACCAACACAAACTCCTTTGAATAGTAAGTCTACATATCCTACTCTTCCTTACTCTTCAAATTTACCTTGTGATATTCCTAATATTGATGATATTAATCTTCCTATTGCAACTAGAAAAAGAGTTAGAGCATATACTCAGCATCCTATCTCTAACTATATCTCATATGATTCATTGTCTCTATCCTATAGAGCTTTTGTGTCCTCTTTGTTGTTTGTGTCTATTACACAGGATTGGAAAGAAGCACTTACTGATCCTAAATGGGAGGATGTCATGGTTAAAGAAATGAAAACTTTATCTAAAAATGATACTTGAGAACTTACTAGTCTTCCTCACAGAAAACGAGTTGTTGGCTATAAATGGGTCTTTACTATTAAGAGGAAAGCTAATGGGACAATTGAGAGATACAAAACTAGACTTGTTGCAAGAGGATTCACTTAAACTTATAGGGTGGATTATCAAGAAACCTTTGCTCATGTTACCAAGATGAATTCACTCAGAGTTCTTATCTCTTATGCAGTAAATCTTGGTTGGGACTTGCAGCAGTTGGATGTAAAGAATGCTTTCTTGCATGGAGACCTTGCTGAGGAAGTTTATATGGAAATTCTCCCAGGCTTCTCCTGTTAAAAGATTGAAAGGAAGGTATGCAAGTTGAAGAAAGCCTTGTATGGCCTCAAACAGTCACTCTGGCCTCAAATAGTAAGCCTTGTATGCTTTCTTTTAGGTACCAGCAAAGCAATGCTGATCACACCATGTTTGTAAAGCATTGTCATGGGAGGATTACTATTCTTATTGTCTATGTTGATGATATAGTTGTGACAGGAGATAATCCTATAGAGATATCCAAGTTAAAAAATCATCTTGCCAGAGAATTTGAGATCAATGGTTTAGGGAAGCTTAGTTACTTCCTTGGAATTGAAGTTGCTCATTCTGAAAAGGGTATCTTCTTATCTCAAAGAAAGTATGTTCTTGATTTGCTAGAGGAGACATGGATGCTTGGATGTAGACCTGCACACACACGTATTGAAGCAAACCACAAGTTACAGAGTGGTGATGGAGAATGTGTTGGTAGAGAGAGATACCAAAGATTGGTTGGAAAGTTGCTTTATTTATCTCACACTCATCCAGACATTGTCTATGCTGTCAGTGTGGTTAGCAAGTTTATGCATGATCCTCATTATGCTCATTTGGATGCAGTTCATTGCATATTGCGATACTTGAAATCTGCACCTGGGAAGGGACTCATTTTTGAAAACTATAAAAGCCTGAAGTTGGAAGCTTATTCAGATGCAGATTGGGCTGGTTCACTTGATGATTAAAGATCTACTTCAGGATACTACATATTTGTTGGTGGGAATCTAGTGTCGTGAAGAAGCAAGAAACAAACTGTGGTTACTAGATCTAGTGCTGAAGCAGAATATAGAGCGATGGCCCATGTGACGTGTGAGTTGTTATAGCTTAAAAGGTTAATGGAAGATCTCAGATTAATTGTAGAAAAACCCCTTCTGCTATATTATGACAACATCGCAGCTATCAACATAGATCACAACCCAGTTCAACATGACCATACAAAACACATTGAGATTGACAGGCATTTTATTAAGGAAAAATTAGACTCTAGGCTTATTTGTATACTTTTTGTAAGGTCTGTGAACCAATTAGCTTATGTCTTCACGAAAAGTCTTGATAACTGTGATTTTCATCCTATTGTTTGCAAGATGGGCATGAGAAATATCTATGCTCCATCTTGAAGGGGAATGTTGGATGTAAATATTTAGTTACATAGGGATATTTCAGTACTTTATCCTTTAGGAGTTTATATATTTCATAAGTTGTAATTGTTTTGATAATACAACAAGATTTTCTCCTAAAATCTAACTGGTTATAATCTCTTATTCATCCCCGCACGCGCAAGCTCATTGGGCTTGTCAACATGGAAATTGCAAAGGCCATCCTCATACCTTGTGCTTAAATTTTAATTATATTTTTTTTAGAATAGGTGGCGGCTTTGAACTCTTGACCACTTGATCATAGAAGCTTTGATACACATGTTAAAAAACCATTCTACCTAAAAGGTTACGCTATTAGGTGAGGCCCCAGAAATGGGTTATAATCTCTTACAAAACAAAATAAACAAAAACAATACCTATGTCAAAACTAATTCATTCAATCATCTTTATTAGGAATATAATATTATTATATTGTGTAGTCCCACATTGTTTAGATGTGGAAGCCTATGTTTTATTATTTACTATAAATAAAGCTTATGGGTGTAGGCTTTGAGATATCAATCAAGGCTACAATCATTTCCTTATTCTATTATATTTAACATGGTATCAGAGCAGGTTTGAAACCCAAGCCCGATCTTGGTCCTATTTCCAAAAAAAAACCCTAATCTTCTCTTTCTTTTATCTAGCCGCCACATGAAGAAAAAGAAGAAAAAAAAAAAAGGCTTTGCCTCCAGCTATCATTAAACCTAGTTGTTTCTTCCATTCACGCCTCATTCCAGCTTGTCTCTCTATTGTTGCTGCGTTTCATTCCAGCATGTCTCTCTACTGCTGCGTTTCATTCCAACGTGTCTCTCTATTGCTGCGTTTCATTCCAGCAATACGATTATTATTCATCGTATTACTGTTCATCGGTATGTTTACCTCTGAAAAAATTGAAATCGCCAATTCACTTGAAGTTTCACCATCTAAAGACGATTCATCCCCTTTTCTTTTCAAGCCTATTTAGGGTTTGACGGCTTAAAGAGTTTGACAGCTCAACAGTATCTTCATGAACTTCCCGTTATGTCTCTTTCTAGCTGTGCTCATTTTATTTTTCTGGAAAATCCCATTGTGCGTTTTTTCAACGGTGCTCTTTTTATTTTTCCAGAAAATCCAGCTGTGTCTCTTTCCAGCCAACACGAGTACTATTCATGGGTACCGGTATGTTCATCAAACGGATTGAAGCTTCACCTAGATTGTTGTAAGTAAAGAGGAGTGTTGAGATTGGTAATTGGGTTTTATTTGTACAAGATTGAGCATTACATGCTCCATCTTGAGGGGGAGTATTAGGAATATAATATTATTATATTGTGTAGTCCCACATTGTTTAGATGTGAAAGTCTATGTTTTATTATTTACTATAAATAAAGCTTATGGGTGTAGGCTTTGAGATATCAATCAAGGCTACAATCCTTTCCTTATTCTATTCTATTTAACAATCTTGAATGAAATGATAAAGTAAATTATGAGTAGTTGCCAATGAAAGCTCAACAGTGCTTGAGAAGTGATACAAAAGTAGGGAATCTGTGACGCCTTCTTTCTTCATGTTGTCCAATCAAATATATAAATGGAATTTTGATGACAATCCAGATGATGCTAAAATTGAAAAGCTGAACTAGCTTTAGCTAAAACATTTATACTACAATACAAAACCGAGTCAAGGAAAACTGAGTCTATAACTATAGCTACTGCTTAGAAAAACGATTTTGTTTTCCATACATGAAAGTCAAATTAAAAATAGAGACAAAAAAGTGGCAAAATTCAAGTACAAAGATAAAGATACACATCAAAGGAAAATAAAATAAAATTGGGTGAACTTCAACTAATCCACAAAATTGAGGAGAACCCCGAGAATCATTCAAAGCCAACAGAACAAAGAATTTAAAATTTTTGGTTGATCCTCGCAGATTCAAGTTTGGGGATTAATCAAGCCAAACTTTTCAAGAACCAAACTATTCTAGGCAAAATCTGACACCACTTGCTAAAGAACCATTGGAGGCTTGAGGTCAAGTTATTTTATTCTACAAAACAAGATCACTCATACAGCCAGCACACCAATAAAATTTTCAATTTTTTAAGCTAGAAACCAATTATAATGTAACCTCTTCCTTAATCCGTGAAAAGATCGTTCTGTCAAAATTGGAGATTGCAAGCCTAGTAGTTTACTTACTAGTGTATATAAGATTTTAACAAAATTCTTGTCTAATAGGTTGTGTGGGGGCGGTGGGTGACATTATATCGATCTTTCGAAGTGCCTTTATTGAGGGTATACAAATTTTGGATGCTAGTATTCTCATTGAGCTAATGAGGTAGTGGAAGAGTATAAATGATAGGGGAAGAAAGGTGATGTTTTCAAGCTTGATGTTGAAAAAGCTTCTAATAGGATGAGTTGGACCTTATTGGTTAATGATATATAAAGATAGGAAGGGTTTTGGGTCTAGATCTTAGGAAATGGTCAAAGATGCATTTATTCAGAAGTGTGGTCAGTTATTGTTGATGGTAAACCACGCTTTTAGTTCTCTGGGTCTAGAGGGTTTTCCAAGGAAACCCCATTTCATCTTATCTTTTTTCAATTATAGCTGATGTTTTGAATAGAATGATCTCTAGAAAGCTTGACAAGGATACAGTTCAAGGTATGAGAATTGGTTAAGACAGTGTGATGATTTCTCATCATCAATTTGCTGATAATATTTTTTTTTTCTTAAAGACAATGTAGATTGTTTCAAAAATGTCATTTATCTTTTTCAATAATGCCTAGAGTAATCACATTCTTTTCCTAACTACTACGTCCACTGGCCTACGTTGAATATTTCTAAAACATCGTAAGCAATTCACCTTCATTTTCTCTTCAATGGATGCTATCTCAAACTCCTACGTATCTCCTCATTTCGTATTCTATCCTCTTTTATATGTCCGATCATCCATCTCAAAATTCATATTTCAGTCCCCCATGTGAGTGTTGTTTCTTAACTACGTAACATACAGAACCATACAATATAGCGGGTTTCACTGCCATCTTATAGAATTTCCTTTCAACCTATTCGGTATTTTAGAATCATATAAAACAACCGATACAATTTGCCACTTCATCCATCATGTTTTAATTTTATGGTTTACATCATGCTCAATTATGATATCTTTTTGTGAAAATGAACCTAGAAAATTAAACACGTCTTTCGTTGGAATTGCATGACCATCAAAAATTATTTCAGTCGAGCCTCCTTTAATGTGACTAAAATTGCACTCCATATACTCTGTTTTCATCCAACTTAACCTAAGACCTTTAGATTCCAACATGTTACTCCATATTTCTAGCTTATAATTTAGGCTCACTCTAGTTTCATCTACCAACATGATATCATCAGTAAAAAACATACACCATGGAGCCCTATCATGAATGGCATTAGTAAGTTTGTTCATGAATAAAACAAATAGGTAAAGGTTTACGGATGATCCTTGGTGAAGACCTATTGTGATTAGGATCTCTACAGTCATGCCATCTACGGTCCGTATAATAATCATTACTCCCTCATACATATCCTTAATAACTCCCTCACACCACAAAACTTGTCTCAACACCCTAACATAGCTTTTTCTAGATCAATAAAGGCCATATGAAGATAATTTTTCTTTTCTTTATATTTCTCCATTAATTTCCTAAGTAAGAAAATAGCATGGAAATCTTCCCAGTATAAATCCAACTTGATTCTTAGAAACTAAAGTCTCATTCCTAAGCCTACATTCAAACACTCTCTCCCATAGTTTTATTGTATGACTTATAAGTTTTATCCTATAATAATTTTTATAACTTTGTATATCCGCTTTATTCTTGTTAAAAAGATTTGTGAGCAAGTTGCTCCAACATCTCCTAGGCATCTCCAAACCTTAAAAAGAGATATTATCTGGTCCCATTGTCTTACCACCTTTTATCTCTGTATAGCTTTTTTAACATCCTGGGCTCTAATCCGTGGAACAAATCTAAGATTCATATCATCAAAGGCATCATCTAGTTCTCCGACAATAAATTTGAATCTCTATTAAATAAGGGATCGAAATAAGTTTACCATCTTCGTCATCTCATCCCAAACCTTATTAAGGTCTCCCTCTATAATCCATGGGTCGCTGTTTAAAATCTTTTCTTTAAAAAGAGCTATTTTTCCTCCATTCAAATTCCACCATCTAATTCTATTACTCCGATTACACCTATACTTTTCCTTCCATAGCTTAACACTAACATCTACAACCAAAATTTTGTATTGAGTCACTAAACATTAACCATATGTAAAATTACAATCCTTGCAAGACACTTTATCAACTACATAATCAAGACGTATTCCCTAGGACTTCTTTGTAGCTTCGTCTAGTCTAATTTACGGAGACACTAATGACATTAAAAGCTTGCTCGCCTATCATTATTTTCACTAAAATTATTCTATCGCCTTTCTTTTTTACTTCAACAACCTCGTTCTTGAAATTTTCGACAACAATAATGACAACTCCATTCATATTTCTATCCTTATCCGTATACCACATCTTGAACCCTATTCTCTTTCTCTCTAGCCTTTTCTCCTATCCACTTAGTTTCTTGCGAGCAAGCTATATTGACCATTCTTCTACACATGGTATCTATAAACTCTCTCAATTTACCCGTAAGAGAATCTATGTTCCAGGTAGCTAAGCGAATTCTTTCTTGGACTAACTTCTTTACCCGCATCCACCATCGATGCGAGAATCCTTTCTTACTTTGCACCACAATCGGGCACCAATGTGACGCACAACTAAGGATGCAACCACCTAACCCTTACTCATTTTTAACTACACCCAAGTTCTGATGTAGCATGTTACTAAAAGGGTTATGCCCCAACAAGTATTTGGTAAGATTCATCTTATAGGGTTTAGCTAAATGCAATATAGCTAAGCGATTAATTTGGATAGTCAGTTGTTACTTAATTACTCTTCTCTGGCCGGTTGGTCACATCCCAGATTTTCCTTTGACATATTTAGGGGTGCCTCGAGGTGAGAATTCTCGTCATATTTCTTTTTGGGATCCTATCATTAGTAAGGTGTCCAAACGGTTAGATGGATGGAAGGTTGCTTATTTTAGATTCTAGCATGTACTAGTTTTTCTAATGTAACTAATAGCCGAAACTTGGTCTCTTGATTTTTATGGATCTTTCTCTTGTAAATCATTTTATGGTTTTCTTGTTCATGATCCATATTATGTTTCATTCCTCCTTCATAATTTTGTTTGGAAGCTTTTGTTTGGACAACAGTACTTATGAACAACTTGTTGTAGATGGGACCTTGAAAGGCTTTATCTCCTGATATTTGTGTGATGTGTTTATAGAATTGTGAAACTAATGAGCACCTTTTTCTTCACTATCCTTTTGGTTGGACACTTTGGTGTAGACTATTTAATATTTTCAACATTCCTTAGGCTCGCTCAGGCTCTTTGCATGATTTTTAGATGATTTGTTACTGAAGTTTTGGAGGAAAAAATGATGTTAAGTGTCTATGGAGATGCGCTTTCTTCGCAGTGATTTATGATGTATGGTTGGAACGAAATGCAAGGATATTTTGTGATCGTCACCACCCATGGCATCTCATCTGGGACAAGATTGTTTTCTTCGCTTCTTTTTGGTGTTATGCTTCAGGAGCCTCTCTGGGTGTTTTTCTAGTAAGTATACAATGTGTAGGAGTGCCTTATTGATTTAAGCTTATATTTGTTCTTATTATTTTTTTGTTTAATACATAGGAAGACTTCTTGTTCTCCCTTATACTTATTTCTTTCTCAATAAATTTTCTTTTTCAATAGAAAAAAAATAATATGACCATTTCCTCTTTTCCCCTTTCTTTCTTTACTTTACAAGCCATTGGACTAATCACATTTGGTAAAACTATTAAAGCAGTTACCACAAGAATCGAAAGGCCCACATAAATCACATGATAACTAGGAGCCCTTTTAATAAAAGAACCGGATATCCACAAGTGACCTCATACACTCAAGACATAAGTTGATAGGTGTGAAGGAAGCCCCAAAGTAGCAATCCTCCTTCCTTTGGATTTTCAATGAGATCTCAAACTTGGAAAGTGCCTACTCTATCAAAATAAAGAGTATTATAGTAGCTGTTTGAGACATTACATTGGACAAAGGATTCTACAAAAATTTTTTGCCTTGCCAAAAAACAAAAACTAACTACTTCACCAATATTAATATCAATACCTATCCAACTATAGCAATTAGCCTCAACTCAACCCTCTATTCCACCCCTTTAGCAATGGATCTTGACAAACTATAAACAAGTCAGATGACCCACTGTGTTGTGAGCAAGCTTACTGCTTGCCTTACTTATTTATTCTTTTGTCATATTTTCCATCTAGCTGTCACCCACGTCAACCAACTGCCTTGCAACTTGCAACTTGCAACTCCCTCCTCCACCCATTCCCTCCCATATATATTGAATATAAGAAATTAATCAAAGACTTAGAACAACATTATAATAACATGTCTAATTAAAAACATTATTTTTAAAAATGTCCCAATTTGCAGCAAAGACTAAATTAGAACTCAATAAGCATAATGATCATAATTAAAAGACTATTACTATGTAGCAGGTTGTTATAGAGTGAAGGAGGGTTAAAAAGAAAGAACAAAAACAAAAAAACAAATGATAGACAATATATGATAGACATATGAATGTTCAAAAAAGACTCTAGGAACTTACATAAAAATAATATCATTCTTGTTTGGGTAATCTTATTTTTTATTATATTTTTATTTTTGGTCATTTATTACCTTCAGCAGGCAACATTGGCCTTATAAATAAACTAGAAAGTAAATCCCAAAACTTGAATAGTCCATAATTTTATGAAACAAATCGAGAATTAATGCCTTGTAAACCTCAAATTTTACTGTGGTACCAACAGGACCTCTCTGATCACTTCTGATGCCCCAAGTTATTCTTTTCTTAGTCTAATTTTCTCTCTTTTTCTGATGCTACCTGACATCTCCCACTAATTGTGGCTTGTCTAAAAAAATTCTTCCTTTAGAGAGGTTCTCCAATGCCCCCTCATCTTGGCTCTTCATCTCTGTTGCTTCTTTCTAAAAACAACAACTAGACCCACCCATGACACTGCACCACATGCTTCAATTATTTTTTATCTGCTTCTCTCCTTCCATCTTTTAACAAACACTTTTACCACTACTATTTTCATGTTATAAATTGAAGTTTTATAAGTTTCAGATTCTTTTCCTGTTCCAGCCACACCCACACTACCTCCACAAGTCCTGCCATGGCTGCTAGTCAACATGTGTTCTCTCTTGCAGCTTCAGACAGAATATTAAAAGAAATAGGCTTCTTTGTACAGAGACACACTGGGAGATGATAAGAGTAGGAAGGGAAGAGAGAGGTATGATTCATTCTCTAGATTCATGTTCAAATAAATGGGTACAGAAAATAATAATGAAAGGCACCAGATGTGTGGAACGTGTGTAGGATAGGTGACTACAAAATAAGCTCTCAACACCCCCTCTCCCCTCTCCCCTCTCCCCTCTCCCCTCTCCCCTCTCCCCTCTCCCCTCTCCCTCCAAAATAAAAACTAAAAAATGGGAGAGCCATTGAAGGAGAAATTCTAAAAACTAAAAAAGGGGAGAGCCATTGAAGGAGAAATTCTAAATGATGTTCTTGAAAACTCAGTTCAGACAAAATTGAGCACCAAAGGTTAATGATATTTCAGATATTTTCTATGAAAAAATAAACAATCATGTATATAAACTTACAGTGCCTCAAAAATTGATCTCATGAAAACAGAAACTTGCCTCTGTAGTAAAATTGAATTGCTTGTAATCTTGCTTTCAATAATAAATAGCACTGAGCAATTTTCAGATGTAAAACACCCTGTAAGCAAAAAAAGCAATACAAATATGAGAATCAGTGTCACCGAAATTGACCTCCACCTTTCCTGAGAAAGTGACTCAAATTTCGCTGTGCCTAATGAGAGGTGGATGTAATTTACTCAAAACATGTATATGCCCATAAGTTAGTGCTTAAAGAGTCTTATCATACAAACTCAGAAACTGTCAGTACCATGAAATTCAAAATTAGGGAAATTACAAATCTCACCAAGCAGGAGCCACATTCAAAGACTAAAATATCAGAGAACCAAAAGATCACTACTTCAATAAAATAAAATAAAATAAAAAAAGAACCACATCTGTTCCTTTTTATTGTTGTGTGTGGGTGGGTGGGAAGGGGGGGCAGGGGGGTGTGGGGGAACAGAGCCGAAAACTTTAAATAATAATATACAGATAATAATAGCTAACAAATAAAAATATACTATTTATTCTCATGTAGCCAGGTAATCCTTCCATTTTGCTGCCCATTGTGCATTCTTAAGACATTTAAAAGAAGAACCTAGAATGAATTTCTTACAATTCAAGGACACAGGTATTTTACACAAAGTCACACCACAAAAGGAACAGAGAATTTCTTAAAAAAAATATATATAGCTCATCAAGAATTTCTTTTTCTTTTTAGCAAAAACAAAATTCAAAACTAGACCTCGAGGCCATGAAAGCTTCTGCCTACCCCAATCAATTGCTGCTGTCCATGCATATGATAGAGGAACTATGTATAGTGAACATATCCATGTATAAATGTTTTACAAAGATAAAAACAAGAATTATGGGTGTACCACTTATCATTATATGCAAATACTCAGTGCTTTTACATTTTGTTTCGATAGGCTGAAAACCTCATTAGATGCCAAGGCTACGCTTTTCCAAGAACATCAAACTCGAGTGATTTACATCCCAAGGATGGCATAGAAGAACACAAATTATTTATTATTAACTTTCATAAAACTCCTCTGCTAATTCATGCAAATTACAAGCATATGATCAGAAATGCAGCTACATAGATGCGTAAAACATTATCTTTCAGGTAAGAATTTCTTATGCAGTATCAAAAATACCAGAAAATGAAAAGAACGAAAAGTCACCTTACATTTTCACCTCCCTTACTTCTCTCCAACATCAGATAATACTTCAATGCAAAATCATAATGCTCGAGACTCATTAATGAGTCTGCAATGTTAATGATCAATTCAAGATGATCACATGCATTCTCCTGTTGCAAGTCATTATAGAGAACCTACAAATCATTTGAAAATCTTCAAAAATCAGAAACATGTATAAATGGCTCAAAAGCAAGATCGAGGAATATACGCTAAGAATTTTTCTTAACTTTTGAAGCACTTCACTGTTACATATTAAGTAAGCAAGTAACATATATAAAAAAGCTACTGATAACATGGTGAAAACAGAAATCCAGTGCACTTAATACTGAGGAATTACAACATCTTAGGCGTTGGATGGTCCAAACTTGATTGTTGTTCCTTTGTTCAGCTACATCTTCTCATAATGCCCTTGGCACTCATTCCACCACAACTCCAGAGCCTTGGATCATTGACTCTTGAGCCTCTGGCTATATGACCGTTACTTCTAATAATTTCTTCACTTATTTACCTTGTTCCGGTAAAGACAAGATTCGGGAAGCTAATGGCTTCTCGTCATCTATTTCTAGGAATGGCTCTATTCGTTGTACTCCTACCTTAACATTGTCTTTTGTTCTTCATGTTTCTAGATTTTCCATGAACCTCTTATCAATTAGCTCCACCAATAAAGGTTTCAATTATCAAGCTATATTTGATTCTTCTTGCAGTAAATTTAAGGAACTCATAACAAAAAGAACGATTGGCTATGGTAAAGAGCAAGATGGGCTATACGTATTGGAACCAAGTATTTTTCCTAACAGTGTTACTACTAGTCAGACCCTTCAGAGTAGTGTTTCCGAATAATAAGTGGTTCAGTGGCATCGTTGTATAGGACATCCCTCTTTTTTAGTTCTAGGAAACATGTTTCTAGACTTAAGCATTGTATTATAAACAATCTGATATGTGATGCATGTGAATTTGCTAAACATAAGCTTTCCTGTGATCCTTCAATGAATAATAAGAGTGCTAGTCTTTTTGCTTTTATTCATTCTGATGTTTAGGATCCTGGTCATGTTGTGTCTCTATTTAGTTACAGGTGGTTTGTTACATTCACTTATTGCTTTAGCCGCACTACTTGGCTATACTTAATGCATGCTAAGAATAAAGAGTTGACTAGTTTTCATATGTTTCATAAACTTATTTGTACACAGTTTGAAGCTAGAGCTAAAATTCTAAGGAGTGATGATGATACGAAGTATACAGGAGGAAATTTTCAAAATTATCTCCACAATCAAGACAAAATCCATTAAACTATTCGGGTAGATACCTCAACTCAGAATGGTACAGCATAACAAAAAAACCAACATCTTTTGGAGGTAGCGCTGTCCCCTACTACTCACTATGAATGGCCCAAAGGCTTACAGGGGAGATGCAAATCTCTCTGCAACTTATCTTATTAATCATATGACTCCTCGAACTCTTGATTTTAAAACCTCTCTAGATGTTCTCCAAGATAATTGTTCCTTTGTTGTTGCTCCTAAAGTATTTAGTTATGTTTGCTTTGTTCATAAGCAAAAGAAGAACACCGGTAAGTTTGATCATCAAACATTGAAGTATATATTTATTGAGTACTCTGTCACTTAGAAAGGATACAAATGCTACCACCCTTCTACCAGGAAAATTTATGTGAGCATGAATGTCACTAAAGTATATATTTTTTCCCTACACCTCTTCAGGGGGAGAGAAATAGTGAGGAAGAGTTTTCTTATGGAAGTAAATGGAGTGACTACCTGAGTTGTTAGTTGAGGACAGAATAAAGGAAAACAGGATGAGACTATAAACAAGAAGAGTATACCGGAAGTTGTTATGGGTACTGACACTCTCATATAAGGCTAGCAAATCCGGATTTGCTTAATTATAGCCACAGACAACGTGAAAATACAGTCATTAAGCCTACTTTACCTAGCTAAGAGTTCTCTCTAGACACAGCTCCAGCACCGATACAAACTTGTAAGTCTCCTGATGCTATTCCTTCTTCAAACTTACCTTATGATCCTTATGTCATTAATGATATTAATCTTTTTGTTGCAACTAGAAAATGAGTTAGGACTTGTACTAATCATCCTATCTCTAATCATGTCTTATATAAATCATTGTCTCTATCATATAGAGTCTTTATGCCCTCTTTGTCGTCTGTGTCTCCATCATGGGAGGATGCCATGGTTGATAACATAAGCAATTCCTTCCACCTATTAAAACTTAAATTTTTTTATTTATAATACAATACAAACAATGAAGACAACAACAAAGCTCTAATTAAGGTCTCCTCACTTAATCTCATAATCCATCTGGAGTAAAGATTAGAAAGACATCAAATCATTCTAGTTCAATTCTAATTTTTTTTTAGGCTTATTTAACTACTGCTTGAGCTACAAATAAAAAAACTCTATTAGAAATTTAGATCCTAGAAGTACAAATAAAACAAGGCATTCTAGTATTCTGGGTTCAGTGATATGGGTTTCTTCAAAAAAAAAAAAACGTAAAAAATGGTAAGACACTATTGCCTTCGTTTTATTGGCCATGTTTCCATAGAACATATAGAGAAAAGAATGACTTTTTAATTCCTTGCTACAGCTAGATTAAATAAACATTTTATAGGAAGGGGATTTTTTTTAAGGAATATGGAAGAAGCTCAGTTGTAAAAGAATGATTATGGTGAGCATTAGAAATCTTCTCTTGAAGATGAAAATAGAAATAGGGAGTAGAGAAAGAGATAGGAAAAACATGAAGGCTGAAGCAAAGTTTAAACAGACCTATTAAAGTCTACAACTCGAAAATAGCGAAAGTTTGCAACTCAAAATTTATAGTGGAGCAAAAATCTTCTGCAGCAGACATCTTCGAAGACAAGAAAGGAGTCAAAATTGCTAGTATATCTGAATTTGAAGCTGTCTCTGTAAACTTTGAAGCTAGTACTTGTTAGGTTTGAGAAGTTCTTCATATTCACTAAATGCAGAGAAGTCTAGGGCAGGAATTCTTTTTCAAAATCTTTTTTTGAGATGGGTTTGAGAATCCCACCAGAAATTTGTCAAGCCCACATAAATTTTGGCCCAAATATGAATATTTACAGGATCAGTAAGATCAGGCAAGATCTTCCGATCTCAAGATCCTATTCCCGATCCCACAATCCTGTTCCCTATCATGATGCATTGCGTTTTTTGCTTCGATCTGACTCATGCCTAGTAAGTGAGATCGTAGGATCGCACGATCCTATGATTTAAATCGAGATCATGATAACCTTGTGTTGGTGTATATACTTTTATATAGGATATTTGTGTCTTTAATATATATAGGTTGTAATTGTTTGAATCATTATAACATGAGATTTTCTCCAAAACTCAACTTGGTATCAGAGCAAGAACTATCCTCTAGTGCCACCACTGCCCTTAACTGGAGCTGACCGGCCATTGACAGGAGACAAAACCCAAAATTTTTTAGACAAATAATTTCACAGCCCTCTACTGACCAAAACCCCCAAACTTTTGTTTTGATCTATTGCAATTTTGGAGGTCAATTTCGCAATGTTCTGTTTGTGCCCTAAGTCTTCTATTTTTCTAAAATCCCTTGATCCCGGTTGTTTTTAGCGGGTTTCTGTCAATCTTATTCCTCCCTAGGCATCGATTTGGAGGTTTGATTGTAAACACTAAGGCTGATTTGGGAGAGGGAAGTGTTTTGGAGGCTGTTTGGCTGATTGAGGCCGTCTGGGCTGCATTTTTTGCAGGTGCTTGGCTGGAAATTGACACTTTAGAGGTTTTCTAGTTGTGGGTCAGTTCTAATCTAGATTGTTGTGGTTTTTTTGGCTAAATGTTGGTGATCCAAAATGTTTTATTGGTTCTTTGTTCAATCTGTTTGGCTTTGGGTTGCTTGTTGTGATATTTTTCGCTTCTTTTTATTGCTAACCAGTTATTAGAAGTGATTATTGAGTACCTATTTTAAGTTCATTCGGACTTGCAAATGTCCAATGTAAATTGTAATCCTCGGCAAGGTTTAAAAATTCGTGTCGAAACGGTCGAAACGTGCAAAACGTTTCCGTTCCCCACTACCCGAAATGAAACTCACTTACACAAACACAACCACAGTTTCCATACGAAACAGGAGTGTTTCCACACAAAACAGGGGCGTTTCCACATCAAACGGGGTCGTTTCCATCGTTTTCACACCAAACAAGTCAACAAAAACATGAACATTTTCAAAATTTAAAATTCTAAAATTTTGGCTTTAGTTCTCTTTTATTTTAGGATTTCAATTGTTTTTTTAAACTTATTTGACATATATTCAGATGGTATAATTTAGCGAGGATAATTCTTTTTAGGATTTCACCCATGTTTGGTTTCTTGGTCTTTTAATTATTTATTTATTTATTTATTTTTATACAAATACTTTGTATTAATTTAGTTTAAGTTAGTGATGAATAATATTAAAATTTGAGACATATATATGTTGGTTCAAATTTAAAAAAATTCATTAAATATGGGTTAAGCACCTGCTAGCCACCCCACTATTGGTTGGATGTGATTGTAATTTGATATTTTTTTCAATTTGTATGTCTATGTTTAGAATTTTATTTTATTATGTATTTAATAGTATTTTATGTACTAAATTAATAATGTTGGATACTTACAATTATTATAATATGTATTTTATTATATATTTTATTATATATTTTTATGCGCTTCTACAAAAATTAGCGTTTCCATATTGTTTCTCTAATTGTTTCCATTTCTGGGCTTATCAAAACAATACCTCGAAACGAATTTTAGTTCCTTGATCCTCGGGGCACTATAAATACTAGAAGTAGAGGTAACAAGGAGTTGAACAAGATTCAACCATTGGATAGTATATTGGGAGGTAGTAGTGACAGGAATTGCACTCCTCTTAGTAAAGAAGAATTACAATATCTCAAGGACTTGTTGACTAGACTAGATTGCAATTCTCATACGGCATCTTCTTCCGGTTTTGCTAATGCTCTTAGTACACATTCAACTTTTGATTCAAGACCATGGATCATAGACTCAGGTTGTTCAGACCATATGACGGGTACCTCTAGCAATTTTTCTTCATATTTTTCCTTGCTCATGCAAAGCAAAGGTTCGAGTAACCGATGATTCTTTATCATCTATTCCAAGGAAAGGTTCCATTCGTTGTACACTTTCCTTGAACTTGTTATTCATTCTTCATGTTCCAAAGTTTTCCATGAATCTTTTATCTATTAGTGTTATTACTAAAGACTTAAATTGCATTGTATTTTTTGATTCGTCTTTTTGTATCTTTCAGGAACTGGGAACAAGAAAAATAATTGGCCAAGGTAAAGAGCAGGACAGGTTGAATTTGTTAGAATATGGTCCAGGGATCTTGTCTAAAGCTGATATTTGTGGTTAGGCTCTTCAAAATAGTTCTATCACTTCTTCTCAACAGGAGTTGGTTCAATGGCATCGTCGCTTAAGACATCCATCCTTTTTGGTTTTAAGAAATATGTTTCCTAAGTTACTCAAGCATGTACACTAAGAAATTTGACTTATAGTGCTTGTAATTTTGCAAAACATACACACTCCTCTTATCCTCCAATGAACATTAAGAGTCCTTCTCTTTTTATGCTTATACATTCTGATGTATGGGGCTCTAGTCGGGTATTATCTGGTTATAGGTGATTTGTTACTTTCATTGATTTTTATAGTCGAGCTACCTGAGTATATCTTATGCATGCAAAGAATAAAGTGTTTCAATGTTTTCAAATGTTTCACAAGATGATTTGCACTTAGTTTGATGCTAAAGTAAAAGTTGAGAAGTGATAATGGTACTGAGTATACCGAGGGACCATTCCAAAACTATCTTTGTGATTATGGTATAATTCATCAAACTAGTCTTAGTACTCCTACTCAAAATGGTGTTGCAGAACGAAAAAATTGACATCTATTAGAGGTAGCAAGGTCGTTGATGTTTACTATAAATGTTCCAAAAACTTGGGATGCAATTCTCTTAGTTGCTTATCTTATCAATTGGATGCCATTACGAGCTCTCGATTTTAAGACTCTTGTGGATCTTCTTCTCGGTAATTGTTCATTCATTGTTCCTCTTAAAGTGTTCAGGTGTGTAAGCTTTGTGCATGAGCATAGAAAGGACATTAGCAAACTTCATCCGCCAGCTTTAAAATGTATCTTTAGTACTCTGTAACTCAAAAAGGATATAAATGCTACCACCTACCTACCAGGAAGACTTATGTCAGTATGGATGTCACTTTTAGGGAATCTGATGCCTATTTCTCTTCGCCATCTCTTCAAGAGGAGAGCAATTGTCAAGAAGAGTTGATTCATTGAGGTCAAGGGAATGGATATCATATTTGGAGTCGACTTATGGAAGACAGGAGGAAGGAATATCATTTATGGAGGAAGGTAACCTAGAGAAGGAAAATGAAGAGATTGTAAATCAGGAAAGTGTACTAGAGGTTGAGAAAGAAAATGATGGTGAAAATGGTGAAAAAGGTGAAACTCTTAATGGCAGTAAGGGTCTTATGAGACTGAAAATAAATTATTTGCTTACATATAGTCGCAGAAAACATAAAGTTACAACCATCGAAAATGTTTTACCTAGCTAAGAGTCAATCCTGAACTCAGTTCCACAACTAGCACAAGCTCCTTTAAATTGTAAGTCTTCAGATCATACTTCATCAAATTTACCTTGTGATACTCCTATTTATGATGATATTGATCTCCTTGTTGCAACTAGAAAAGGAGTCAGGACATGTACTCATCATCCCATCTCTAATTATGTCTCATATAATTCATTGTCTCCATCTTATAGAGCTTTCTTCTCTTTTTTATCCTCTGTATCTATTCCACAGGGTTGGAAGAAAGCACTTGCTGGACATAAATGGAATGATGTCATGGTTGAAGAAATGAAAGCATTGTCCAAAAATGATACTTGGAAACTTACTAGTCTTCCTCAAGGAAAACGGACAGTTGGCTCTAAATGGGTCTTTACCATTAAGAGGAAAGCTAATAGGACAATTGCGAGATACAAAGCAAGGCTTGTTACAAAAGGATTTACTCTAACTTCTGGGATGGATTATCAAGAAACTTTTGCTAGTTGCCAAAATGAATTCTATTAGAGTTCTTATATCTTGTGCAATGAATCTTGATTGGGATTTGCAACAACTAGATGTGAAGAATGCTTTCTTGTATGGAGATCTTACAAAGGAAGTTTATATAGAGATTCTTCTAGGGTTTCCTTGTCAAAAGACTAAAGGCAAGATATGCAGATTGAGGAAGTCCCTGTGTGATCTCAAATAGTCTCCTAGAGCATGGTTCAATAGATTTAGTAGGACAATGCTATCTTTTGGGTATCAACAGAGTAATGTTAATCACACTATGTTTATTAAACATTGCAATGAGAAGATTACTATTCTCATTGTTTATGTTGATAATATAGTTGTGACAGGAGATAATACTGTAGAAGTGTCCAAATTAAAAAATCACTTTGCTAGAAAGTTTGAGATAAAAGACTTGGGAACACTCTGATACTTTCTAGGAATTGAAGTAGCTTAGTCTGAAAATGGTATTTTCTTATCCTAAAAGAAATATGTTCTTGACCTTCTAGAGGAGATTGGTATGCTTGGATGTAAGTCTGCTGACACACCTATAGAAGCTAATCTCAAGTTGCAAAATGGTGATGGGAAACATGTTGATGGAGAGAGCTACCAGAGATTGGTTGGAAAGTTGATTTATCTGCCTCACACTTGGCCAGACATAACTTATGCTGTCAATATGGTAAGTCAATTTATGCATGATCCACATTCTACTCACTTAGATGCAGTTCATCGTATACTGAGATACTTGAAATCTAGCCCTGGAAAAGGATTTCTATTTGAGAATCATGGAAGCTTAAAGATTGAAGCATATATATATGCAAACTAAGCTGGGTCACTCGATGATAGGAGATCCACCTCAGGATATTGCACATCTGTTGGTGAAAATCTAGTTTCATAAAGAAGTAAGAAGCCGATTGTGGTTGCTAGATCCAGTGCACAAGCAGAGTATAGAGCAATGGCACATGGAACTTGTGAGTTGCTATGACTAAAGAAGCTAATGAAAGATCTTGGGCTAGCTTGGGAAAGACCTCTTATGTTGTACTATGACAACACTGCTACTATTAACATAGCTCACAATCTAGTACAACATGGTAGGACAAAACACATTGAGATTGATAGATACTTCATAAGGAAAAGCTAGATACGAGATTAATTTGTATAGCTTTTGTAAGATCTAAGAATCAACTTGCTGATATCTTTACTAAAGGTCTTGGTAGTTGTGATTTCATCCTATTGTTTGTAAGATGGGCATAAGAGATATATTTGCTCCATCTTGAGGGGGAGTGTTAGGGTATATATTTTTGTATAGGGTATTTGTGTCTTTACCTTTAGGAGTATAGGTTGCAATTATTTGAATCAATACAACATGAGATTTTCTCCAAAACTTAACTCCTTGCCTATCATTCTTGTGATATTCGGATAGTATACTATACTTACAATTTACCAACAATATATCACCTTTTCAATATTTATGTGCTACTCCATTTGCTGGCTGTAATTACCTATTTTAACTCATGGTTGGATTTTAGATTCTCTAGTTTATTACCAATAAGTTTTGACTATTGAGATAATGAAGAATCGAAGCTTTGTGCTCCTTTGGGAGAGTTAATTAGATAGGCTTTAATGATCAATTGGTACGATTCTTAAAGTAAAACTAAACAAAGTGGACATACGAATTTTTTTATAGGTAAAAAATCACTAAAACACCGCCAGAGGTGGCTAACCCTAGAACATAGGAGATATATATACAAGGTTCACCACCTAAAGGACTAAAGAAACAAGAACAAAGAACAACAAAACATCAAATATTGAAATTTCAAGCATCTCAAAAATCCAACAAAAACCTCAACACATAGAAAGATGGCTGAATAGACATCCAAGAGAACAAAGAACAAAGAAAATCTATCTTCAACTCATCCCATGGTCTTTCTATGCCTTTAATGATACAACTACTTCTAACTATCCACAAAGTCCATATTAAATAACCAAGAACAGCCTTCCAAGCTACTTGTCTTCTTCTTCTTCTACCCATCTTCCAATTCCAACACTTGAGCATCATTTAAGATACACCTAAATCTATTATTCTTTATTTTGCTATGACAACCATAGTCCATAATCATTTGAACACATAAAAATAGTATAACCACTGGGGGAAATATATATACAGCAATCTTGGTACTCATTGACAAAAACATTTTACTGTTGACAAATGTCATACTTTTCTACAGCATATCCATGTTGCATATCAAAAGAAACTTGCCAGGAACAATTAGATTACAATCAAAACAAGTAATACATATGATGAAACAAGCATGCAACACACCTGAGCCTTTTGCAAGTTTCCAAGATGAATGTGACAAATTCCAGCTCTAATTTTCAAACTCCATGGCAGATCTTTTCCTGAAGAGTTTCTGTGTTGTGCAAGCTCAATGTATTCCAGAGCCTTGTCATATGCATTAGTGTCCATTAATATGGCGGCTACCAGATCAATCACACTTAAATCAGCTTCAGTGGGTTGACCCTTAAGATAGTCCTCAAGAATATGAGAAGAGGATTCCAGTTCACCATATTTTCTGTAGAACTTTAATACAGAAGATCAAAAGAAAATAATATTCACTTCAGCAGTTCCAATTATGAGAAATTAAATAACCTAAACATAAAAATAAGAACATGATCTAACTAATTACTTTAACAACTTGATACCAACAGCGTATAACAACTGAACAGAAAGCATACAGTAACATCAACACATTGACATTTATAAAAGTGGAATGCATAAAGCTGCATATAAGACTAATTTGACATTGATGACCTGATATTGGGGATCTTCCTCAATATAGAGTGCAACTCAAAGCCAATATTAAACAAAGAAAGAACAAAAACAACAAAAAACTAGGAGAAAAACATCGTCAGTTCAGGAACATAAGCATAGATTTCAGTGGCTAATGGATAAAACAAACTGGTGGTTTTACATAATATGAATACAAACTTGTTCTTTTATACTCTTTGATAATGAATAAAATACAAGAAACCTTAAAAATCGCTAATCTATATATTTGGGTTTGCCTATATCCATGATGAAACTATACTAACTAGTTACAACTGTCTAAAGTTTAAAAGCTGAATAAAAATTAGAAAAGAATAAGGTCGTAGCTCCTTTTATTTATTTGAAAGCTGACTGTCATGTCATACACAAGACTGGATGGTTGATGATGGAAGAAATTTTTTATGATCATGATCCTAAAACATGTTTATGATGAATACAAGTTAATTAATTTTAATTATCAGCAGTTTTAGGTATAGAATTTTAACTATTTAATTTGAAATACCCTATCATACATGCATCTTAAGTTTTTACCTGTCTTCCACTACCTGTTATGTATGTATCTAGTACTGTACCCATATTGGTGCTTGCTAGATTGTGATTGCTGGAAAATATCACAAGCTTACATGAGTACTGCTTCTGCAAGGATGAACAATTTATACTATCTACTTGTTGTGACACTAAAAGATGACAGATACTACAATCACTTTCACCACAAACAAAGCAAACACCAAAGAACTTTCCTCCCTGACTCACCACAACTAGTGTAAAAAAAAGTTGGGGACTAACTAAATGTCCGCCAAATGTATACTCTTTGATACACTCAATACTCCAAAAAAGTGAAGTGCAAACTCGATAGCCAGTGGAAATTCCTTATTTAGTCTAAGAAAAGGTGAAAAATCTGTTAAGAGTGTTAATATAGATAGCTTAATTAGTGGTTCAGTTTTTCTCATTTATAGTTTTCTTATTTATGTATAGTTGACTTACTTGTACTCCACATAATATGATAGTATAAATATATTCTCTTGGTGCGACAAATTATCATCCAATTCATCAAAATATTTTGGGTGTCCCTCCTAGGTTTTACATGGCATCAAAGCTTGGGAGAGAAAACCCTAATTTCTATTTTGTTTTCTTTGTCTCTCTTTCCAACATGTCTCTTTACTGCTGTGTTTCATTCTAGTAATACAATCAATAATCAAGATCCAGTCATTTCGGTATTGTTCACGGGCACTGTTCATCGCACTGTTCACCAACACTGTTTGTCAATACTATTCACTGTCACTGTTTGTCGATACTGTTCACTGTCACTGTTTCACCAACACTGATAATCGGTACTATTCACTATCACAGTTTCACTGACACTATGTTTACCTCCGAAAAATCTGAAATCAGTATGTCAAAACCTAATACCTTTACCTTTGTATTTTCTGGATATTATTACTACTAAGAAATTAAATGGATCTAATTATTTGTCTTACACTGCATCTCTTGAGTTATGGTTTCTGGTATAGGAAAATGAAAATCATCTCACAAACACATTGGCTGATATTCCAACTCTTGAACAACCCATTTGGAAAAAGATTGATGCCCAATTATAAGTTTACTTTAGGCAATACTTGAACCAAATTTTCCGGGCATACAAGACATATTTTGAATTGTGAAAACGGACCAAAAATTTATACACTAATGAGATATTCAATGCTTTTACACTATGGTTACTAATATGTTGAATCCAAACCATGTTTATCAGGATATGTGCACTTATTTGCCAAGATTCAAAATGTCAAAGCTAAATTTCCTGAAATATTACCTCTTACCACTAATCTAGTTGATCAAGAAGCACAAAGGGACAAGGTATTCATGATTCTTACTCTATATGGCCTCCAAGGTGATCTTGATCTCTATCAAATACTGGCTAGTCCTACTATTCTTCCATGAAAAATGTGTTTGCTCAGTTGTTACGTATCTCCTTTATGATAGTAACACATATTGAGAATTTATCTAATAATTTCTTGGTCTTAATCTCCCACTCTAACACTCATGGAGGTCATGGTCAAAGAGGTCAGGGTCGTGGACGTCAGTGCACTCATTGTAATAGGATAGGTCATATCAGGGAAAAGTCTTACCAGCTAATTGGCTATCCGGGTCCTAAAGCTAATGTTGTTCAGTCAACCAATCCACTTAAAGTTTCACCATCTGAAGACAAACCTCTTGAATGTCTCATTATCAGCTACTAAATATGATAAGTTCCTCAATATCAGGCTTCCCAGCAATCTTCTCATAGTAATTTTATCGTCAGACGCTCGCAGACCTCTTCTGACACTGGGTTCTGGATTTTAATGCCTCTGATCACTTATCTAGTAACCCTAAACTTTTTTTTAGTATTAGTAATCCACTATCACTTTCCACTATCATTATAACTAATGGTTCCACAATTGTTGCTAAAGATATAGATCAAGCTACACCATTATCTTCTTTACCTTTAGAATCTGTGCTTTATGTCCCAGAATTTTCATTCACTCTAATTTTTGTTAGTCAATTAACTCGTTCTCCCTACTTTTCTATCATTTTTATTGATTCCTTTATTATACAGGACCGGCGTACAAGATGAATGATTGGCACAAGGCTTGAGTCAAAGAACCTCTACCATCTTAAGACACTACCTACATCTTCATTGGCATGCTATACAAATGTGTCATCTATTCTCATTCACAGTCAGTTGGGTCATTCTAGTCTCTCCCAGTTTCAGAAGATAGTTCATTATTTGTCATCTTTAAATTATAAATCGTGTTAGCTTTGCAAGCACACACGTGCTTCATTTCCAAAACATAGTTATTTTAGAACAGAGTCTCATTTTCATCTTGTTTATACTGATATTTGAGATCCTAGTCGTGTCAGTTCATCTTTGAAATTTCAGTATTTTGTTATCTTTCTTGATGACTATTATCGTTGCACGTGATTTTTTTCAATGAAAAATTATTCTAAGTTATTTTCTATATTCCAACAGTTTTGTGCTTAAATGAAAACACAATTTGGTGTTTCAATTTGTATTTTTCTTAGTGATAATGCATGTGAATACTTTTCTAGATTATTTCAACACTTTATGACATTCCAAGGTGTGTTGCATCAATCATCTTGTTCTCACATCCCTTAACAAAATAGAGTTATTGAGTACAAAAACATTCATTTAATTTAAACCACTTGCACTCTATTACTTCATAATCATGTTCCATTTCGATCTTGGGGTGATGTTGTCCTTACTGCTTGCTACCTCATTAATCGCATCTTCTGCATTGCAGAATTTAATTCCGCATTCTATTATCTTTCTTAATTTCATACCTTTGATTGTATTTGTTTTGTTCATAATCTAATACCTGGGCAAGATAAACTATCTACCAAATCAAAGTGCAAATTCTTAGGTTATTATCATCTTCAAAAATGATATAAATGTTGCTCTCTAAATAAGAATCGTTAGTTTACCTCTGCCAATGTCATATTTTTTTAGGAATCTTCTTTCTTTTCCTTGACTATTCCCGAGTCACCTACTATCTTTGAGGCTCTTCCAGTTCCTCATCTTAGACCATATGAACCTGTACCGTCTACACCACTACCTGAGTCTTCTACCTCATCAAAAATTCCTCTCCAGGTTTACCATTGCCATTCTCGTCTTGATCCTCTAACAGACACTGTTGATGTACCTGATGACTCAAACTCTGTACTACACCTTCCTCATGCCTCGGATTTGCTTCACCACTTGTTCTACCAAAAGGTACTCATTCAACTTATAATCCTTATCCTATTCATACTTTTTTAAGTTATCGTCATTTATCTTCACCCTATTATGCACTTGTATCATCTTTATCTTACGTTTCTATTCCAAAGTCTACCAGTAATGCTCTTGCTTATCCTAAGTGGCGGCATGCAGGGGTTAATGAAATCGACGCGTTACTTACTAATGATACTTGAGAACTGGTCTATTTACATTCTGACAAATCTACAGTTGGATGTAAATGAGTATACACTGTGAAAGATCGTCCTGATGGTTTTATTGATCGCTTAAAGTCCAGATTGGTCACAAAAGACTACACTTAGATCTATGATGTGGATTATTTATAAACTTTCTCTCTCGTAGCTAAAATTATTTTTGTTAGGGTCTTCATATCTCTAGCTGCTATTTTTGATTAGTCACTTCATCAGTTGGACATCAAAAATGCTTTCTTATATGATGACCTTGTTGAAGAAGTCTTTATAGAGCAACCACCTAGTTTTGTTGCTCAGGGGGAGTTAAATACAATGTGTCAATTGAATAAGCCTCTATATAGCTCAAAACAATCTCCCAGAGCTTGGTTTGGTAAATTCAGTAAGTTGTCCTTAGTTTTGGCCTTCAGAGGTGTACTGTTAATCAATCAATTTTCTACAAACTTACATCTAATGGCATAATTCTTTTGATTGTATATGTGGATGGTATTGTGATAACAAATGATGATAACCATAGGATTCAACAATTGAAATCATTCCTACAGTCTAAGTTTCAAACCAAAATTTTAGAACAATTAAAATACTTTTTAGGCATTGAGGTTGCGAGATCACAATTGCAAATTTGTCTTTCTCAAAGAATGTGTTGTCTGGATGTCTTGAGTGATATAGGTATATTGGATTCAAAACCTATGGACACTCGCATGGACCCCAACACTAAGCTCTTACTAGATGAAAGGGAGCTACTGACAAATCATTAGTAGTACAGATGACTTATTGGTAAGCTGAACAATCTCACAGTCACTAGACCAGACAATTCTTTTGCAACTAGTATGGTTAGCCAATTTCTTTCTCAGCCTCAAACACCTTATTAGAATGTTGTTATTCGTATTCTAAGAATGTACTGTCTAGATGTCTTAAGTTATACAGGTATGTTGGATTCAAAACCTGTGGACACTCTTATGGATCCCAACACTAAACTCATACTGTATAAAATGGAGCTACTGATAAATCCTGAGCAATACAAACAACTTGTTGGTAAGTTGAACTATCTCACAATCACTAGATCAGACATTTCTTTAGCCAACTAGTAACAATTTATTTCTCAACCTCAAACACCTTATTAGAATGTTGTTATTCGTATTCTAAGAATGTACTGTCTAGATGTCTTAAGTTATACAGGTATGTTGGATTCAAAACCTGTGGACACTCTTATGGATCCTAACACTAAACTCGTACTGTATAAAAGGGAGCTACTGATAAATCCTGAGCAATACAAACAACTTGTTGGTAAGTTGAACTATCTCACAATCACTAGATCAGACATTTCTTTAGCCAACTAGTATGGTTAGTCAATTTATTTCTCAACCTCAAACACCTTATTAGAATGTTGTTATTCGTATTCTAAGAATGTACTGTCTAGATGTCTTAAGTTATACAGGTATGTTGGATTCAAAACCTGTGGACACTCTTATGGATCCCAACACTAAACTCGTACTGTATAAAAGGGAGCTACTGATAAATCCTGAGCAATACAAACAACTTGTTGGTAAGTTGAACTATCTCACAATCACTAGATCAGACATTTCTTTAGCCAACTAGTATGGTTAGTTCAAAAACATGATTCTACTCCATTTCAGAGTTAAAGCGATGCTGGTTAGGATGACTCTCTATTTGACTAGAAAATCTACTCCAAGATATTGTATCACATTAGTTCAAAAACATTTCAGAGTTATAGTTGTGTTGATTGGGATGGCTCTCTATTTGACAGAATATCTACTGCATGATACTATATATTTCTAGGAAGAATCTTGTTCCATAAAAAAGCAAAAAGTAGAATATTATTGCAAGATCCACTCAACTCAACTAAACTAAGCCTTAAAATCCCAAACTAGTTGGGGTCGGCTATATGAATCGTTTTCCTCCGTTCGCATCGATCCAAGACAAGATTTTCATTAATTCCTAGCACAGCCATATCTTTCTCGATGACTGCCCCCATGTAAATTTCGGTCTCCCCTTTCCTTGTCTAACACCTGGCACTTGGACCAAATCACCTTGCTTAACTACTGCGTCCATTGGCCGATGTTGGATGTGTCCAAACCAACGTAGATGATTCTCCCTCATTTTCTCCTCAATAGATGCTACTTTCACCTTCTTACGAATCTCCTCATTCCTTACTCTATCCTTTCTTGTATATTCTGTCATCCATCTCAACATTCTCATTTCGGCTACTCCCATCTTATGCGAATGTTACTTCTTAACTGCCTAACATTTGGTACCATACAGTATAGCTGGTCTCACTGCCGACTTATAAAATTTCCCTTTCAATCTATTCAGGATTTTAGGATCACATAAAACTCCCGAAGCACTCCGCCACTTCACCTACCCTGCCTTAATCCTATGGTTTACATCATGCTCAATTGCACCATCTTTTTGTATAAATGACCCTAAATACTTAAACACATCCTTTGTATGGATTGTCTGACCGTCTAAAATTATATCATTTGGGCCTCCTCTAGTTTTGCTGAAATTGCACTACATATATTCAGTTTTTGTTGCAAGATTCACTGCTGAATTTAAATACAGGACCATGATTCATACCACTACCGAGTTGGTCTGGCTAAAAAATTTGTTTGCAGAACTTGGATTTCAGCACTCACAACCTATGGAGTTAGTATGTGATAATCAAGCTAAACTACATATTGTCTCAAATCCAGTATTTCATGAACGAACAAAATATATAAAGGTTGACTATCATTTCATTCTTGAGAAGCTTCTGGAAGTACCAGTCATAAGAAGAAAAACTACTAGAAGTACCAGTTATATGGTCAGAAGCACTTGAGTCGATAATCCAAGATTCTGAACCAACAGAGGAATGAACACTAAGAGCAATTTTATAGATACTTAATTCAACAAGATTAGAGGAAGATGCATCGGAGGATTATGTTGATGCTCATCCCTCCTGAGGGTGTTTGAGTCAAAGTTCTCTCTAGCCAAGGGCTTTGAAGTATCAGATAAATGAGCTTGTGATCTAGGTGGACTTGTACTCCGACCACCACGTTCTCTAGTTGGACGACCATCAAGCTTCCAGCATGTGTCTCTAATATGGCGGGACTTATCATAATAATCACATCGTAGATGGTCCATGTCACTACTCATCCTTAACTCACTACCTCTAGTCTGACCTCCTCTAAACTCCCTTTGAACAAGATTGGTAACCAAGGCAAACCTCTCATGGATTCCTATATGAAGCATAGCAATTCTTATACTCTCCTCTTATTGTACATAAGCATATGCTTGTCTCAAGTTTGGAAATGATCTCTTTCCAAAACCTGAACTCTAAACTGACCATATTCAAGATTGAGTTCAGCTAGAAAATTATACACTCTCTCCTTATCCACTATTCTCTAATAAGAAGCTACCTTCGATGGATGTACTGATTGATATTCCTGATAATAGTCAAGTTCATGCCATAAGGCACTCAATTCAGCAAAATATTAGGCCACAGTCGAATCTCCCTGTTTAGTTGCATGAAGCTTCTTCCTCAGTTCAAACACTTAGATATCATTGCCAACTTGAGAATAAGTTTGGCTAGCAGAAGTCCAAATCTTATAGGCTAAATCAAGCAATAGATAACCACGAGAAATTTGTGGTTGCATAGAATTGATTAACCAAGACATTAACAAGGAATTTTCAGCAATCCATTGTTCATATAATGAATCCATAGTGGCTGGTTTTGCTTTGAAACCAGTGATATAACCATGTAATCCACGTGCCTAAATGAACAACAGACAAAAACGAGACCAAGCTAGAAAATTGTGTCCATCAAGCTTTACCGGGCTAATTTGGAGGGAGGGATTATCAGTTAGGGCTCCAACCCTACTCTCACTCCCACTACTAACATTCCCATTACTTGCAGCAGCTTGAGGGTCACTATGAACCTCCTCAGACATATTCAAGGGAAAGAAAATGCTAAGATAAATACCCAAACAGCATAGAAAATCAAGAAAACCACTCCAAATCAACACCCCAATTCCAAATAACCTGCAATCAGACAGCCAATGACTGACTAATGACCAGCCAGCCCAGAAAAAAAGCCAAAGAACGCAGCCAGCAAACAGAAAACTCAGCCAGCAGAGAGAAAAACGGAACAAACTCCCAAAAAACTTCTTCCTATTCCAAGTCAGCCTTACAGGGTATTTCTAACACTCTAGCCGATGTCCAAGAAGGGTAAAAGAGTGAAAGAAACCAGCCAAAAACAGGGGAATCGAAGGATTTCAGAAAATTGCAAACCTAGGTCACGAACCAAAGAACTGAAATTACTCTCTAGAATGAGATCAAATCCTTGCAATACCTTAGGGGTTTTGTTTGCGGGAACTGGGCAAATGGGCCGGTAGTGTTAATTCTGGTCACAATCACCAGAAACAGCCAGAGGCGGTGGTGGCAGCGGAGACAGCGACGGCTGCAGCCGGAGGCAGCAGAGCAGGTGGTTTGTTGCCGCAGTGACTTCTTCTAGTAGGGTTTCTCCTTTTTTGCTCTGATACCAAGTTGGTTTTTGAGGAAAAAATTATCTTGTTCTATTATTCACACAATTACAAACTAGGTTATATACTCTTCAAAGAGTAAGTACACTTATACCCTTTTACACAATATTTACATTCAACAATATCTCACTATCAAAGCAACATTTAACACCCCTTTTATTCTAGATAAAGTCTACTTGATGGAGATTGCAATACAATTATTTTGATAATAACTGTAATTAGGGATTTTAATTTAATTGTAACATAGTAACTTTTTCATGTCCATATGTGTGATGTCTATCAAACTATAAGTGTGAAGAATCAGTTTCACTATCTTCTTCTCTAGACTTCTGATCTAACTTTTGTGATTCCAGATCTGCTTTCTCAAACAGAAACCATAAGATAGGCCTCCCTTCTTTCATAAATCTTTCTGAAATCCTCTGAACCTTAACAGCCCAGGAACAAACCTGATCTTATATCCTTCAATCCTTCCTTAAATCCCACGCCATCCACAACCTCTTAATACCCTAAACACCCAAATTCCTAACCCTCAAACACTTGCTAAACCCTATCCCTGGACTTAAGAGCCCTAATCTTCCCCATTGCCACTCAAGTCCCCACAACCAAACAGCCCAAAAATTGACATCCTTGATTCCTAAGCTGTCCCATATCACTACATTGGCTTTCAGCCTTCATCCAGAAAGAAACTTCAATGTTTTTCTTAAGTTTCTAGTCTTAAAAGATAAACACAATACTAATAATGAAAAAAATCCATCAAAAGCCAAAGCAAGCTGCAAGCAGATAAGAAAATAAAAAGATAAAAGATAAAATGAATATTAATAATAATAGAAAAATCCTTTAATAGCCAAAGCAAGCTGCAAGCAGATAAAATATAATATGTTCCTCAGCACTGTAAATAGTGAGCCTTGGACAAGCCAAATACCACAGTAATGCACAAGAGTTTGTCGTGCCACCACCAGAATATGACCTCTAGTCATGGATGGGATAGTGGTTTCTAGGAGTTTCGAGTGTTTTTTTCAGACTTCCTATATCTACTTGCTTTTAGATAGTTTATTCTCTACTCTCCTTTATTGTATTTCAAATGTTGAAGTAATTTCACCAATTGTCAAAACAAATGTAATCTGTGAAGAATTCCAAAGAGGACAAACCATATACTTCGGTTTTTCCACATACCAATCTAAATTACAAATACAAATTGTGATAACTCAAACCAGGTTTTTCCACTATAGATTGTTTTAAAAGACAATTATTAGGACCATGGTACTATGACAGTAAAATTTCATTAGTTAATCCTTGCATTTTCTTATTCTTCTTTTTCTATTTTGACAAGTAAATTAATTAATTATATATAAAAAATAAAAAAATAAAAAAATAAAAAACTAGAAGAAAATACAAGGATTAACTTATAAAATTGTAGTTTTGTATGCGAACTATAATATTCTCGTGCTCTTTTTACTTAACTAAAATTCCTTAACAAGGAAGAAAATCCACCTGTGGTTAATAGGTGGCGGCGTCTACAAAACAGAAAACAGCTCGTGCATAGGTGGAAGCATATGACCACATCCATGCTACCTCGTAGTTACACTTTTCAACTTAATAAAGCTCCCAAGAGATTCTCCTCACTCTCCCTAGATCTATAGAAAGGAGAATTCAATTCTTCTAGAAAAATTCTTAGAAATCTTCCAAACTCTAAAATAGGAAAGGGAGGTGGACTCTTAAGGGCTATAGTAATCACTTACGAACTGCTAGTAGCTTACATCAAATAACCCATCGAAAAGATATTTTCATTGAGATTAGTCTGAGAGAAAACCCACTCCTTGTGTTTTCTACTCTTAAGGGCCAAGTCAATCACTCACTAGTAGCTTACAATTACATTTCTTTAAAATCAATTTTCAGATAATATAGAGTGGTGGACTTGAGAATCTAAAAGTTGTTATGTATTTAAACTATGGACCAGAGGAGTGGAACTCAAAGTATTTGGATCAGATTACTCTCTCAAATCTTTTTTGTGGAGCCCTGTACCATGATAACAAGAGTTGTGTTTTACCAGTTGGATGTAATGGATTTCAGCCCAAAAGAATCTTTGTCCTACAAAGACAAGATATAAAGCTTACTAAAAGTTTTGACATGATTATAAGTTCTTTTCATTATTATACTAAAGAACCTGACACCTTCTGAGGCTGGAATATTCCTATTCTCAGGATGTGACACAAAACGTCATACAGACTAACAACCATCGCAATGGGGTTCTAGTAACCCACCTCAGTGCTTTAAACTCTGAGAATAAGTCATCCCAATTTACTCACCCAAACATTGTGTTAGCTTTTGTACAAGCTTAGGCATGTGGTGAAGGCACACTAGATAATTTTGGTATACAATTTTGGGCCAAACTATTTTGTATGTGGGTGCCCATCCACTTTTACTTTTTCTAAAAACTTCAAGGCTTTTAAATGACATTGTAATTGAATACCTATTTTATAGGATAGTGGATGAAAATGATCATAACCAAAATAATCTTTTAAAGGATGACTCTTAAGTTGTTTATTTAGATGTAGACAAGATTATCCAGATGCATTTAAAAATTATTTCCCTGATGACCAACTCCCCGTTTAACATCAAAACTTTCACATCTTCAGTGCATTGATTTTATAGCTATCTTTAAAACTCAGTGAAAACTAAGAATCATCATTCATCTAAGAAACTTCTTTCATCACAGCCTACAACATAGACGCAGCAAAAGATGACCACAGTTAAACCCTCACTTCCCCCAGAAAAAAATAAATAAATAAAATGTAATCTAGTGGATTCCAACTAAAAGTGGAGCTGTTAGGAAATAGACCTGGTGATGTACACCAAGCATAAGACACTGACGCAACCAATTGCAAGTTTGTAACACTTGCATGTGGACCTCAAAAACCAAACAAACAAAATACAAAGAAAGACTTAATACTTGCATACTTACTGAAAAAGGGGGTTACCAGGAATTGAACACAATTTTCTGATATTATATTTTATTAGCCTAAAAGCTTCAGCTGATTTGAAAAGGCCCAACTATGCACATCTAGCCTAACATGTTAGCTAGGGTAAAGAATACTAGAACCATTAATTGTAAGCAATCTTGTACTAAACTATGCTAGGTCATCTACTATCCCAAAGGCTTAAGTGTTAACGAATTTGGAACAGCTGCATTACACTAAACGTAATAAACAAAGCATTACTGAAAAAGAAATGACAATGCCACAGGATGGTTTCCAAAAGAAGAACCAAAATTTTGTAACATAAAGGAATTGACAGAAGATCGTTTCTTATATCCATCTAAGTCAAGATGGATTCTAAATATAAGACAAACCTCTGCTGCTGCCTTCAGAGCATCAACATTCTCAGGACAGAGTTGATATATTTGCTCATATGCCTCAGCTGCTTTTTGATAATCTCCAAGCTCAACATAAAGTGAAGCACGGTGTAGCCTTAGAATTATGTCCTTTGGATCTGATGTTAATGCTTTGGAAAGACAATAATTAGCTTGACCAATGTCCTTTTGTTCACTGCACTCGAGAAACATCCCAATCTCATCAAGGGAACCATTTCATATATGCAATAAAAGAAAAGAGGTAAACAAAAACAGATAAATTTAGTTAAACTAGAAACATTAAAATCTCCAATATGATAAAATATAGTGCAAAGGCTTTATTCAACAGTTTGCAACAGAAGTTCAAATATCCAACCCATATTCTCCAAATAAAGGATTAGAATGAATATTAAGTACATTCTCCAAGTAAAGATTCAGAATGAGTACTAACGGAGTAAGTATGTTCTCAAAGTAACTAATTAGATTGAGTACTAACAGATTACAAGATGCTTCAATTGAGACAATTTTTTTTTTGCTTCATATTTGTTGTTTTATTCTTCCAGCAAGGAAGATAAGTAGACAATAGTCTATGACATAATGATATGAATGACGATGAGGAACATTCTTACATGGACCAGGAAAAAAGAAGCTTCCAAAGAGATGAATCTTTTGGTGTCAAATGTGCAGCAATCATGTAGAAATCCATAGCTTTTCTATCATCACCGAGTGATTTATGAACAAGCCCAAGGGTGTGATATGAATCTGGCAAATTTGGTGCTATCCTAACAACATCATGTAACACTGAGATAGCCTGCAAGCAGTTAAAGTAAGTAAAGCAAGCTAATTGTTGCATTGCCTAATCTCCAAAGGTTTAAGCTAATAGGAAACAAGCCTAGAAATTATCAAGCATGCATAACACACTACGACACAACCCAATTGAAATGGCAAGAGAAATACAATCAAGCAGACCAAGAAAGAACATTGGTGTGCAAAATTGAAGAGCGTGCAAAAAACTAGACTCTGATAACATGTTGCGTTCAAGGGTGCAAATGAATAGTGTTGTTCATTAAAGGCCCAACTCGAGCTTGGTTTGTTTTCTAATATAAATTATTAAATATAATGAGACGGTCTTGGTAGTATTGGTATATATTTTTAACATTCTACATGCTAATTTATAATAAATACATTCATATGCAGTAAATGAACACAAAAATCGATTCGGCTTGGTGGTAATCAATAACTGTTGCAAGGGAAGCCTCATGAGTTTCGACTTTCCAAAATGCTGAAGGTTTTAAGAAATGAAGTCAATTCTGCAAAACAATACAAATCAATAATAAGAAACAAAATATGCATCTGAATCTCAGATTGGATCCACGACATCATCATGTTCACAGAGTTATGATGCAAGAGCTACCAAATCGGTACAATATCAGAAGAAAACTCATATTACCTGACATAGAAGCAATAACAGACCAGAGTAACCAACAAATCTTTGCCAAACATAGAGCTAAACCAATGCACCGAATTTCACTAGCAAAACTGTTGTGATTAAATACTGATTAGATTAAAGAATAGAATACGGTACCTCTTCATAACGGCCATGTGCATAGTGAAGTGTAGCATCACCAAGCATTCTTGTTATTCCGGGGCTTAGCTTATTCTTTGATCCTTTTTTCCTACCTTTCTTCTTTGGCTTCATTAGGTACGTAACAATTAAGGGCAACAAATTAAACTCCAGCAGGTCATTAACCTGTATTTTTTCCAGCTTTCAAAGGAATTGTGAGTAAAGGTGTATATTAGAGATTAAAATAAACCTTGGGTCTCACCTAATAGCTTAAGTTTTTTGGTAATGGTTATTTAACAATCATGTCAAGTTTACTGAATACTCGTCAAAAAATTATAGCTATAAAATATCTGAAGTCAAAATTAGTAGAAGTGCAAAAAGGGGCAAGAATTTTCCAGGTAACTTATATCAATCATACAAGAAAGTGAATCACATTATGACTGACAAGACCCTAGATCTAGTTCACTAGAGTAGAAAATATTTTTTAGAATCTTTTTTAAACGAGAAAAAAAAAATGTAGGATGGTCCTAAATTTAGAAATATATGATCCTTTGAGATGAGTTGAAGAGTGAAACTCAAGGTTAGCACATAAGTAAAAGGGTGAGCTCTATATTCCCCTCATCCTCCGTGATTGAATGAGCTTATAGTAAATTGATAAAGAGGTTCAAGATCAACTAGGTTGAAGAAAACAAATTGTGATCATACACACAATCCCATAACAAAGGAAGAAAACTATTCATCCCTCGTGAATTGAACTAGGTCTCTTTTCCTAACAACTATTTAGTCATTTAGACTAACCAACATAAGGGAAAGACAAATCAATTAGAAATTTCTCCACTATATAGCAGCACATTTACATATAGAATGCTAAAGAGTAGGATAACTTCCATTATCACTGTATCAAATAAGTGACTTATCACAACTGTATATCTTACCTTACTAGATTTCCTCCTCCTAAGACCATAGCTCATGGCTTCCAATATCTCATCCATGCTTGCACCAGAAATATCTTCTTGTCTGGCCTTCTTCATTGAAACTTCACTGCTTTTAGAAAACTTTAAATCATAAGTTTTAAAACAATAAATAGAACATACATCTCCACTTAACATTTGAAATTCTGCTCAAGAATGAAAACGAAATACACATAGATCATAAAAAAATAAAAATATTTCAAATATAAGTGTTCAAATAAAAACGAAATTCCGTTCAAATATCTATAAGTGATATACACAAGTTGAAACCACATATCAAAACTTCTATTCATTAAAATCCTTGTAACTTTCCAACCAAAAAGGGAGATAAAAAAAAACTACTTTTCTTTTAATTCTGTCATTCATATGTAAAAATCCTATCAAAGGTACAGTATTAGAAGCATTACCTCAAGCAGTCAGCAAGTGTTTTTCGCTTCTTATCAGCTAATGCTTCATACTCAAGGCGCTCAAATTGCTGATAAGATTGGACCCTAGAAGCATTACCTTCCACATAATCCAAAGGGTTTATCCCACCTTTGAATCTGAAAGTATACTCCCCATCATCTTCAACGTAATCATCTTCATCAACTCCTTCTATATCATCTACATCTTCCTCCTCTTGTTCTTCTTGTTCTACTACTACTACTTTATCCACAACATCTAACTCCATGTCTCTTCCAGTACCTTCAGCAATGATATTTCCCAAAGCCTGTATCAACCATATTAAGAAACACATTAGTTTGGAAACAGAATAATTTTCCCCACAAGAAATTGCAAATTGTAATCTTCTTAAGTAAATCATCAGCCATGAAAATATATTCAAGGAATTGACCATCACCAATGAATTCACCATTGGAACCATAAAATTGTTCACTTAGTTTTGGTTGACAGTCCAACAAAACACAATTGGTCCGACATATAGACATTATGACCTCAGAAATCAAAGCATGAAATATCATTAGATTTATCTAAAGCTTTTTCATAACGGGAGTATATACTAGACACATAGATAGCTAACCAACTTCAAAGTTTGAAGGTCCTGTCTTCTCTACCTTCGCCTACAGGAACAGGAAGAGCCTAAAAAAATAATATAATTCAATGTCTCCGTGATTGAAGTTCAAGCGCAGTGGCAGGTGGGCCAAGGGCAGCCCGAGCCCTAGCCCGAGCTAATTTTAAGCTCCGTTACTTCAAATATGTACGTAGGAAGAAGAATCCGCCAAGCATCGCTGCGCCCCGTCTTGCTGCTTAAAGCCCTACCCTTCCCTCACTTCTTTAACTATTCTTTTTAGGCTGAAATTCTATTATTTTCTTTCTTTCTATAGTATGAAATAAGAGACTTTTTAGTTAACTAGTTTTTGTAACACGTGTTAGACTTGAATTGTGTTTATGATATTATATATATATATATTTATCAATAATTAATTAATATTTCAATAAATTATAGTTAATAAAAAAAATACTTCATATTAATTACATTAAATAAATAAATAAATATAATAAAAAAACTAATTTATAATATAAATGTTATAACTCGATATCGTAAAATTGAGTTTTTAATATAATGTGTAGATTATTGTTATGAAATAAATCAAGTAAGTAAGTGATAATAATACTAATTGATTAAATAATAATATAATTAAATATGTTATAACTCGATATTAAGATATGAATTTGAACAATTTGCCGTAACTCACGATTGTAAAAAAAAATAAATGCAAGTATATGAACTAGTAAATATAATATCTATATTTATACGCTTAAATTTTGGTTGACTTGAAACTTGAGTTTTTATCTTGTGTACATTTTTTTTTTAAAGTGAAACACATGTATAACCCAAATAAAATACACAAGTTTAAAGCTTAGACTTTGACTTCACTTTATTGTATTTATTTTATTCTTCTTCTTTCTCATCTTTCCTTCCTTTATGTTTTGGTTTTGGCCAATGGTTTTGTTTGTGTCCACCGCCTTTGAACCCTATCTTCCTCCATTGTTATGGCATGTAAGGATCTCTTCTTGGTAGTCCACCTTAGCATCCTTGTAAGCTTTCTTCAACTCCTCCTTGTGTAAGTTGTTAGAAAGGGATTTGGTGAGTTTTGAGCTACAATCCAGCTCGGGTTGCAAACAACCAACATGAATGTTGTTGCTGTTCTTCTTTGTTCTGCTTCTATCCTTTAGCTATTCCTTTCATCCATCCAAGCTAAGGTGCAAACATGAGCCTTAGTTAATGATTAGCTTGTAATAGCCTTGCTTAGTAGTGGCGTTCCTCCTAGAGATCAGCTGTTGTACTTTTTTTCTTTACCCCTTTGGCAGCTTCCTTTTTCTCCTTGAAGTGGCAGCTAAAGGAAGGTTGAAGACCTATGAAGCGGCATCTAAAGGAAGGTTGAAGACAGTAGTTCTCCTTAGCCATGAGGCAGTCCCTGCCGTGAGGGGATTTACTGCTTTGTTTTGGGGTTGTATCACAGCCAAGCCATGTAACAAGTGGTGTCTCCCTTTTGGGTTATGCAAGTGGTGATAGCCATGAATATCAAAGGCAGAAGCTTGAGGGTTACTAAAGGCTTAGCCATGGCAACCCATGATATCCCTTGTTTTTGGCTATTCTTTTCCTCTTTGCAATGTGGGTTTTGTTTCCTGTTGTGCTACCTACTTGTAGCCGTATATACTCTTTCTTCTAGCAGCCAATTTCTTCACATTAGTGAGTCTCTTTTCCCTTCCTCTTATAGACCAGTGAATATTTAGTTTTCGATTCTTGATGTTCTGAGTATATCAATATAAAGAACTATATCATTTCATCTTTACTCATTTGACACTTTTGTGTCATGGGTTGTTCTATTACAAAGCAAAAAATATCTTTGGACGGGAAACTCTCTCACTAGAATTGGTATTTGAAATTTAGTTTTGGAAGTAAGATAATAGTGTAATTGTGCCCACTTTAATAGATTATAGCAGTTTAAGTTAAACTTTATTGGCTCATCTGGGATCATATAGATTTTTATATATTGTCGAATAATTTAGAATAGTTTACGCTAGAGCATGCTTTGAAATTGATAGGTTGGTAGAGCTTTTGTATTTTCCATTACCTTTATGTGTTTTCAATTGAGAAAAGAACAAAACAAAAAGAAGAATAGTGTGGTATAGAGTGAGGTAAAGACTAAAGAATGTGGTGAAAATGAAGCATCAACTTTGCCTGCAATCAGGTGGCAAATTTAGCTTCACATGTGATAGATATATCTAGTTGTAAGAATTGGGGATGGAACTAAGTTAAAGCTAAAATAAACCTATTCCCAAAAAAAAAAAATAATAATTAATAATAATAATATTTTTATTAAATTAATTAATTTTAGGATTGATTCTTCACTCAATTTATCCTATTTTTCTGGATCTTTTTTATTTTATTCCTTTCACTTTGGCTCTGGCTCCTCTTGAAGCTACAATATACAAGGTTGGGGGTGGAAGATACCCATTCATCTCCTGATAAAATACAACTCAACTCAACTAAGTCCTTAAAATCCCAAACTAGTTGGGGTCGGCTATATGAATCCTTTTCCTCTATTCGCATCGATCCAAGACAAGATTTTCATTAATTCCTAGTACATCCATATCTTTCTCGATGACTGTCCCCCATGTAAGTTTCGGTCTCCCCTTTCCCCGTCTAACACCTGGCACCTGGACCATGTCACCTTGCTTAACTACTGCGTCCATTGGCCGACGTTGGATGTGTCCAAACCAACGTAGACGATTCTCCCTCATTTTCTCCTCAATAGGTGCTACTTCCACCTTCCTACGAATCTCCTCATTTCTTATTCTATCATTTCTTGTATGTCCTGTCATCCATCTTAACATTCTCATTTCGGCTACTCCCATCTTATGCGAATGTTGCTTCTTAACTGCCCAACATTCGATACCTATACAACATAGTTGGTCTCACTGCCGACTTATAAAATTTCCCTTTCAATCTATTCGGGATTTTAGGATCACATAAAACTCCCGAAGCACTCCGCCACTTCACCCACCCTGCCTTAATCCTATGGTTTACATCATGCTCAATTGCACCATCTTTTTGTATAAATGACCCTAAATACTTAAACACATCCTTGGTAGGGATTGTCTGACCGTCTAAAATTATATCATTTGGGCCTCCTCTAGTTTTACTGAAATTGCACTCCATATATTCAGTTTTTGTCCGACTCAATCTAAGGCCTTTAGATTATAACGCGTTCCGCCATATTCCTAGTTTAGAATTTAAACCTTCTCTAGTTTCGTCTACCAACACAATATCATCGGCAAACAACATGCACCAAGGAGCCCTATCTTGGATATTATAGGTGAGTTCATCCATGACTAACGCAAATAGGTAAGGACTTAAGGATGAACCTTGGTGAACACCTATTGTGATCGGGAACTCTCCAGTCATACCATCTACAGTCCGCACCCTAGTCAATACTCCTTCATACATATCTTTAATAACTTCTACATATTTAGTTGGGACCTTTTTCTTCTCGAGTACCCACCACAAGACTTGTCTTGGCACCTTATCATACGCTTTTTCTAGATCAATAAAGACCATGTGAAGATCCTTTTTCTTTTCTCTATATTTCTCCATTAATCTCCTAAGTAGAAAAATAGCCTCCATTGTAGATCTTCCAGGCATAAAACCAAATTGATTCTCAGAAACTACAGTCTCATTCCTAAGCCTACGCTCAATCACTCTCTCCCACAGTTTCATTGTATGGCTAATAAGTTTTATACCTCGATAATTCGAACAACTTTGAATATCTCCTTTATTCTTATAAATAGGGATTAATGTACTCTTCCTCCACTCATATGGCATTTTCTTGGTTACTAAAATCTTGTTAAAAAGATTTGTAAGCCAAGTTACTCCAATATCTCCTAGGCATCTCCAAACTTCTATTGGAATATCATCTGGGCCCAAAGCCTTACCATTCTTCATCTTATGCATAGCTTCTTTAATCTCCTGGGCTCTAATCCAACGAACAAATCGCCGGTTCGTATCATCAAAGGTGACATCAAGGTCTCCAAAATCACCCCTTGACTCTTCATTAAATAAAGTATCGAAATAAGTTTGTCATCTCTCATTAATCTCATATTCCTTAACTAAAACCCTATCAGCCTCATCCTTAATGCACTTAATACGAATTAGGTCTTTAGTTCGTCTTTTCCCTTTGCTTGGCAATCCTATAGATATCTTTCTCTTCATCCTTTGTCTCTAACTTTTGGTAAAGTCCTTCGCAAGCCTTGCCTCTGGCTTCCCTAGCCTTGCCTCTGGCTTCCCTAACCGCTTTCTTAGCATCTTTCCTAGCTTGTCTAAAACATTTATAATTATCTTCATTTCTACACTTGTGTAATCTTTTATAACACTCTTTTTTAGCTTTAATAGCTTGTTGAACTTCTTCATTCCACCACCATGTCTCCTTAGTCGGAGGTCCACGTCCTTTACTTTCTCCTAACACCTCTCTAGCCGTATTCCTGATATGACTTGCCATCTCATCCCAAATCATGTTAGGCTCACCCTCCACCCTCCAAGGATCACCCTGTAACATTTTAACTTTAAAAAGAGCCATCTTTCCTCCATTCAAATTCCACCATCTAGTCTTAATACACTTATTACTTCTATACTTTTGCTTCCGCCACTTAACGCCAACATCCACAACCATAAGTTTATGCTGAGACACTAAACACTAGCCGGGTAAAACCTTACAATCCTTACAAACATCTCTATCAACCTTTCTAGTCATAACAAAATCTATTTGGCTCTTATTCGGCCCGCTACTAAAGGTGATTAAGTGCGACTCTCGTTTCTTAAAAAACGTGTTAGCTAAAATCAGGTCATACGCAACTGCAAAATCTAAAATAGACTCTCCACCCTCATTCTTAACGCCATAACCATATCCTCCATGTACGCGCTCAAAGCCCTCATTAGTACTTCCTACATGACCATTCAAATCAGCACCAATAAACAATTTCTCACCTAAGGGTACTCCTTGAACTATCTCCTCTAAATCTTCCCAAAAAGCCTTCTTAGTAGATTCATCCAATCCTATTTGGGGAGCATAGGCGCTAATAATATTAAATGTCTCCTCGTCTATCATCAATTTTACTAAAATTATTCTATCACTTTTCCTCTTGATTTCTACAACCTCGTCCTTCAAATTTCCATCAACAATAATCGCCACTCCATTCCTATTTCTAGTCTTACCGGTATACCACATCTTGAATCCTGTTCTCTCTATCTCTCTAGCCTTTTCTCCTACCCACTTAGTTTCTTGCAAACAAGCAATATTAATCCTCCTTCTACTCATAGTATCTACAAGCTCTCTCAATTTACCAGTAAGAGTCCCTATGTTCCAAGTAGCTACGCGAATCTCCTGATAAAATATCAAAATTTATTTATCTGCTTATATGTTGATACTTCATCTAGCTACGTAGCTTTAAAATGCTAATGAAGTTGTCTAAATCATTTAGAACGAAAATTATAGTACAAGTTGGGATTAAAGGGGGCTTGGAAAAGTGATAACATGTTGATTATTTGGCCATCCTACATATAGATGTTCATCATTTTGCTTGGTAGATAGTTGTAGTGATGTAGTTGCATAATTGCATAATTCTCTAGGAGTTAGGATGAGATAGCTTTGGTTGTACACCTGCATGTTAAAAATATTGGATGGTGGGTGATTAAACTCATAGACTAGTGACCTTGAAGAGAAAACTTGTTGTCCACTAAATTTTTGGCCTCCTAAGCCAAAGTAAGTCAAGCTAGTGACCACTAGCATTGCCTTGAAAGCCTATTTGTGAATGCCACCTCCATTCCCATAAATTCTTACATTTCCTACCAATTTCGCTGACATTAAATTCTGATCCAATTGACTTGCCACATCCTCAGTACCCACTCATATTTTCTGCCAAAGGTTTTTAAGTACAAACTACAATGTGAAGATATGCTTCTGCTAGTAAATGGATTCAGTTTTTATTATTTCCCTTGTTTGCTTGAAACTAGTTGTATTTTAATAAATGAAACTTAGTTTTATTAAATTTGATTAAGTATGTAAGTGAAAACAAACACATATTCAAAGGGATGGTGAAATGCCAAAAAAGATTAAACTTTAAATAATTAACTGTACTAATATACACATCCAAATAATACATATAATGCCTATCTAGGAAGATATACTTGCTTTTAATAAATCCAACAAACCTAATTGGATTTTCTTTTTCCTAAAGAAAGTTATGTTCAAGTAACTAAGGTAAGGTCAGAGTTACCAAAATCTTACGTTTCGAAGAATTTAATACAACTTCAAAGAATAAACTATATTGATATATAAATTTAAAAATTACAAATGAGATATCATTATAAAGCTACAAGTGTCTAGTATTTAATAAATTTTATGAAACCGGATTTGGAATTTCCTAGAGGAAGATACGACTGTTAGAGTGAACACTAGTCTAAAACCCAAGTTTGGACAGTTTCAATATTTCTAACTTACTAGTATTTTCTATTTTTTCTAACAGTTTCTTTCTACCCTATGCATTGTCAAGACATCTAAATGTTTCTTCATTATAAACCTTACTAAATAATATTCAATTCATACTACTTGACATGTAATGGCTTAGTAGAAAACTTTCATAAAGAAACATATGTAAGTTAATATATAAGCTTAGTACTTAAAACATTATAATAATAATTCTTATAAACTAAGTATTATTTGGAAATATGAATTACAGTTCCGGATCCTAATATGGACTTGATAAGATGTGTAAACACAAGTGTAAGGGGCAAATGAAATCAGTTAAAAGTGAGTGTTAACTGTTATCTTTGGGGGCTAGATTATTATGTGTAATTGAATAGATATGATATATGGAAAATAAGCAAGTGCAGTATTTCAGTGATTTATTTGAATTATGTTTGTTTGAAATTATTTGTGATTGATAAGGGCCAACAAATTTAATTTTTTCTGAAAAATGATTTTTATCTCGGGAACTGAGATCCAAGTACATCTAGGATATTTTGATTTGAAATTCTAAGATATTCTGATTCTGATAAGTGTTTTAAAAAAAAAATTGAGTGCTCAACCCTGGTGGGATGGATTATGTACTAAGATTAATCTCTTGTGCAGACACATAAATGCCCGGAGGTGTGGTACTGTTGTGCGAGGCTGGATTACTCGATGACCCTTTGTTTACTTTGTATGCTATGATTGTTCTTATTAATTTGTGAATTTATGATAATTATGAATGTGTACGTATATTGTGAATTAAGACATTGAACATTGTCACATGATGTTAAATTGATTATATCTGTTATATACTTATGTTGAGTGATGCTAGTACCTTTTAAATACGATTTTCTACTCATGTAATTCATAGGACTCACCCCACTCTTGTGAATTTTTTTTAGTAATAGGAGTTCAGTATATGGCGTTGTTGAGCTCATGACCTGCCGACAGAGAACAATAAGCTATTTTCCAAGATCTCTTACTTGAAGTCAAGGATGAAAATTTGTAGTCACATTAGAATTATAGGGTGTCTAATTTTGTATGATGTAATAGTAAAGTTATTTGTTTTGTTTATAATATAGATGGAGCGGAGCTCCTTATTGTCTTTGTGTTGTTGTGTGAAACTAGGAACATATATGTATGTATTTTGAGGCATGTTCCATATTACAAGGAGATTCTGTCAAAATTTTCAATAAATTGTTATTTGTTTCAAAAAACAAATTTTTACAATGAACTTCTATTTTATAAAAGTTATTTTTATTCTTTAGTTGAATCAAAAGTCGTGTTTGTTACTTTGTTTTGGAAGTCAAGGTTATGAAGATTTAGTTATCCAAACCTCCATCCAGTCATGACTCCGTGAGGGGTGTGACAATAAACATATATATATATATATATATATATATTTTTAAATTTTAAATATGGAAGAAGAATTAACACAATAATATTATAATAATAAAAACTATACTCTTAATATTTTTTTTAATTTATAATATTTTTAAAATTTTAAGTTTTAATATTATAATCATTTTTAATAAATTAAATAAAAATTGAGAAATTCAATATTAAATTCTATTAATAATATAGTTATGGACTAATTATAGATTTATTGATATGAAAAAATTTAGGACCAAAACAAATCAATAGTCATAAAACAATTGCAATTCTATTAATATTAAAATGAAGAAAAATTATGAAAGTACTAAAAAATTAAATAGTTTATTTGAAGCAAAATAACAAATAAAAAATGTATTTATGTAGTAGTAAAACTATAGGTTATTTAAGAAAATAAAATTTTGTTCCACTAAACCACTTTTATATTCATAAACAAATAGATAAATTTACAAAAACGAATTAAATTAAATTCATAAATTTTATTAAAAAATAATACTTCTTAGGGTAGAAGAAAAAATAAAAGTTAAAATAATAATATTATAATTATGTAAACTATACTCTTCATATTTCTAAATTCATAGTATTTTAAAAAAAAAAAAAAAAAGATTCATTCTTAACTACTATTGACATATAATTATTGACTTTTTTTTTTTTTTTTTTTTATGAACTAAAAGTTAAAATAGTAATATTAAATCTTGAAAATTATACTTTAAGGGCTAGTTCGATACATAGGAATGGTCATTTCATATCATGTATGATTCCATGAAATGAATATTATTTCATTTGATACATATTTATGTTTAGAATGCTCATTCCATTATGGCTATTTATTCCATAAAAGTAAAAATCTTCAAACTGACCTACAGGTAGGATTCTTCATTCCTACTTCTATGGAATCGATTTAGTTCAATTAAACAACAAAAATATCTTTCTATCACATAAAATAAATAATTAAACAAAAAATTATAGATTAATAAACTAATAATATTATAATTAAATAAACTAAATATAAATATATTAGTTTAGACAAATGACAAATGACAAATGACAAAAATTCCCTTTATATCATATTAAATGATATAAAATTATAGATAATATGAAAATAATAATAAATCAATTCATTTTAGTCAAATGATATACCCTTGATATCATAATAAATAATATAATTATAAATAACTAATTAATGTAAATAAATAAATTAGTTAAGAAATTTTAAACTAAAATATTAATATTAATAAATAATAAAATAAAAATAAGAACTAGAACAAGAAATAATAAAAATATATATAAGTGATAATAATACTAATAATTAAATAATATTATAAAATTTAATAGTAAATTAATAATAAATATATAAATTTCATAAATTATGTTACAATTTTATTATTTTATCTATTTAAGGATATTTTTGTCATTTTAACATAATTTTTATATCATTTCATATATGAAAATTGCATAGCAAATAAATAAACTGAATGGAATGATTATTCTGCACCGACACTATCAAATAATAGAATAGAATGATCATTTCATTCCATAACATCCTATTATCATCCATTTCCCATTGTAATTTTGTAAAAATCATTCATGCGTACAAAACTAACCTTGAATATTTCTTTTAATTCATAGTAATTTTTTAAAATTTTAATTCATAAATTTGAGAAAAATTGATTTTTTTTATTATTAGAAACTTATTAAACAAAAAGAATTAAGTATTTAAATTTTAATTACTATTGACATATAATTATTAATAAATTATAGATTTATTAATAATAAGAAGATTAAGTAAATAAGAAATCAATATTTCTAAAACAATTACAAACCAATTGATATTAAAATAGAAAAAATTAAAAAAGAAAAAGGAAAGAAAAGAAATAGTTGCTTATTTGAAGCAAAATTATACGTAAAGGTAACTATGTAATAAAAAAAACTCATAAGGGTATTTAAAGAAATCAAATATCTCTATCATTAAGCCACTTTTATATATAGATAGGTTAATTAATGTAACTTCAAAGGAGAATATTTATGTGCACATTAAATTTTAGTCAATTACTACAAGCAAGATCTACATTTATCTCTCCTTTATTTGTTATTCTTCATCTCTCTCTCGAAATTCGTGTAAACACAGATTTCAAACCCTTAACATAAATGATAAGAAATGTGTATAAAATAATATTTGTATTGGTTTGTAACAATGAATAAGGTATAATCTATGTATGAATATTCTTTACAATAAAAAATAAAAATTATCTTATTCAATCTTCATACAAACTTATTGTTATAAGCAGATAGTTTAATGTTGTTTTATAATGTTTATACATAATTTGAGTGGCTAGGTGGATAAAATTTTACGCAAGATAGAATTAAGGTTTATTTTTTTTCAGAAAAATTGAAGTCCAGTCGTATAGAGGTACTTCTCAACCAAGCTTAAGGTTTGGTTGTGTGTTATGGCTATGTGTGGGTGTTGTATGGGAATTATGTGGCCTAGCTGTAGCTTTGTGATCAAGCTGCCATCCCCTATTTTGGGGTAGCAGCTTGGTCATTCTTGCTCACCCTCTTGGTTAGATTAAAGGACGATTTTTAAGGTTCGTGGGGATTTAGGCCTTTGGAAGATGGGTTAGCAAAGAGGAAAGTGCAGGAATTTCTCCATTTTCATGAGCTTCTTTAAAGGGTTAAATAGGTTGTTATAACCCTCATGACCCAGTAATGAAAAATCGAGTTTTTGATGCAAAGTGTTAATTTATATAATAAAATAAATAAATAAATAAAATAATAATATAGTTAAACATGTTATAATTCAATATCTTAGTATACAATTTTAAAATGTTGTGTATTTAATGTAGTAAAGTAATTAGCATTGTGACTAAATAAATTCAAATGAGTGGATAATTAACGTATAAGATATATATATATATGTATTAAGATTTAAAAGTGTGAAAGTTTTATGTGTAATTCTAGTTATGTGTACAACAAATGTATAAACAACTTAAACAATTGAAATATATAGTTATATATATATACACTTACAACAACAAAATTTATTTATAACTACAACTTAAACTATGTTGACTTTGACCTTATATTTTATTTATTTATTTATTTAGTTCCCTCTTTTTATTTGTGGTTAGTGATTTTTTTTTTTCTGCATTCTCTTCTTCTTTCCTGAAATTTCCTCCTCCTCTCCTCTTTGACCTTATAGAAGTACTTGGCCTTCTTGGTGATGTCTGCTAGCTGCACCAACTAAAGCTAGTTGTCCTTTTGGTCCTCCCTTGCTTTGGTTTCGTTGGAAAGGCTTGGATTGCACCTCTAGCCTTCTCCTCCACCACCTACTCCTTTTCTCCTTTCTATTCTTGCAAATCCCATAGCAAAGAATCTTCCCGAATAATTCCATAACATATCCATGCACACACACACACTCCCATTTCACTTCACCTATACTTAGTTTTCTTTCTCTACAAGATATGACTTCCTCCAATTGCTTCTCTTCAATCAAAAATTCAACTTCATCAGAAGCAGCATTCTTTCTTCACAAAAATAGTTCTTATTTCTTTTCCAGTGAAACCCACCTCCATAGGAGGGAAGCTTCTTCTCAAGCTTAATTTACCACCACCTAATTGTTCTTTTCCAATTTTGAGGATTAAGAACTCTAAACTCGCTTACCCTTTTGGTCACTCTATCATCTTTTAAAGAAGCGAAAGGAGAAGAAGAAGAACGAAAAGAAGGAATAGATGTTAATGGGCATTAACAGAATGACAAGGTTGATGGTCAAGACGACGACTTGCCTAGAATGGCTCGAGCCTTTCATATATCTTCAAGCAATGCTTTTGTTATTTCAATATGCATAGCATTTGCTACTTTTAATTTTCCTTTCTTCATGAAATCTTTGTGGCAGGGGTTGGTTTTGAAGACCAAATTGTTAGCATATGCTACCCTTTTATTTGGGTTTTACATGGCTTGGAATATTGGAGCCAATGATGTGGCAAATTCCATGGGAACTTTAGTGGATTCTGGTGTCTTGTCATTCTAGCAGGCCGTGTTGATGGCTGCAATGCTAGAGTTTTCAAGGGCATTATTAATGGGAACCTATGTGCCCATCACAATGCAAAAGGGAATTCCTGTGGCTAATGCATTTCAGGGGAAGGATACTTTACTCTTCGTTGGTTTGCTCTCTTCTAATTCGGTACTTGGTTACAGGTGCATTTTTAGTTCCTTTACTTTTTTAAGTCATCTAATTCGGTACCAACGAAGAAAAGTTAAGCTTAACTAATGTAGAACACCTTAGAGTATATCAATTATTTCCAATATTTTGAGCATTTTAATCATGTACAACTCTGGTAAAATGTAATCTCTTTTGATTTTTCATTAAAATCACTAAAGCTATTAGCTTTTTAAGCCATTTTCTTTCAATGTATGTCCACAAACCAAATTTCTCATATCTTATATATATATATATATATATAAGTTTAATGCTTATTGTGGTGTATGTCCATAATCCATATTCCTGAAATTTTCTGTATCTTACAATATCTAAGCTAAATGCTTATTGTGGTGGTGTTTGTGCCTGTGGCTTTTTTTTATCAAGGCGTCAAGCCAATCTGTGGTTGTAGACATTTCCAACTTAAGTAATTGATCAACTTTAGAAGAGAAAATGGGAGCTACTAACAAGAAGTCTAGTGACATTGGAACAATAACATTCTGAGTATATAGAAAATACATTTACAAAATTCTATAGATAACTACATATGGTGCTTTGCAGGAGTTTGTATTTCAAAGAGAACTACTGCTATGTCCTGCAGGATTTTTAGTGAACCTCAGTAAATCTAGAAGACTTCGTGGAGGGTTGTGGATAAAATTAGCTTAGAACCTCTGAAGGAAAGTTGTCCTTAACATCTTGAAACATGAGACTGGAGATTTTGGTAAATTAATTCCCAAGTATGAGAATTCTATAAATATCGAAATCAAAGGTTAGCAACCAAGAATTTAAGAGTGCTCTGCTTTTATTTATGTGAAAAATCGAGTGAGTTCAAGATTGAGTTTAGGAAAGGTTTCTAAATAAGAAAGCTAGATAACATCCTAAATTAATGTTTCAACTTGGTTTTACTAAATTTGATTAAATGTGTAAGTAAAAATAAACCTATATCCAAGGAGGTTGTGAAATGCCTAAAATGAGTAAACTTTAAATAGTTAACTGTACTAATATACACATCCAAATAATGCATTTGATACCTATTTAGAAATATATACTTGTCTATTAATAAATCCAAACGGAATAGGATTTCCTTTTTTCTAGAGAAAGTTATGCTCAATTAATTAAAGTAAGGTTAGAACTGTTAAAATCCTGCATTTTGCAGAATTTGATGCAACTTTAAAGAATAAACTGTATTGATATACAAATATAAAAATTACAAATGATATACCATTATAAAGCTATATATGTCTAGTATTTAATAAATTTTATGAAACTAGATTTGAAATTTCCTAGAGGAAGATATGACCGTTAGAGTGAACATTGGTCCAGATCTCAAGTTTGGACAATTTTAGCATTTCTAACTCATTAGTTTTTCTATCTTTTTTAATAGTTCCTTTCCACCCTATACATTGTAAAGATATCTAAAAATGTTTCTTCATTATCAACCTTATCACATAAAATCCAATTTATACTATTTGACATGTAACAGCTTCATAGTAAACTTTCATAAGAAAAATTATATAAGTTAATATATAAGTTTAGTAATTAAAGATTATAGCGATAAAGCTTATGAACTAAGCATTATTTGGAAATATGCATTTCAGTTCCGGATCTTAATATGGACTTGATAAGGTACGTGAACACTAGTATAAGGAATGAATGAAATCGGTTAAAGGTGAGTGATTAATTGTTGCCTTTAGGGGCTAGATTATTACGTGTAACTATATGTATATTTAAATAAATATCCAAGTGCAATGTTTTAGTGAGCTATTTGAATCATGTTTGCTTAGAATTGTTTGTGGTTGATAAGGGCTAACAAATTACAATTTTTCTGAGAAATGATTTTTTTTTTAATTTCCTAAACTGAGATCCAAGTGCACCTAGGTTATGCTAGTTGGAAACTCTGAGATATTCTAATTCTAATAAATGTTTTTAAAAGTTTGAGTGCTCAGTCCAGGTGAGATAGATTATTTACAGAGACAATGTTATGCAGGCTCATAATTGTCTAGTAGGGGGGTGATAATATTGTGCGGGGCTGAGTTACTCTTTGGCCCTTTGTTTGCTTTGTATGCTGTGAGTGTTCTGATTCATTTGTGATTTTATGAATTATGACGGTTAAAAATGCGTACGTGTATTTCGAATTACATCCTGATGTGATTATATATGTTATATACTTGTATTGAGTAATGCTAGTATCATTTGGGTACGATTTTCCACTCACGGAGTCTATAAGACTCATCCCTCTTGTGGATTTTTTTTTTCTTTTTTAGTAACAAGAGTTCAGTATATGGCAGTGTCGAGCTAGTGACCTGCCGACAGAGCACGACAAAGTATTTTCCAGGATCTTAGACTTGATGTTAATGATGAAAGTTTGTAATCACACTAGAATTGTAGAGTGTCTAATTTTGTATGATGTAATAGTCTAGTTATGTATCTTTGTGTTGTTGTGTGAAATCAGGGATACATGTGTTTGCATTTTGGAGGCATGTTTTTTTTTAAAAAAAAATTCAGTAAATTGTTATTTGTTTAGCAAACAAACTTTTACAGTGAACTTCTGTTTTATAAACTTTATTTTTATTCTTTAGTTAGGTCAAGAGTCATGTTTGTTACTTCGTTTTGAATTCATAGTTACAGAGGTTTGGTTATCTAATCCTCCAGCCAGTTATACTTCTGTGAGGGGTGTGACATAGGTATTAGTCAATGACTTTAGATGAATCAAAATTCAGCACCTTTGAATTTAGCTAGAAAAATAAAATTGATAGTTAAAAAGATATAATTTATAGCTGTAGGTGGAAAAATGGTTTGTTTAAGAAGGAGGTTTTGGAAGTAAAATATGTATGTTAACGTTAGAAGTGCATATATCATGTTCAGATGAAAGTTAAAGAATTAGTTAAGTAAGCTAGTTGTGATTCCTTTAAACTTAATTAGGATTATCAAATAAATAAGTTAGAAGTCAAGTATGTTGATATAAGGAAGTTAAAGATATGAATTAAAACTTGAAATTGGAATCATGCTAATATAAAAAACTTAATTTAAGCTTTGGATAGAAATTAAATAATTAGTTAATTTAAAGTCAATATCTGGGGTACAAATAAGAAAAGAATTTATAAGTTAAATTGATTTCTCAAGGTATATATAAGAATATATACTTGTGTTCTAGAAAGTTAAACATACCTTTAGGATGTGCAATCAGATTTTAAGAGGAATGAGCTTCTAAAAACATAGTAGGTGTATTTAATTAAATTAAGGAGTCATAGAGATAACTTCGAAATGAATATTGGAAGTAACATATGAATTGTGTGTTTTCAGCTCCGGATCGTGTCAAGGATATTCGGACACTTTCACAGACGAGTCTCGTCCTTGAATTTTGTGAGTGAATTACGTGCACTATGGTTGCCAAATTATTATATGCGCTTATGTGTATATTTGAATTGATGTGCTATATTGAGAAATAAGCAAATATATTATTTTAGTGATTTAATTGAAGTATATTTGTTAATATTGAGTGTGATTGATAAGGGCCGACAAAGTGAAATTTTCTAAGAAATGATTTTTATTTCTGAAATTAAAATCTAGGTGCACCTAATATATTTGGATTTGACATTTTGATATGAGCTATTCTGATTCTAACAATTGTTTTAAAAGAATGGAGTGCTCAGTCTCAGTGTGATGGATTGTGTATGGAGCACTAATTTGTTGTGTGGGCACGTAAATGTCCAATGGGGAGGTGATACTGTTGTGTGGGACTGAGTTACTTGTTGGCCATTTGTTTGCTTGTATGCTTGTATTGCTTTGTATGATTTGATTGCTATGTTGGAAATGGTGAAATATGTAAATTGTGATCGTATTTATATAAATATGTGTATAATTAAATTTAGTCATGAGATTAAGCTATTATATTTGTGTTATGTGATTCTGGTACTCTTAGAGTACAGTAGTTTGCTTACTGAGTCCTTGTGACTCATTCCTTCTTTTGCTATTATTTTTCTTTAGTTTCCAGGAAACCACTGTACGCTGTGTCAGAGTTGCTACCTGTCGGCATTGTTGGGACAAGGTATATCTTCAGAATCGCACACTTGGGGCTTAAAGGACAGACCACACATGCAGTCACTTTAAGTGTTATGCATTGTTGTTATGTATATTGAATTAGCCATGGTGATTTCATGTTTTCTTAGGAGCATAACTCCTTTGTATATTCTGATACTATGGCTTACTGTTGTCCTTGTAAACAGGTTGTTTATATGTATTATGAACATGTTCCATTTTATGGAGAACCACAGCCAAATTTTCAGCAAATGTTTTATGTTTAATAACCAAGTCATGATTTTATTTTAATTTAGTAACATTTTATTAGTCTTAACTGTAATTTCTTAAAGAGTCAGAGTTGCACAGTATTTGAGTATTCAGGGTTATGGGAGTGTGGTTATCCATTCATTCGGCTAGTCATACATGTATTTGAGGGTGTGACATTTATCTGATTTGAAGACTTGAAAACTTTATCCCAAATGAAGTGGTGGTGGTTCTTCAAAATGATGATTTGGATTTCTGTTGAGATATATCTCCATGGGCACGTGGCTTGATAGCAAGAGTCGAGTGCTTGAGGTCGAACTTGGTTGTCGAAAGAACAGTCTTAGACTTGTTATTCTTGTGAGATTACCAATTAATTTATGATTGATTGTTGAGGTTTAGTAGGCTTGAGCTTGATCACAAATGTTGTATTCTTGGAGGGGGGGCTTGTTGATCTCAGATAAGTTGATGTTGATTACAAATTTGTTTTGAATCTTTAGGTATTGTGCTTATTTAGAGATTTCTAGAAATTCGTTGTTGAATGCTTGAGGCTCTTGGGATTTGAGTTATGCAAAGTTTTGGTGCTTTCCCTTCTTTTTCTTCTTACTTTCCTCTTCCCCTTCAAATGAATGTTGGAGGCCTCTATTTATAGATATTTTGGAGATAGCTAGATGCCACATGGCAAGATGCCATTGGCTGAAATTTTGCATTTGATTTACTAGAAGGTTTTATATATAAATAAATAATGTCATATATGACATGTGGCATAACTTAATTAATCACAAATGATTTTAATATAAATGATTTTAATATAAATGACTTCTAACAATGATTTAAAAATGTTGTATTTCGTGATTGGGTTAAAATTTTGGCTTCTATAGCTTGCTATGTGCTTGTCTTATGCCAAACTACGAGCTACTCCACAAATGGAGATAGGATCACAGAGATATTTGGGCAAAAATATATTTTTACAACTGTTTTTTTTTTTTTATTGATGATGAATTGAATTATTGGGTAGGAGCATAACTATGGTGTTAAAGATGAGTGTGTGGGGGTGGAAAAAAATATTATTTGAAGCAACTGGATTAAAAGGAGTTTAGACAATGATCACCAAACATTTTGTGAATATGAAAATGAAGGTATAAAAAACAATATGCTCTTGGTTTTTTTTTTTTTTTTTTTACATAGAAAATGAATGGCTTTGTAAATTTTGTTGATAAGGGAATTGATGCATTAGCCAAAGTTAGTGTATGATGGACCAATGATGAGAATAGTTTCAGAACAAGCCATGTGTAAAGTAAAGGGTAGCCTAAACCAAATACTTGTACTTCTAATGTTGGTATACTTTAGGTATTTGCTAATTATCTCTAACCAACAGTAAGAAGATTCCTGGGTGAAAAAAAATCAATATCTTTTTTTCTCTCTCATTTTTCCTCGAACTCTCATTTGTTCTCAATCTCATTCTTTTCATGATTTGAAATTCTCATCCATCTATATTTTTACAAAATTCGTACATCTTCATCTCCTTTATACCATCAGAAACTACATTGAATATAGATCAAATTTAGTTACTTTGTATTATTAGTGGATTAGTTGAATTTAGTTACTCTATATTGAACTAAATAAATTATTATAGTCAAGAATCTCTCACATTTTATTCATATAGTATTGAAAGAAGACATGATTATTTCATTCATATCGATAACAGTTAAGTACACGTCACGGTCTAATGAAAAAGTCTCTATCTCACTCTTGCTCTAGTCATTTCTTGGTGAACTTGTCTTCAACTTCTATGGACATGAACTTTCTGATAAGCAAGCCAAGTTTTTCACCAAAGCAAAAGACCAATTCAGTCATTTTGTCTTTAAGAGAGCCAAGAGATTCTTGTACTAAAATGGAATTCTCAACCAATTGGTTGACTGACTTCTCAGCACGTGTCTCTATAATTGAAGTCTTGGTTTGAATGCAGTCCAAGGTCATCCAAATAGGTTGAAGATCAATTTTAGGTATATCAAAGTCCATCTGAATTATCTATTATTTTACAATTTGGAGCAAAGCTATCTATTCTGCAAATTTCTCTAGCAATTGAGTTTTTAGCTCATCAAATTGTCTTTGCTCATAAAAACATGTACTTATATGGAAGAGAATACTCTAGTTTGAAATTATTTTTTTTCAAATTAAGTAACCTTTTTGTTTAGGGTATTAAAGAGGTCTTTGTGTGATGAACCAAAATGATGATCCTATTTATCAATAATTTGGTCTGCTCTAGTACTTAAAAGTTTATCAATTTTCACATTTGATTCCTTAATAGATTCATAGAGCACCTCCAACTGAGTTTGGATTTTTCCAAATCTAAAGGAAATTTGTTCATTGGCTATATTCTTAGCTGCATCATTAACAATCTTAATACCTTTTTCTATTCCTTTTCCTTTAGAAGAAATGGTGACATTAGATGGGGAAGTCAAATTCCAAAGAAAATTATCTACCATCTCACTAATATCTTTTGATGGAATGTAGCCAATTTTGATTGTATTTTCTACTTTTGTTGCTGTGAATCAGTGGCTAAAACTATATAGGCGAGAATTCTTGATTGATGCTAAAATTTTTAGTAATTCACTACATGAATTCCCAAACTCTCATTTATTGTTATAACCTGATTTTTTAACATACGTTTTAGAATATTTATACATTTTAAAGTAAATGAATACTTGTATATATATATATACATGTAATGCAAGATAAGATTTTCACCATACTATTGAATGACTTGAAAATTGAAATCAAATTATGAAATCTTAATAAGAAGTGGTACAAGCATGTAAATAAAAATTAATTAGTAACTATATATGTATAGAAATGAAGGATTTATATCCACACAATTTTTTTAAGAGAAAGACTTTGACTTTTGGGTAGATATTTGTTTTGTCTTCCTTACCTTATTTTCTTTCACCGATTTTCCCCCACCGCCTATCCTTTTCCTTTTCTTGTTCTGCAACTTGAGCTTATCTTGGTCTTCATGCCTGTTTTGGTTTTGTTTTGATCTCCTTTGTTCAGTTATGAAAACTCTTGTAGCCTTTCCAAGCAAAATTGGTCCTTATATCTCATTCTGTTTTCAAAATCCTAATTTGGAACGGAATTGGAGGGAAGGGGAAATGCCACAATTCCATTCTCTACCTCAGTTGTCTTTTGTTTCCATTCCTTTCTCTCAAATCAAAATCTCCTCCACCAAACTAAGCCTTAAAAATGGGTCCTCAAAGTTGGATTGTTGGAGATAAGAGTACTAAGGAGATGCATGATAGGGTTTTTGTCACATCCCTTACAGAAGTATAACTGGCTGAATGAATGGATTACTAACCTCCATAACCTTGACTTCCAAAAAAAAAAAAAAAACGAACATAACACTTGACTAAACTAAAGAGTAAAAATAAATTTTATAAAACAAAAGTTAGCTATAAAAATTAGTTTATTGAAATAAATAACAATTTATTTAAAATTGCATAAGAGATTCCTGGTAAAATGAAACATGAAAAAAAAAAAAACAAATACATAACCCTGTTCTTATACAACAACCAAAGTAACAACAACATGGACAATAAGGAGCTCTGCTCCCTTTCTTATCACAATAACAATTAATTAGGTTATTACACCTTATAAGACCAGACACTCCACAGCTCTAGTGTCACTACAAATTTTCACCATCTAACCTCAAGATTAAGATTCCTAAGAGTTACCTCACCACCAAACACTCAACAAGGTTCATTATTGGTAATAGCTGTCCTCGAGATCCTGTTGCTAAAAAAAATAATCACAGAAGAGGGGTAAGTCCTATGGACTCAGTGAGTGGAAAATAGTACCCAAAGGGTACTAGCATCACTCAACACAAGTAATATAACATATATAATAACATCATATAATAATGTTCATGTTTTAATTCAAAATACATGTACACATTTGTAATCCTCATAACTTCACAATTTACATGAATCATAAAATCACAAAGTAATTAGAGCCATCACAGCATACTAAACAAATAAATAGCCAATGAATAACCTAACCTGGCACAATAGTATCATCCATCACCAAGCATTTACACACTCGTACAATAGATTAATTCTCTGTACTCAATCTATCCTACTGGGGCTGAGCACTCAATCTTATTAAAACACTTATCAGAAGCAGAATAACAAATAAGAATATCCTAGTTGCACATAGATTTCAATTTTGGAAATAAAAATTATTTCTCAGAAAAATCTCTCTTTGTTGACTTTTATCATTTACAATCAATATCAAACAAACATAATTCAAATAAATCACTGAAATACTGCATTTGCTTATTTTTCATATATCACATCTACTCAAATACACAAATAATTACACATAATAATCTGGCCCCCAAAGTTAACAATTCACCGCTCACCTTTAACCAATTTCGTGCATCACTTACACTTGTGTTCACGCATCTCATCAAGTCCACATTAGGTTCAGAACTGAAATTCATATTTCCAAATAATACTTAGTTCATAAACATTATTGTTATAATCTTTTAATTACTAAGCTTATATATCAACTTATATAGGTTTCTTTATGAAAGTTTTCTATCAAGTCATTACATGTCAAGTAGTATGAATTGTACTTTATGTGATGGAGTTGATAATGGAGAGACATTTTTGATGTCTTGATAATGCATAGGGTAGAATGAAACTATTAGAAAAGATAAAAAAACACTAGTGAGTTAAAGATGTTAAAATTGTCCAAACTTGGGATTTGGACCACTGTTCACTCTAATAGTCATATCTTTTCCTAAAAAATTCTACATCTAGTTTCGTAAAATTTATTAAATACTAGACATATGTAGCTTTATAACGGTATATCATTTGTAATTTTTAGAATTTTATATCAATACAGTTTATTCTTTGAAGTTGTATCAAATTCTGCAAAACGTAGGATTTTGACAACTTTGACATTACCTTAGTTAATTGAACATAACTTTTTCTAGGAAAAAGGAAATCCAATTCCGTTTATCGAGTTATTAATAGGAAAGTATATATTTCTAGATAAGTATCATATGTATTATTTGGATGCGTATATTAGTACAATTAATTATTTAAAGTTTACTCATTTTAAGTATTTCACGACCTCCTTGGATAAATGTTTATTTTCACTTACATGCTTAATCAAATTTAATAAAATTAAGTTGAAACATTAACTTTAGGAAGTTACCTAGCTTTATTATTTAGAAAAGTTTCCTAAAATAAGTCTTAAACTCCCTCGTTTCTTCACATTAACAAAACAGAGCACTTATAAGATTCTTGGTTGCCAACTTTTGATTCTGATGTTTATAGAATTCTCATACTTAGGAATTAAATTATGAAACTTTATAGTCCAATGTTTCAATATGTTAGGAAAAACTTTCATTCAAAGTTTCAAAGCTAATTCCATCCACAACCCCCGACGAAGTCTTCCGGATCGACTGAGATTCACTAAAAATCTTGCATGACTTAGACTTAGTCGCAGTCTAACAACTCTAACTAACAATATACTTGGAACCAATCTATGAAATTTTGTAGACAATATCCCAAGACCCTAAATGCACTTTATTTTTTGAACTTTTAATTTAATTCAACCCCAAAAGTACCAAAAACACAAGATTTCTCTAACTCTTGAAATATGGCCCTGCACCCCTTCATAAATCCCTTAACTCTCATATTCCAACACTTCACTCACAACTAACCCTTCCTTGCATGATTTAATATTTATCTAATATTTTAAAAGCATATTTAATTTCCATTGGTGTTTGTATATTTATGATATAAACACCCACCATGAATTCCAACGCAGCTCTTTACTTACAAATGGCATATATTCTAAATGTTGATTTCCACTTGAACCTCTTGCTTAAAGTCTATTAAAATTTAATTATACAATTTCTACACTAACAAGTTTCAATCCTAAACTTCTTATTTCCATTATTTGTACCACTACCTTACGTATATATTAATTGTTGTTAAACCTTAATTCACAAATTACTACTCTCTTAATCTCTTTATATTCAAGTTTGAAACAAAGCCTTAAGGGTTTTACCTAAATTAATTTAATTACTTCACTTTCAAGCTATAGTTTCCATTATCTTGATCATTAATTTCACATCCTTAACTAAACTTAGAGGAATTCCAAACTATTCACCTAAATTAAGAATATACCATATCTAAATTGGCAAGACTAACTTAACTAACTTAAGGTTTTAAGGCAAGAAATTTCCTGCACTAAATCCCTTGCTGCCATATCTCTTTAGAAACTCAAAGTCCTCCTCCATATCATTCAGATACCCGGCCATGAGAAGGAAATATAGCCAAGATGCTGCCTAAACAGGGGAAGGCAACTGCTGGAATTTCAAGCAAGGCTGCCACCCTATTAAAAGGCTAAGCAATCTATTCAATCAAGTCCAAACCACAAGACCCTCACACCTACTCAACTGAGATTGTGGCTTGCCGCCATCAACCAAAACAGGGCAGCTTGAACCACCTCACATTCTCCTTATTAAGCCTGAAAAAAAAAAATACACCCACTCCAATAAGGGAAACATCCCACATGGAAATGAAGAAGACAATAAGGAAATAGAGCAAGGAAAGACAAAACAGCAGCAACAAGCTGCTGCTACCTGTTCTCAAGTGAGCAAATTTCAGCTCTAATACTTCTACAACAAAGCTTCTATGGCCAACAAAAGGAAAGGAAGGAGAACTCACCAGCAACTTAAACTTGGTTGCCCACAAATTGAAAGACTCGCGGTCAAGCAAAGAGGAAGCAAAGGAAGGAAATAAGAGCAGAGTATGGCCAGCCGAAAATAGAAGGAAGGAGAATTGCTGCTAAAGGATCCGCCAAGAAAAATAAAAAATAATAATGAGAAGGATCTAAAGCTTAGGAGCAGAGGCAGTAGAGGCCCAAATGAAGAAGCAAAATCGTCTAATCAAAGTAAAGCAAGAAGGAAAAAACAAAATAAAATAAAAATACAAAGTCAAAGAGTCAAAAAAAAATAATGTGGTTTGTATTAAATCTTGGCAGATGTATATATATATATACATATATGTTTTCTAATTTACTCTTTTATTTACACACTTGACACACACCAATAAAATTTACATAAACAAATTTCAACTTTACCAATGACATAATGAAAATTAATTTCCTAATCATATATATACGTATAATATACACAAGTGTTTGTTTATTTTATCTCTACTTCATGTAAAATTTTATTCACTTATTCACACAAATTACGTACAAACCTTCTAAAATGTACATTAAAATATTGGGATATAACAATTATCATGGAGCGTCTTTCTTGCTTCTTCCGCCACTTCATAGAGTTCCTTTACGAGTGCGTAGTATGGTTGAGCTCGTTTAAAACCCAGATCTTGATTCATGTATACAAGTTCTCTTTTTTACTTGACCAATGATATAATGTAATTGGTTTATTTTAATTTATGGTATAATCGACACTTTTTCATACTGTAGCTATCAAGTGTTACAAGACTTCCATGGATGTCAATTAGCAAAGACAATAATTGATTTATGCAGGAAACCTATACTAATATATAGCTATGAAAAATAATTTCAGTAATAACTTAAGCTGATTGGGATATTATTTTGGTAATTGAAAGGAAAAAAGATAACAATCTAGAGTAGGATATGAGCCGGACTATATATAGCCAGCTTAAAGAGAGATCTTCTCATATATTAATAGTTGATTAAACAATTTAAAGAAATAAAAAAAAATTAATAATAAAAAAAAAATAACCATTGTCTATGAGGTATAGTTTTCCTTATAGCGTTGGACAGCACAAGGGAGATAAAACAAAGAAAGTAGTGTGATCAAAACAGAACTGAGGTGGAAGTAGCTCTAGGGAAACCAACTCCTATTTCATATAATGGAAAAATGAAATATCTGCTTTCCCCTTTATTTTTTTTGACTAGTAGGTACAGATTATTAGCATTTCCTGAAGGCCTCGAACAATAAGGAAAAAATATACTTGCTTGTGCAGTTTATCAGCTTTCAGAATATTCAACATTCTATTTCACAAAATTGGTTTTTTCATTTTGGGTATTTCTACTCCAAAGTTATGGGTATAATGCACACAAAATGACTTCCCCTTCTAGACCACTTCCTCACTAAAATATTTAAATAAATCCCAGAACCAAAGAACATAATAACAGTTAAGGTAGATAACTCTGAACATGTCCAGCATGCTTACATGCATACAAACAGATAGAGACACGAATGCGGTCAGAGAAAGGAAAGCACTTTAGATGATAAGATACAGCTGTTACAATATAAAGGGAAATACAGGTAGCTATATTAATTAGGAAAGATGTAATCATACAAAGATGGATGGATCCAACATAAGTTGATGTCGAGAATTTTAGTGCCAATCATTAACCTCTAACTTAATTGAGTATCAACTGACTAACAAATTCTCATGTTCTTTAATCCACTAAGAAACTGGATGAAAAGTAGTATTCATATTAACATGATAATAACTTGTACAGTTATGTTATAGTAGTTCATTAGTTAAATCTGATAGCCTAAACTCTTTATAAGTTTGCGGACTTGGTTCTCCATTTCCATGTGATTTATTAATTAATTAAATAAAGGGATATTACTTCCTACAGAGAATGTCGAAGACACAAAAACAGAGTTCTTGCATTGTAGGGCGCTAAAACTTGTTTATACAGGCTCATTTACTAGACCATAAGATTTTACTGAGGATATTATTATGTTCTCTTTCCATGTCTTTGTAGTTAAAAATAATACGTGCTTATGATAGTATTATATTATATGTAGGCTGCAATCAGTTGCGTTCTTCCTAAAGACTGGAATGGGTTGCAAATATGGTATTATTTAAAAAAAGAAAAAAGAAAAAAAAGTAGACAACAACAACTACAAATCTTAGATAGAAAAGAAGGATCAGTTAGCAATTAAAAACAGTACTTCCATGTGTTATACATCAACTCACAAAACATAAGCATAGGAAAAGTACATTAGAGTCATACTTAGGAATTGGTTATAACACCTAAATGGACTTAGTTTCAAGAAACACATATAAATTGATATATATAGGCTTAGTGATTAAAAGATTATAATTATAATGTATATGAACTAAATATTATTTGAAAATGTGACTTTCAGTTCTGGACCCTACTATGGGCCTGATGATGTACGTGAATGCAAGAGACAATGACGAATAAAATCGGTAAACAGTAAGTGATTAAATATTACCTTTTGGTTGCTAGATTAATATGTGTATTTGTTACATATATTTGAATAGATATGTTTATATAGAAGCATAAGCATATGTAGTGCTTAATTTGAGTTATTTGAAT